>CAWUFW010006301.1:600000-1175498 GCA_963921515.1 Calotriton arnoldi | reverse complement strand
TGTGGCGATTGGTCCCGGAGGACCACAACACCCAGCCTGCCTCACGCTCGAGGTGCACAGCTGCCTTCAATCTTGACAGCGCCTGGAGGCGCTACAAAATCCCTGACAGACTCCCCGCAGCGCGGGTTCCTTCCTTCCTGCTCCTGCACTGTGGCGATTGGTCCCGGAGGACCACAACACCCAGCCTGCCTCACGCTCGAGGTGCACAGCTGCCTTCAATCTTGACAGCGCCTGGAGGCGCTACAAAATCCCTGACAGACTCCCGCAGCGCGGGTTCCTTCCTTCCTGCTCCTGCACTGTGGCGATTGGTCCCGGAGGACCACAACACCCAGCCTGCCTCACGCTCGAGGTGCACAGCTGCCTTCAATCTTGACAGCGCCTGGAGGCGCTACAAAATCCCTGACAGACTCCCGCAGCGCGGGTTCCTTCCTTCCTGCTCCTGCACTGTGGCGATTGGTCCCGGAGGACCACAACACCCAGCCTGCCTCACGCTCGAGGTGCATAGCTGCCTTCAATCTTGACAGCGCCTGGAGGCGCTACAAAATCCCTGACAGACTCCCGCAGCGCGGGTTCCTTCCCTTCCTGCTCCTGCACTGTGGCGATTGGTCCCGGAGGACCACAACACCCAGCCTGCCTCACGCTCGAGGTGCACAGCTGCCTTCAATCTTGACAGCGCCTGGAGGCGCTACAAAATCCCTGACAGACTCCCGCAGCGCGGGTTCCTTCCTTCCTGCTCCTGCACTGTGGCGATTGGTCCCGGAGGACCACAACACCCAGCCTGCCTCACGCTCGAGGTGCACAGCTGCCTTCAATCTTGACAGCGCCTGGAGGCGCTACAAAATCCCTGACAGACTCCCGCAACGCGGACGCGCGCGCGGACCAAGCCCGGACAAAGGGCGGACCCGTCTACACCCGTCATCGCCCGGAAGAGGCTGGGCTGGGCCATCCCTCTGACTTCTGCCTATTGATCAGTTACTCTCAGCCCTAAGGTACTGTCCTTTCCTCTCAGTCCAGACCTATTGGTGGTTCATTAACAATCGAAACACAGGGCATAATGGGCAAAAGGAAAGCCAATGATGTTCTGGGTGAAGGTCAAAGTGGGAAAGGCAAGAAGGTTAAAAAAATGGGGAAACGATCATCTTTGCACAGTAGTAATCAAGCATTAGCACGAATTGATGACTTGGTCAATGAATGTGAGGCGATTCTAACTACGCCCAATCCTATGGGTCTAGTTAACAGCATGACAGAAGAGCTATCGTCTCCAAGCACTAGTGTTAAATGTGTAAAATTATCACTACATGTACCGGACATGTTTAAGAAAAAGGTGGTCCCCGAGGGATTAAATGTGGGCAGCGAAATAGCACACCCTAGAAATCCACAACTTACACCTCTGTGTACAAATAGTCAATTGGCACCCGATATTGAATGTTCTAATATGTTCGCTGTGTTAACATCGCCGAACGATGAAGGTCCTGTTATAGTATGTACTGAGGATGCCATAAATGTAATAGATAATGTTATTCCATCCTGTCTGTGCAAGAGTTCTTGCTCAGATTCTTTACATGGGCAGTTGACCCATTTGAAATCACAAATGATTAAACTTAATGAGGAAGTTACCTCGCTTAAAAGTGTTGTAGGGAAGCTTACAGAGTTATTGGGAAAACATCAGCAGGCTTTTCCTGCTGACACAAGTAGAACTCTATTGCCTCAGCAACCTCACGAGAGTTTATCTATAAGTGAAAATTTGGGAGGTGGGGAGAGACCTGTAGCTATCCACGCTACCGACCCCTCGGCAACATTTAATGATAAGCTTAAAAATCATAGAGGTATGAATTTCAATCAACCCCCAGTCTCAAAAGACATACTATGGAAGCAGGGTCCCCAGAGCCAAAATGTGGGAGCAAGTAGGGTCCACATTATGTTGCCAAGATTTCATCCACTCACCGGGATGGAAAATATTGAAGATAATAGCAAGTGGGATAAGGTAATACCACGATCTTCGAGGAACCAGATATTTCTAACCAATGTGCCAAAGTTATCTTCTAGTTTAGTAAAAGAGGACGAATTCACTCTGATTAATAAATGCATCCATTGGTTTAGACAGGTGCGTAAATGCAGATCTGTCATAAGGGAGGATATCTCCTCGGCAAAAAGATGTTCGGTAGAAGGTTCAAATTTAGATTATATTCGGCTTTCTTTGGTTTCCCTTGACCTAGTGGATAATTTGGTGGCCTTTGAGATCAGGACATCAAATTTGATCGTAACACAAATAAAAATGAAATACAACCCCCCAATTCTATCGACAATGCAAAATTCAATAGCCTCCAGTTTACAGGCCAGTGGGGGATCAAGTTTGTCAAGTATAGATTGAAGCTTAAGGAATTCAATTCCCCTTTCAAGTGAATTGACAACCCCACCCCCAGTGGTAATGGCAGAAAACGCTTCACAAGTACGTATTGGCAGCATTAGGAGCGGGTTGGTTAGCGAAGTGTCATCTGTGAGTGAATGTAGTAGGAAGGCCCAAGTCGACCTCAGTTCTAGTGAAGTTTCTGTCCAGTGTAGGAGGGAAGAGATAGAGGGTGTACCCCCACCTACTGCTAGTATTTACTCGTTATCAATAATTTATCAGTTGTCCCTAGTCTCATGGAATATTGCAGGCTTACATACTAAAGTATTATCTTTGGATTGGTTGGACTTTATGGATAAACATGATATTTGTGTTTTCCAAGAAACGTGGTCACCAAACCCGATTTTTATTCCAGGTTATTTAAATTTTTTCAAACCAGCCACAAGAGGGCAGAAGGGCAGATCTTTTGGAGGTCTTACAATTTGGGTTAAACAATGTTTAAGTTACTACATTAAGGAAATTTATGTTGATAGCCCCGACATCATGGCCATCTCCCTAAGTTTAAAAAAGAAGCGTCATCTAATATTGATAAATGTGTACGCTAGAGGGCTTGCAGGAGGAAGGCAATCCACTACAATAACCAAACTAGAGCAATTTTTAGAGGATCTTAAAGGCGCAAATAATGTGATGATCGCAGGAGATTTTAATACTACTTTCGAACCTCTTGACAGGGATGATGGCAACCTTAGTGAAGAGGAAGATGCCCAATGGAGTATACCATCATTAGAGTTGCCACCAATTAGAAAATGGACCGAGGCAGCCCTACAACTAAAAGCATTATGCCTAGAGAAGGGCCTCAGGGCTGTTAATGGAAGAATGCCGTCAGACAGACTGGGTTCATCCACATATAGTAATGGGTTGAGAAATAGTCGTATAGACTATATACTTGTCAATGTCGAACAATGGCCAGCCCTCGTTGACATGGTGGTAAGTGAGCGTAATGAAAGTGATCATAACCCGCTTGTGTTATCAATGTTATCTCCGGGTATTAAAGAGCCTCGGAGAATAATACCTGTGAGTGATATTGCAGAAACCCTAATATGTAACGATCAAAGGAGGGTGAAATGGGATAGAATTGTAACAAACGCTAGTTCCCTTAAACAAATGAAAGCAGAGGTGGAAAGCACGTTAGCAGTTTTTTACACTATGTCTGAACAAGAGAAAAATAGTGCTATGATTACCAAAGCTCATGATGTTCTGTTTGCAAAAATAAATTCCTATTTTACTAAAACACACAAACCACACAGCAAAGGAATAGCGAGGCAGGAAAGGTGGTATAATAAAGGCTGTAGAGAAGCGTACAGGCAGTTGTCCTTAGCCATTAAATCAAAAGATATGGAAAGAATAAGATCTACCCGAGTCTCATATAAGTCAATATTGGCTGAAGCAAAAAGGGAATGGGACGAACAAAGATGGTTAGAGCTCCTCCAGGCTAGCAGGGGTAAAAATATGCAGTGCTTTTGGAATATGGTCAAATGGGGGAATGCTGGGTCAGGACAAAAGCCGCAAAACCACGTTGCCCAGGACATGTGGGTCTCCTTCTTCGAGGAGCAATTTGCAGCTAAAAATGATGACATCGAATTTCTAATTCCCTTGGCTGACCAGCCCCTGTCTTTTACCCAGGATGAGGTGGAGAAGGCTCTGATGGCAGTACCCAGGGGGAGAGCTCCAGGTCTAGATTGTATCCCTGCAGACCTGTTTGTCCATGATAAAGAGAACTGGATAAGGTATATTCTTTGGTTAGCAAATGCTATAGCCAATGGAGCCCCCATCCCAGAAACCTGGCGTGGCGCCGAAATTCTCCCTATCTATAAAAAGGGGACCGTTCCAGTCCCAGCAATTATAGGCCGATCAGCCTAATCGATTCCATACAAAAAATTATTGCAAGGCTAGTCCTGAGTAGGATACAGGAGTGGATGGAATCCAAAGAAATACTATCCCCCTACAGGCAGGATTTCGCTCCCACACAAGTACCGTCGATCAAGTGTTCCGGTTCATATTGATTTATTGGCGCACAGTTGTAATAGCAGGTGGTACCATTTATGCAGCTTTTGTGGACCTTAAGTCTGCCTTCGATATGGTTCCACGTAAGAAGCTCTGGGAAGTACTGCACCATTTAGGGATGCCCGCAGAACTTCTATCAATGATAGTGCGATTGCACGAGGATAATTTCGCCCAGGTGCGCTGGGGCGAACAGGGATGTGTAACTCCACGTTTTCCGGTATCTAAAGGGGTGCGACAAGGGTGTGTTTTAGCCCCAACCTTGTTTTTATTATATATCAATGAGGTAGTAAAATATTTTTATACACACATGACAGATGCTCCATCCCTTGCTGGCACCAAAATACCGTTACTTATGTTTGCGGATGACACCTTGATCATCTCAAAGACACGGGCTGGGCTGGACAGGGCACTCAGGCGTTTCGAGGGGTTCTGCCGAGATCACGACCTGGTGGTCAATGTTGAAAAGACAAAATATATGGTCTTACATAAGCACAATGTAGCTAGTGGGAGGGTAGAAATGAATGGGAAGCAACTCGAACAGACCGATGTGTTTACATATCTAGGTATTACATTAAGCAGAAAACTAAACTGGAGGCCCCATATTGATCTTATGGCTCTCAAACATAGTCAACTAGCGGGGGTTCTTTTAAAAGAATTTAAACTTTCCCACACTAAGCCCATAGGTCCAGCAATTAAAATATACAATACAAAGATCAGGTCTTCCATAATGTATGGAGCAGAGCTTTGGGGCTTTAATGATCTTTCCCCCTTAGTTCTTGCCCAGAACAAATTTGTGAGAGTTCTGACTGGTCTACCACAAAGCACCCCACTAACACCTCTGTTATCAGATTTGGGTTGCAGACTGCTGGTGGAAGAAGCACGATTTAGACCAGTAGCTTTTTGGCGCCGATTATGGTCTACCCCCGAACTTTTACACTATGCAATGGCAGCGAAGGATGTAGTAGATGCAGATAAATCATGCAAGGTTGTCTGGCTGCAAAAAGTTAAGGCTACACTGGTAGACATGGGCATGAGGCATCTCTGGGAGGATCCGGTTGTAAATCAGTTTCCATCAAAAAAAGAGTTTAAGAAGGCATACTGGTCTATGGTCAAGGCGGACCAGCTTCATTCCACAAAGGTAAACTCATTAACTGGCCTGTTTTTGGAGCATAAGATTGCTCCTAAATATGAAGATTTCTGGGATTTTATAACTGTACCTTGTGAAAGGAGACTTTACTTCCAATTTCGGGTAGGGAGCCTCCCGGTAAATTTTTTCACAAGGAATTGGTCCAGCACGAATAAAAGTAAATGCATGCACTGCAAAGAACAGGATGAAACAGTACTACACATTTTATTTGCCTGTCCTCTTTACAAAACTCCGCGCAAAAAATGGCTGAAACCAATCTGTGTTAACATGGGCACGCGGTCCAGTGCAACAGCTCTGCGCATTATTAAGACCAACACTAATGAGCTATATGTAATAGCTATTGCTAAATTTTTAGGTTGGTCATGGAGAATTCGTGCAAACTTTTTAAAAAACATAGTTGATCAGGCCCCTGGGTAGCGCTGAGGATGAGATATCCCATTTCAGGGACCTTACCTAATTAAGCATATAGTAAGAAGTTTATGAAGTAAAACCAGAGTTTTTGTAAGGATTGAATAGGAACAATAAGATTTTATATGTATTCTTAAAAACAAACAAAGATTTTACTAGTTTTAAGATCAAAAGTTTTAGCTTTTTATTGTATTTTAGATATTTTTCTATTGTAAAATGTGTATAGTGTTGTCAATTCATGAATTGTTGGTCTGATTTTGGGAATATTAATGAATACTATCATCTCTGTTTTTATGGTCACTGTAACTTGCGGCAAATGGCTTTTATGATTGATTTAATCGAAATAAAGCAAATTGAAATGAAATGACAGTATTGGCAATGGGTTGTCTCACGTTTCCATGTTTTTGCAGGGGTGACAGGGACTTCAATTCTTCCTGACTCTTATACTTGTGGGTGCAGTGAAGGTAGTTTTTGAAAATGTTCTTGCTGTCATCATCCTTCTTTGTCCATGTTGTCTATGGTGTAGACATGTAATGTTTGGAGGCAACGTCAGCACAGGGTGGGAGTTTATGCACAGGCTTTCATGCAGGTTGGCACGGGTCATGGTGTCTGTGTGAGCTTACTTACTGTGTGCCCAGCAGTGTATGTGTACGGTCCTCTTGTGGTGGTCAGTAATCCTGGTCCCATGTCTTACTTCCAAAGTGTACACTTTGGTGGTGGAGAAGTGTGTGGTGTGAAGGGGTGACTTTGTGGTGACTGTTGATCTGTGTGCACCTGCATTGTCAACTACACCCATGTGTCACCCTGGAGTGGTGTGCGTGTATGTGTACTTATTGTGCCCTGCAATTGTGATTTGGTGCACATGGGAGTGTTGTATCCTGCTGATGTGAGAGGGGGGATGTGTGACGTATCCTACTTGTGCTTCTCAATCATGGAGTGTGTGAATGGGGCCTGTGTGTTGTGGTGCAGAGATGCTCTTGTCAGGTAATTGCATACCTATGTGTGTCTGTTCAGTATTTGACTTTATGGCCTTCCTCTCATCCCTGTGCCTTGACATGGGTGGCCTTGCTGTCTCCCTGAGTTGTTGAATTGAGGTGCTTGTGTTTTGGGTTGACTCACTGTGGCAGCCATGTGTGATTTGATGGGCTGTGGGTGTGCTCAGATGTCTGTTGTCTTGCATGTGATGTACACATGCTTGATAGTTGTATCCTTGTCCTTCCATTTGTGGGCACATCACTTTAGCTTTCATGTATGTTGTCCTCCATTGCTGCTAGCATGTGGTCTGTGTATGTGGCTGTGAGGCAGGGTAGGGTGTGTCTGTGTAAGTTGGTAGGCTGTGTGTGCAGTGAATTGTTTGATCATCAATATGTGTGTGTGTGTACTTTTTGTGCTGGGGCTCAGTGTTCTTGGCATGTGTGTGGTGTTGTTGTGGTGTGTGTGTTGGCTGGGGCCTGGCCTTCTGTGGTATGTGTTCCTGTGCAACAACTCTTGCTGTGGCTATCTCTGCAGTTGTTAGGGATGTGGGGCAGGGTGTGTATTCACCTGTGTTGTTGTTGTGCAGGAGTGGAACATGGCAGGCACATGATATGTCCCTTCAAGGAGAGGGCTAGTGTGTTGTGTTTTGAGTAGTGGTTTTGTGTTGTTTGTACAGTGCCCATGGCTGGCGCTGGCACTGGCCTCTGCTTTGTGTGCATGTTTTCCTGCACACTGACCGCGGCGGTGACGACACCGGGACATTTGTTCATGATCGCGGAACATGGGCAGCCAGGATGTGGCGAGGTGTTTTTGTGACAGGTGGGACATGTGTGGATGCAGTGATGGCTGTGTGCCTGTCCCCACAGGGGTGTCTGGTGTGGACATGCACCGTTTTCAAACCCTTGACTTGTGTATTGTGTTGCTTGCACAGTTGTGTGTGTACGTACCTGTGGCGGCGTCCGCGCCGGTCAATGACTTGCAGGTGGTGTATCATATACAGCACCGGAAAGGCGTGTAGAGCTGGATCCATCGCGGTGTGGGCCGGGTGTCTATTTTCTTGCTCCTCTGTGGTGTCTCCGCCGTCTTTGGCTATACGGTTGCTCCGCCGCGGTGTGCTGCCCTTTTTCCGGCATCGTGATTTGTTCGGCGGACGGGACGTCATTCCGCACGGCGGTGAGTGCTCATTGGCTCACACCGCCGCGCTGGCGGGCGCACTTTGATGGCGGTGGGCGTCACACTGCCGCGGACGGGAAATGGGCTCTGTCTAGACATGCTAATATGGCGGGCATGAGGACCGCTGCCGGCGCGCGGTAAATTGCATTTTTCCGCACCGCCAGCGCCGCGGTGGTGCCTCCGCCCGCCATCGTAATAGGCCCCTATATTTTTTAAGTAAATGAAATTAAATAAAACAATGTAATTTGAAACAATATCATATACCTAAAACTGATACTCTTGACAGTGATAATTTGTGACACAATATTTCTGTGTTTACAATATTTTTGATAAAATATTTATGTATCACGATATGGAAAAACTCTATGTCATCCAAATACCCAAGACTCGTGAGGTCTGCCGTAAAATGCAACAGTCAACTTCCTGAAAGAGGGGGCAGTAATACTTGCATCGTTATAGTGTGGCCATCTCTCAAAATTGTGTGTGTGTGGTGGATATGGCACGAGATCTGAAGTTAGCTGTCTAGAGACATCAATGAAGACGTTAGCAGACTGAAGCCCAGGCACACCAACAGTTATGGAAAACACTTGAGTGGGACAGCAGAACACCCGCCATTTGAGCAGGCAGGACTTTGCCGTCATTTGAGGATTCTTTGTAACTGTAAAGGAGTGTTAATCCCTGAATCTAGAAGTAGGAGGGTGGAACTCAAGCTCCCTATATCTGAGGCCCATACAAAATAAGATACAAAACCTCATATGTGCCCCTTATCATAAGTTAGGCAGGTGTTTTTACTTGTCTTTGGAAAGGCAGCAGCAGTCCCAGTCAGGCACTCCCCCGGCTACAGGTCCCCTTTGTAAATGTGAACCAAAGTACAGGGAAGTAGAATGCTCCTCGCAAATAAGTGTAAAACACTTGATTTCTTGGGATGTTGGGGCTTCATCTATAGGAGCAGGGAATTACCCAAGAATTGATGACTGCCCTGTTTACAATTTTACGGTTCACATATGGGAGAACTGCAGGGTTTTTGCCAGAAAATCTTCAGCTGGCTATATCAGCAGACTCCCTTGACCCCAGGCTCCATGCACCACTATGATGTCAGGTCACAATGGCAATCACCCTTGGGAAGAGGTGTGGCTCCACGGCCAGGGCGACTGACGCTGGAATCTGGGGCTCACAGTTCGATCCCCGGCACCGGCGGCAGGTCAGCCCAGCACCATGTGACTCTGGGCAATAGCTTGCTTAATCTTCCCGACGGCCCCCAGCGCCGGGATGCCTTCGGGTAGCTGTTCGCGCTTTACAAATACTGGATTTACATTTACCCTGCCCTTTTTAGAGCGAAACAGCTGACACTGCAGTTTCCTTTCCCTGGGACTGCCACACATGTTACAGTAAATCATTGACATGGTCAATCCAATAATAGCATTGCTAGCATCGCAGCGCTAGACAGCAAAACTAAACATTGTCCCAGACACCCATAGAGAAATCTCTCTCTGTGTCAGGGCCTTTGCTTCAGTAAAACAAAAAATCAAACTCCTGCTTTGAGAGTTTAAGATGAGTATTACTTCCTATGAATGTTCAATTAAGGCAGCCAAAAAATTATTTTGCAGCTGTGTTCTGAGAATGATGCTGAGACGGTGATGTCTAGCAAGTATGAGTACTGTAGGTGTGACATAGATGTTCTGCCTATTGAGATTTGTTAACTGTTTGGTTGTCCATTGGAGAAATGCATAAAGAGAGAGACAGAAGCAACTCTGCTACTGTCATTGGTAGTCGCAGCACGATGTAGGTAGCGTGGTAATAGCAGTGAAACCTTCTGTAGGACCCAGATCTGATTCTTCAAAGCTGTTTGAAAAGTATATCAGCAGCCATAGCAGCTCCAAAAGTGATCTCAATATAGAGGTACCACCCTTCCACAATGATATCATTAAATGTTTATCCGTTTCACATGCCACTTGTGCTGCTACTATCATTCGATATTCGGTGTAAAAAAGCTTTATGTAGTGACTCATCTAAAAAGTTTCTTTGTTGACACCAGTCATCATCCAGCCTCCTGCAAGAAAGTGTACAGAGTCTAAAAGAACAAGCATTGGCATAGCCAATAGGTCTCGCCTTTGGGACCTTATAAGTATTTAGTTATGCAACATGTTGGGATTGTAGACAAGCAGGTCTTAAAAACAGATAAATAAAAGGCATTGTCATTTACAATGCCAATTGCTTAAACTCTCGCAAATGCGAGACTTATTGCATTGCAAATGCTTGTATTCTAGCGCCTCCTTCCTTCTCTCTATACAAGCGGTGTCTTTGCAATATAACCTCCACACTTTCCCTTATTCTAACACATCTATAGTGGTTTTCATGCCAGTGGCTTCTCCAGAAGGGACTTTTAGAGGGGCAGAAATTGGACAACTGAGAAAACTGATTGAGCCATTTAAAGGTTACAGGGACATTATAGTTGGAAAATAGAATTCCCCTTTATTTTTTGGGATTTTTTCTGGATTTGCCATTGTAGGCTCATAAATGATAAGTACAGTTTTAGATAGTACCAAAATGTAGAATTAAGCAACAAAAAGTAACAAACAAATATAATCTTCTTATTTGTCTTACTAGCCCTACCATGGAGCTACTGTTCTTATCCCATTTAGATGCACAAACCTATTTAATGCTTTTCAGTCCCACAACAGGAATATGTTTCTGCTCCATTTTGTTCATTGTTATTGACTAGTGGAAGCAGGATGTACTATTTTCCTAGTTTGTAAGCAGTGTATACCGCAAAGACCAAGACCTTAGAAACGAGTTGGATAAGATTTACTGAATGGGAATGGGAAGCTTGTAGCTAAACTATTTCAAGGTTTCCTCGGGTACTAACAGACAACACGATAAAGACGGAAACGCGCAAATATTTAGAGTGCACCAAAGCACTGCTTCCTCTGTGGCAAGCAGAACCAAAACAATCACCACAAAAGGGGTTACATTTATCAATCGCAAAAATTTTACTTTATAAGTGTTAGAAATGGGATCTCTAGTTGGCAAGGGCTTGCACCTTTGTCCAAGTAGGGACCCTTCTTCCTAGTCAGGGTAAGGGTTGTTACACTCGTGAAGTAACCCCTGCTCACCCTCGTGGTAGCTTGGCACGAGCAGTCAGGCTTAATTCAGAGGCAGTGTGTAAAGCGTTTGCACATAACCAACAGTAATACAGTGTAAGCACTACAAACGGACACCACACCAGTTTAGAAAATAACCAATATTTTATATACTCAAGACAAGACCAATTACGACAAAAATCCACAATACTATACTTTACGAATGAATACTTGATACAGTAACTTCTTCTTTGCAGGAATAGCACAAAAGCAAAGTTCGTACGAGTCGGCAGCTCCGTCCGAGCCTACCGTGATGCTGAGAACCACAGAGTCTAACAGTTCCAGCCGACCGCGTCGATACGGGCCAGCAGAGTCGTGAACAGACTCGGTTACAGTACCTTTCTCGTTGTGGCTGGTACGGAGTGTACGAGCCGGTCGGCGTTCGTCGCGGTTGCGGTGCAAGACGGAGCGATGCAAGGTGCGGTGTCCCTCGATGCGGTGCAGGCAGCGGCTCGATGAGCGTCGTGCAGACGGAGTCGGTGAGTCCAAGGCGTGCGATGCAGGGCGAGACGATGCTTGATGCGGTGCTGACAGGTTGCGATGCAGGCGACCTAGCCGGAGTGCGGGAGCTGGCGTCGGACAGCGGTGCGAGTCGGAGCGGTGCGTCGCAGACGTGCGAGCGGTGGCCCAAATGCGGTGCGGTCTCGACTCTTGAGCCAGTTGCAGCGACAGCGTCGGTCTGGTCCGGCTGGCCCAGTGAAGCGATGCAATGCGAACTGCGGTGCCCACAGGTCACGGTGCAAGCAGCGGCTCGATGTTGGCGGCGTCGGACGTTGCCCACGGTGAGACCAGGGTTGCGATGCGAAGCGGGGCGATGCGATCTGCGGTGCAAACAGGTCACCGGCCAGGGATGGATTCGGTTGACGGAGTCGGTTGCAGTTCCCTTCCTCTGTGGCAACTGAAACAGCGTTCCAGAAGCGGTACCCAGAGGCTTGTGAAGTCTTTGTAGTCCCTGAGACTTCTTAACAGGAGGCCAGCTCGGTTTCAGGCCCTTGGAGATACTCAGCACAAGTTTGTAGAAAGTTCAGTCCAGTCCTTTCACTGCCCAAGACAGAAGCAGCAACTGCAGGCCAACCCAACAAAGCAACAGACAGCAAAGGGGCAGTACTCCTCCTGGCAGCTCTTCCAGCTCTTCGTCTTGGCAGGTTCCTTGATTCCAGCGAGATCTAAATTCATGGGGTCAGGGCCCCAATATTTATATCCCAAATTCCTTTGTTCTCTGAAGGCAGAGAGGCCTTTGCCTAGTCCAAACCAGTTCTGGAGCACTTTGTTGACAAGTCTCCGTCCCTTCTTTCAGTGAGTAGGCCAGGGACATCAGACGCACCACAGGAGGTGGAGCCAGCATTGTGGAGGGAAGGCACTGTCCTATTCAGGGCCCAGGTGCGACCCCTCCCACCCATCTACAGGTCGATCTGGCTATTCAGCCCTGCGCTGACTCACCCTGTCTCCTGGCATCCCCCAGCCCCTGTCACTCACACTCCAGACAAGGAATACACAACCTCGCAGAGGCAGGCTTGGATGGTTAGACAAGAAAATACCCACTTTCTAAAAGTGGTATTTTCAAACACAGAATGTTAAAACCAACTTCACTAAAAGCTGCATTTTATCATTCTGAGTCCAGGCATACTAAACTCGAGTTTCTACCATGTTCCCGGGGTCAGTTAGGATTATAAACTGTAATAATCAAAACTGCCCGTTCTGGCCTAGGGGGAACAGGTAGCCTTGCAATAGTGAAAAACGAACTAGGCTGTGATTCACTATCAGGACATGCCGCACACACCAGGGCATGTCCTACCTTTCGCGTACAACGCACCCTGCCCACAGGGGTACCTTGGGCCTACCTTAGGGGTGACTAACATGTAGCAAAGGGAAGGTTTAGGGACTTGCAAGTGTGTGCACTTGCCAAGTCGACATGGCAGCCCCAGGCTGCGCACAGGCTCTGCGATGGCAGGCCCGAGTTACACTTTACGGGCTGTTTGCGTGGGTGGCACAATCCAGTGCTGCAGCCCACCAACAGCATTTGGTCTATAGGCCCTGGCACTCGCAGTGCACTTTACAAGGGACTGACACATAAACCAAATAGGCCAATCATGGAAACACCAATCCATAACACATTTTATACAGGAGCACTTGCACTTTCCCACTGGACCGCAGTGAGGAAAGTGCGCAGAATCATTACACCAGCAAAAACAGAGTCAAAACCGGGAGGTCAGAAAGCAAAAAGTCAGGGGAAACACGCCAAAAGATGCCAAGTCTAACAATAAGGAAAAGGTATCCCGTACAAAGATTGCAAAATAATTGTTATGCAAAGATAAATATACGACCACGTTAAAGACAATATTTTTCTCTAATACCACAATGGGCAACCTATTTGTCATATTATTAAGCAAAACAAGCATTGTCTGGGTCTGTTTATTTAAAAAAAGCCCCCTCCCCCTCCCTCTGCACGAGCACAAACACCACCTCTAGTGCGGTGACACTTCTGTGCATCGCAGACAACCAGTAAACAGGGTGTGCAGCCTAACATCACCCCGGCGAGGGATGACTTATAGTGGGCGCGCGGGTCAAGAGATGGGGCGCGCGGGCTCCATGCGCGCCAGTTAACATTTCACTGAAAAACACAGCGAGCCGCTGCAGAGCGGCTTGAAGGCAATTTAATTGTGTGAATCCAAAGAAACCCTAGAACTGGACAATGTGGTTTCTTCGGCAGCACACAATTAAATTGCCTTCAAGCAGCTCCGGAGCGGCTCGCTGTTTTTTGGGGGTTTTTTAGGCGGGAAGGCGGGTGGGCGCTCCGTTAGTTGGGAGTCCTACGTCTCCGACTTTTTTACGGATGCGAGTTAACACTAATAACGGAGTCCAGTGGGGAAATATCATTTCAGTCTAAATGCCCCATTTTTGCTGTTCCCGCAATGTTGGCTGTACCTGAAATGTTGGCATGCGTGCCCGGCAAAAACAGATATTGGCAATAGCCAATCGGTTTTGGTTTTAGCTGCTAGTATGGATGTATGGGATTTGCCATTGCTTTTTGCCGATGCTGTGAAAAAGAAAAAGCACAGACAATACTGTAGCAAATTGCCTACGACAGACCTGCTGACCCAAGACCTGCTGACCCAAGACCTGCTGACCTTCAGGAGGCTACTCAAGACCTGGCTGTTCGACCAGTAGCAGCATCCCCCCCCCCCTTCCCTCTCCCCAGCGCCTTGAGACCCTCGCGGGTAAGTAGTGCGCTCTACAAATTCTGTGATTGATTGATTGATTGCCCCTGCGCGCGCTGTAAGAATGCGGCCGCGAAAGTGAAAGCAACTAAAAGAAAGATTTAAAGAGAGGAGCGGGGGCGAGCGAGCGCGGCAGCCTGCTGAGCTGACCACACGCTCGTGCGTCATGTCCTTTTGCTTATTGGAAACAGATGCCGGCCGTGCGGGTAATCGCACAGAAAAGGCCATGACGCACGAGCGTCTGGTCAGCTTTTTGAAACCCCTACATAAAGTCTTCGCCAGAGCACCGCTTGCGCGCTACTCTAGGCTCGACCTAAAAAGCACCTTGAAGTATTTCACTGAGATTTATGGTAGCTGTTGCACGAACAAACAACACAAAATGATCTACAAAGCCAAGCTTCTGTCACAAAAAGAACATTCGCCAGATTTCACCCCAATTCATACTGTCCTAAAATGATTCCTGCTGAAAGTAAATTTTGATTAAAAGATCTTTTTATTACCTAAAAAGGAATATCAAATCTACCTCTTGCTGCTAAGATAATTCTTCCACATTTGTGTTAAATATATATTACCACGCAATCTCCGTGATTTACAGTGTGTAGAACTTTTGTTTTTGATGGATTTCAAACTTGAAAACAATGTATCACTCAAAGAAAAATATGTATTGATAATATGCCGGTTCATATAAATCTCCTTCTATTCTATTTCACTACCATTCCAAAATAATGATGTTATATAAATACAGATTATCAGTGGCTAATGAACCTTTGAAACACACTGGTTGCAGATACCTTATTATGGTGTACTGAAAATGGTGTTCTTGACAATGTAAAATTAAAACGAAATTGTACAGTCGGGTTTAGCTGTTGAATGAAGAAGAGCACAGGAGAGGTGTAATATTTTAAGATATGCGAGACTTAATTATCATACAGATGAAGAATATCAGAAGATGGCTGTCAGTAGGGTTTACAAAAGCTGTTAAAAACATTGAGAGTACTTCAGCTATGGAGGAAACGTAATGGAGTAGAAACAACATGCAGATTTACCAAAGTGTCAAACTATTGGTATTTTCTCGACTAAAGTTAAGAATTATTTATCTTGAATTGTAATAAATTGCCAATAAAAATACTTCAATAAATGCACAGTAAAAGTAACTAATGCTAATTATGGTGTCCTTCACTGCACCATTGGCGACCATGGGAGCTATTTGGCTTGGTCTTTAGCTCTATCTAATATTACCACATTAAATGCCAACAAGGCTATTACGATTTAGTGACTGGTTTCAAGTGGAAGCCCTTGTGTTTTTCTAGTGTTAGGTTTGTATGCACCAAAAGCAATCTCTCAACCTAGGGCCCTAATTAGAATATGATCACCACATCATCCACTAATAAGTGGTGGATGTCCTCTCAATCATAATTAGAGTGATAAGAGGCCATATACACTCACAGTAGACAAGAAATCCACCACTTTTTGGTGGATGTGCTGTATCCAATAAATTCTGAATAATTCCTTTAGTCTTAGCAATGGTAGTGGCTTACAAAATGGCAGTGTTTGGTCCCCAGCACAATGGAATGTGTGGAATCCATTGGTCCTTTAAGAAGGGAAACTAGGGTCTTTCAACTTTCGAATCCTGCATCGTACTCATGCTTCATTGTTCTTACTAAGGGGCTCATTACGATGACGGACGGAAAAGCCCTCCGACCGCCATGGAATCGGGAACAATCCTCCCTCATGACCCGCAGCATTTCCGTCGGACAAATTACGGTGCAATGTACGCAGAATGAGACCGCGGAGGAAGGATGCCACAAAAGAACGCCCACCACGTTTGGAAAAGCTGCAAATCCGACCGCGTCGGACGGGGAAAGCTGTGCAAAGGCTTGAAAAGGCCGCCCCTGCCGGGGCATGACCTCATGGCCAATTACGATGAGAATGCGTAGCTGGCGGACCGAGCACTGCGTTACGACCGCCGCGCACGCACCCAGGCCAAATGAATGGCGGACGGAACCAACTTCACAACAACACCCGAAGTGTGCCTGTACCCCCTGCCGCCCACAACCACAACACACATGCCACAATGATACACCCCAACTTGCTCCTGGTAGGGAAAGCCATGCGCAGCATGGAAGAGACATCTGGAGGTCATCACCTATGTGGACACACCCACAGACCACAGTATAAAACCAACCCCATCCTGGACCAGCATCCTTTGCACACCACAAGCCGAGACAGGGAGACAGGACACCATTGACTCACACTGCACAACATCACACCCACCTATCCCCACACAACACCACTTCCACCCACACACCTCACACACTACACATATCTCCAACATCACCTTGCACCCTGCACCCCTCATTCATTTTCACCATGCCCCCCAAGAAAATCCCCAACTTCACCGACTCAAAGTTGAAAGTGATGGTAGACGAGACAATCAGGGCAGAGCCACATTTGTACGGCCACCTGGTCCAACACACCCCACCTGCGCGCAAGAATCAGATGCGGGCAAGATCCACAGCAAAGTCCATGCCGTAGGGACCACCCTACGCACTGTGCGTGACATCATGAAGCGGTGGTGCGACCCCAAGGGCCAGCTCAAGCTACGGGCCCAGAGGAACCACGCGGCGGCACAGAAAAGTGGTGGCGGCCCTCCCATCCCACCACCAACCTTCACTGAATGGGAGGAGAAAGTGCCTGCCATAATGCATCCAGAGACCCTCACATGAATCGAGGAGGGACTAGAGGCTGGTAAGTACCAACAAACATGGACATGACGGAAGTTATCAAAGATCACATAGCGCAAACCAATGAAATCCTTAGCAGTGTGCCCACAGGAGCCAGCATCACACCACATCCTGTCATGTGGACGATGTGGACATTGTCGCATTAACACACTCAAGTACTGTTGCACAGGGATTTTCTGAATATACGTGCGATCTATGCAGGTTCAACCACATGAATACCAGTCCCTGACAACATGCACACACCAAATCTGGTTTCAAAACGCACTTCGCTGTTCCTGCATGAGTACAACAGCTGCGTGCACAGGCCAGGCATCACGTATATAGGATCTGTTGCACGACGTGCCCTTTTTGTGGCAATGTTCAGCTAACTACCCCATGAGTGATTGTGGATAGTCATTTGTGGCCTCACATTCACACAGCGAAAGCATACTTCAATAAGTGTGCATGCACAATGGGCATCTGTTTAGACAAGTAGTCGCTCCCACACCAGACCGGAGACCTTCGAATTGCAGGTGTCTTGACTGTCCCGCGCTATTCAGTCACTGCTGTACACGGCTCTCCCACTATTTTCGCGGTGAACTGACACACAAATTATTGATAGCGCCTGATGCTGAAGGCCGTTGCACACTATTTATCAGACTTGTGGGCTCTGGCCTTGTCCCTTCCTTCCATGCTTTTCCGGGAGTACCACCGGGTATGATTGCTCCAAATTTCAACGCTGCATTTAGCGGTCTCAGGTCATTACTTTCGCTGTACAGCTGAGCGCTCGTTCTGAGATTGCTTCCATGCCATGTCTGACCGTCCTGTGGTCCAGGCCGAGCCAGGTCAGTTGCAACTGTACCATGCCCCATGCAGCTTCTCTTTGGATGTGTCCATTGGCTGTGCTGGGCATCAGTTATGGGCTAACGTTCCGCAATGCCTATTTCACCTGCGTGCAACCTGTCTTTTCCTGCAGGAGATGTCTGTCTGAGTGGGCCATGGATGTCTGCCTTTCAAACACATGCCTTGCCGACCTGGATCGTGAGCTGCGGGTGACTCCTTTGTTGGTCCACGTGCAAGACTGCTTCGGTGAGACACGTTTATGGGATGCCTTACAATGTGTCAGGCAGGCGGACAGCTGCGCCTGTGCGTTAGCGCAATGGCTCCTGTGCAATGCCTACATCGAACCTATCCCAGGTTGCGATGGGATGCTCCTTTCAACCTCGTGGTGCGAGGAGCACATCTGTTCCTTCATACTGCTGGATTGGATGGCGGTCCTCTTCGCTGAAGATGATTTGGATCGTCTTTTGGAACTGATTGCCTTCGAAGCTGCCTGTGCCTTCTTGGATTCGTAACTACTTAACAGCAACAGGGACTGTTGGTGACTAATTCAATTTTAGTTTCCCTTTCTTCACACTTCCTGACGGGAATTGTCATCCAGCTCTCTGACTTTAGCCCTGTCGACATTGGCTTGGACTATGCTGAGCTCTGCGGGCTGTCTCGCTTGGTACCACGGACCGGAGCAAGTGGAGTCTCTCATCTGACCATCATGGACATTGTCGTCTGGCATGGGCCCGGCTTCCATTATGCAGATGTGGCAACACGAAGATTACATGGCGTTGTTGTTTTGCAAGTACCCAGGGCTCGGGTCGGGTGTACACGCAGGTACACGATGTCCCCCCTCTTTACACGGGGTGGACGCTGTTCCCACTGCCAGGACTCTGGTCCCCACAGGAATATGCATAACTTGTCCCGGTGTACTCCCAGTTACTGGGACACGTTCAGCAGCACCTGCACATTGACTGCTCTCCATTCCCTGCAGCAACGTGCAGGCAGCGAGTGAGCCTTTTTTCACCTCCAGCCGTGCCGAAGTATAGGGGCCATCCGGCCTCCTTTTGTTTGTACATGCTGACTGGGGGCTGCCCTGAACCTTACATTTGAATGTGGATGCCACAGAGGGAAACATAGGCACACAGCTTGCCTTCTGTTCACGGGGACTTAAGAGAGGCATGCTTTTGCCTGTGTTCTGTCCAAGTGTATCAATGCAGACACTGTGAGACTGTCAGATGGGTTAGTCTGTCCCAGTATTTGCACAAATCATTTCTGTCGCACTATTTTACTTCTTTCTTAGCGCTACGTCGTAACGTTGTGAGGTCATTTGCATTTTGTCTTACTTGGTCAGTCCCCCTGCAAGTACCTTAGTATATGTCTGTCACATGAGAGGTGTCCGCAGAGTTTGTCCTCTGCGCGGTCCTAGAGTACTCTCTGTACATTCTGTCCGTGGTCGAAGGATATTGTTCCTTGTCATTCTGTTCTGGTGTGGCCCTGGTACCCCGACCCAACCAAGTCTCACAGCTGCAAGAGGACACGGATCCCCTTTGGATGACATGGGAATGCGGGCTAGATGCCCCACACCTTGAGAGTGATCCATCCAGTGATGAGAGCGACACAGCAAATGTGATGCAAATGTCACCATACATGGGCAGAGGGATGGGTTCTGCTGACAAAGCCCATAGACCAGGGACATCCCATTCAACTCCTTCCTGCAAGGGGTGGGGGGATATTCTCGTGGTTGTACGTCCAGAGGGATTAAAGATGCAACATCTTGCTTCATGTTAAATGGATATGTCACTGTGGTTACTGGTTGGGTACTCATGCATTTTCAACCTGTTGTGGCACGTATGTTGCAAGCTTTGACACTGTAGTAAAAACGTCACATTTGGAGATGTTTCTTGTCTTCAACTTGTCTGCTTGTGTACAGGCGCATGAATGCCTCAGAGTGAGTAGGAGAGCAAGTGAGGCAGTATGGCAATGGTGTCCTGTGCGTAGGGGTGCTTCGTTGTGCTCAGTCCCTGCATGCACAGGTTCTCAAATCCTGCGCATAGTCCAGTATGTGTACGAAATCTCATGAACATTTGTCAAAGTCTGTGAGACAACAGCAAGGCACACAGACATAGTCATAGTTGATCATTGTTGAATCACACTCAATGAAAGTAGTTGACGATGAGCTGTTGACGCTGGTCAAGGCCTTCTTCCTCACCACTATCATCGTCATTGGGCATGTGTGGGTTGGGAGCGGGGGTGATGTTGCTGGTCCGCCAGATGTAGCAGTCATGTGCCGACCCAGGATACTCTGCACACACGTGTGAGATGATCTGATCCGCCTATCGTACCACTTGCATGTTGATGGAGTGGTAGTGTTTGGGGATCCTATAAATGGGTTCACTTGCCTGTGGTGGTACGAGGCCAATGTGTGTACCATCAATGGCTCCCATCGACATTTGGTATGCCTCCCAGGCAGGGCCGGCTCCAGGAATCTTTATTTGTGTGGTCCAACGAGGCATTCAGGTGGGCCACTGCGTGCCCGATTTGTCACTTATGTCCCTCGCCAGGCCTGCTTCAGGGCCCTCCTTTATCTCTCCTCAGTTTTACAAGGGCCAGGTAGACACATTCTTTCCTTCCATATTCTCTTTCTAGATGTTATCACTCTCATGAAGTGTGTTTATCCATGAAGGGTCCTCATGATGGGAGGAGGAGGTTACCTGAGGTGGGAGTATCAGGCAAGTGACACTTCTCATGCTCTCACTCATGCCCTCCTCGGCTTCCCTCTCTGCCACCCTCGTCCAGCGCCCCTCATCTCTCCATAGCCACTCGCTCATTTGCAATTCATTTGTTGTTTGGCGCTACTGATATCAGTGTAGGGTGTGACAGTACTTTACGTCACGCACACATTGTACAGAGACAATCAGTCATGCAAGTATGTAAGTACATCAGTCTACAGGGAATGTCACGAAAGCCAATGAGGTTTACAAGGTGTGGTAATCACATGTCATCCATACTGGTGGACAGGATTTTTGAGGGCGTTTGGTCTGGAGTAGCACTGACTCAGGACGTGTGTAGGAACATTTGCAGGCAATGGCAGCTAGGCACACTGCACGCCACACCAGTACGTGTGTTGGGAGTGCTAGGGATTACAAGTATGTCTGATTTGCAGACAATGGACACCTCAGATTGTCTGCCTACGTCACTGGCCCTTCACAGGACGACCCCTGGCCAAGAGACGCCAGTCAGATGTCAAGGGATATACAAGCGATGTTCACAGGTTGGATGTTTCATTACACAACATTGGTACAGTGCGAGAGACCTTTGTCCTTTTTGACTCCTTCCCTCATTTCAGTCCATGCTGGCCACGAGGCATGACAATGTATGTAATTTCACTCTCCTTTCTTGGACATACCATGTGTGTGAAGACTTGACTCAAAGGTCACACTCTCTCATCCCTTCACAGTGTAGTGAGCAGCTGGTCACTGTTCTAGTTGTTCTGATGTACCAGCCACTCCCAGAGGGCTGGCTTAGCCCCCATCCCACAGCCACCCAGCACAGGCGTCACTGGACCTATGACCCTGCCAACAAACGGGGCCGGACGCATGTGCCCTGGGCCAGTTCTCCCATACAAGTACAGTGTCTGTGTGGTTACTTTATATGCATGGGGGCCTCGTGCCCCACAACATTACACATGGGGTGCACCAATCACTTTAGGCGAATGAGCTGGGATGTGTGATGTAATTCGCAGGGCGCCAATGCACATGCAGAATGTGTTTGAATGCGCGTTAGCTGGCATCCGCAGCGATGACACGCATTGGCTCCAATTGGATGTTGCAGGGTTGCGGTCGCAGCTTCCGGGCTGCCGCGGTGTGGCACACACTATGCGGATGAGCCATCAGCCAATGGGGGCCTTCGGCGTACATATTTTGATATTGCGGTGTGCGCGCTCTGCTACTGCGGGGCTCGTCATTGGCCCCAATTGCCTTTAGGGGCACCGAGGGTCACTCATGGGAATTGGGTGGGCCTCGCACTATGCATTTGGCAGGTTGCCACATACGTTGTGGTGCCGCCACGCTTGCTGGGAGTTGTAGTTGTTCAGGCGTTGCATGCGTGGAGATGTTTGGTACGTACCTCTGCTGTTGAGCGGGGCGACGTCTTATCTGCCAGAGGTGCAGCAGGTAGAGCAGCGGGGAGGCCTGTGGCGCTGGATCCATGGCGGCTCCGGTGGTTTAGATGGCTTCTGTATTGGCTCTTCCTCTCCGTTGTTGTATTTCCGCCATCCTCAACGTGGTGGTTTTTACGCGGTGGTGGGAAGGGCTGTTCGCAACATCGTAATCTGGTTGGCGGACGGAACGTGTTTCCGCACGCCGGTCCTGCTCTGTTTGCTCCGTCCGCCACCCTTGCGTACGCACAAAACGTGCGGAGCCTGACAGCCCGCGGCGGACGGTAACTGTGGAGTCTCTGCAGTCGTAAACGTACTATTAACTCGGAGTTTGTGAATGGCAAAAAAATAGTGAACTTACACAAAAGTGTACGTTTACCCGTGTGACTCAGGCCCGTGGTATTGATGTTACACTGGCAAAAATATCCGTTGAACGGTGGTTCCAGTTGATTTTGTGTGGGACTAAAAACGGGTTGAATGTGTGTTGAAAGTATGACATTTGCAGTCATAAGTAAACCACAATAATATTTCAAATAGAAACATTAAGAAAAAGTGGATCTTTATGCAACATACTTTACTTCTTTGAGCATCAAACTGGGGTGTCTGAGCCATGTCTAAACACGCCCTAGGATGGCTATGGTTCACATATGTACAGTGATTTCACATTGCACTTGAGAGCAAAATAGTAACTTAGTTGTATTTCTATATTATAATGAAGAGGTTCAATATGCAGAGCACACCTTCTGTCTGGCTCGATCTGACTGTGTAACCCCCGCGCTCTTCAGTACCAGGATCCATACCAAATCACGTACATGTGGCAAAGTTTTGACTGTGGACCCTCAATGGATGATGGCCAACTATCTCAAACTTCAAGCTTCATCTGCGCCATGGAGTGAGGCAAGATTCCTCATAGTGGTCATGGACCAGAGCTATCCTTGGCCACTCATGTTAATGAAATCACCAGGAGCACTTTCCACACAATGCAAACACCAAGCTGCATCTTGCCCTGCCTGGGGCACTACCAGAAATCCAGATATTTTTACCCAGTTTTACTGTTTTTGAAATGTACAGCGGCACTTGCATTTACGTAATAATAATAATTGTTGGCGTTTACAAAAATGAAGGAGTTCACCTTTACATCATTTTCTATCGACATAGTTAAAGCGAAAATGATAATTACTCTGTGTCATTTTTTTTATAAAGTAGTCAACATGCACGCAGGTTTGTTATGCTTGTCATCCACATCTTATGTTGAAAGAAACAATAAAACATGTCGGAGTTTCTTTCCTAACAACAGACTAAGAATTGCCGTATATTTCCATGAACGAACAGTGATACGGCCCTGCACGGAACAGGTCTCCCGTCCTCCCGCCCCCTGCTTCTGAGCTGGGGGGACCAGCTACAGCGGGTTTTGCATTTGGGAGCAGAGTGAATTCATTACCGATAATGACATGCAGCTCTTTGTATGTAGGTTGCTGCAGCGCATCATAGCCTAGTCAAACATCTAAGGAAAAGACTTCTGTCTGCATTTGTGATTAATCAGAGGATGATTGACTGCTGGCTTTTATGCTTCAGTCACTGTACATTAATTACCGAAATTCGGGGTGGCCTAATAACATCTCGCGCATCCATGATTTGAAACAAGGCAAATAAAACGCCTGCTTGATGTTTGTGTATTCAGTGATTTGACACAGGTTGTGTTGTCAATGGTGTTCTTCCTCCATCTTTCTCTGCTTCCCTGTGGGGTCTCACAGAACAGAGCTCTCGCCTCCCATTTGATGCTTGCTCTCATATTGTATTAATGCAACTGAATGTGGGCATAAAGCTAACACACTGCGCCTTAGGGTGGTAAAACATCACATTACTCTTCCTTCTGGGCGGCTCCTCCATTGGAGCGGAGGAGCGTTGCCCCACTTTAAATCCCCCCCCCCCCCAAAAAAAGCCCCAGAGATGAAATATAAAATGGTAGTTCATTACTATTTTATTTTTCATCCCCCGTTCTGAGCCAAGCATCAGGAAGGGGGCCGGGTGCTGCTGACTGACAACAGCAGGGAGGAGGGTGGGCTGTCCAATGCACTGTTTAAAGTTCGCACCTATTTTTGGCTGGACATCTTGCGATGGCCAGCCACACATGTTCATTTTAAACCTCTCAACCCAGCTGTCTTAAGACAGCGGGGTTGGGAGTAAGTGTAGGCATCCAGTGCACTGTGGAGCTCTGAGTGAGGCCACTCCCTCCAATCAGGGCGCTGCTCACATACTGCATGTGAAATCTTTATTGCATGATTTAAAAAACCTTTGCAGGGAACATGTCATTAAAACTTTTTGATACGTATTGAATTAATACAAACGTGAGATAAGAAAAAAATTTGATGCTTATTAAATTGATACGAATAAATAGATAAAAATTTGACACTTGTTAGATTGCTAAAAATGCGACCCCAGTTGCAGTGATAAAATGTGCCTAGCCCTCCACATGGCCGAGATCTCTTGTTTATGTCCGGCACCTCCAATACCATTGAGGACAATCCTTTCAAGGCTGTCGAGATCAAGTTTATATTTTACGACCCAAGGTATCCAGCCTGTACACGCTTCCCTTTGTTTATATCCGTTGTGCTTTTGCAGTTCTGGCGGATTTCCATATTTCCGGGTGTCTTCAGAGCAGAAATTCTCATTGCTATCGCGGTCCGTGGATCTGCGCCTCTGGCTGGGGTAACGATCAACATCTCCCCTTTCCTAGTTTTTTTGCTGCGCAGTCCATAAACCTCACCAGTGCGCAATTTAAAATTGTGTTCCGTGGGTCGAAACAGGCCAATACTGCCGATCTACATGATCTAACTTCCTTGTTGTTCCAGGCCTTCCGTAGGAGGGACCTTCTTTCTTTCAAGAGGCTTGGGCATAGGCACACAACATGAATTATGTCTTCTCTTTGGTTGCCGCAAAATCGACATGTCTCTGGAACTTGCTCTCTTTTCCATTTGGGAAGGTGGCAGGACAAGTTGATCACCCCCAATCTTAATTTTTAAAAAACAAAGTTTAGTGCGTGCATTGAAGGTGCAAGTTAAGTAGCTCTGAGGTGTCAGCTGAGCGTATGAACTGAGGGTCATCCAACCATGGCTTCTTTTTGCAAGGCTCGCCTTGTCTTCCATTGAGGAGAGCTTTTTTGCGCTTGATTTTGCTAGCCTTTTAAACTCATTTTGGCTGACGTATAGATCCCATACATCCTTCAGGCCGAGGGTTTGTAGCCCACTTGACAGGTATCGATGCCCCGCTTGCCATCGTTTTGTACTCAGATTGGACCATAGATGTTCCGCTAAACTGCCCTCTTTTGATAGCCTTAGCTTATGGCAGCACGTTAAAAAGATCGCCATTCTACCCAGTGTTTGTTTGCAGATGCCCAGTTCCAGCCTGATTTGTGCCGGCGACGTGAAAGATGGTAACTGGAAGACTGTTCTAAAAAATTTTGTTATGATTGTGTCTAAGTGACCGCTGTCCAGTCCTTTAAGCACCTCGCTTCCATATGTTAAGGTTGGGATGACTTTTGCCTGCGCCACCTGTAGTGTTGGAGCAAATGTTGGGCCGAGCAATTCCTTATGGAGGCAGCTGAGAGCAAATGCTAGTGCTATTCCTTTCTTTTTTTGCTCTTCCAGGTGGCTTTTGTATCTTCCGTTCTTATTGAATAAAACACCTAAATACTTGTGATTTTTGGATTCTGTAATTCTTTCAGAGTTTAAAACCCATGTCAACTTTTTTGGCCTTCCTGGGCGAACCGCCAAGATTTTTGTTTTCTTGTTGTTTATCTCGAGCTCGTTCTTTTTTGAATAAGCAACAGTTGCATCCATAAGTCTTTGTAAACCCACCTTTGTGCTACTCAGGAGAACCACGTCATCTGCGTATAAAAGATTTGACAGCTGTAAGTTGCCTAGTTTGGGAGCGTGGGAGTTGACTGTGTAAGGACTTCCGGGAGATCTGCTAAAAATAGATTGAAAAGTGTAGGGGCCAGGACGCATCCTTGTTTCAATCCTTTTGTCGTGGGAATTGATCGTGACAGTCTAGAGCCGTCACCAATCTTAATCCTGACCCATGTGTCCTGATGCAGTAACTGTAGGGCTCTTAGTAGACCATCTGGGATATTCAGAGCGAAAAGCTTCTGCCATAGCTTATCCCTGTTGACTTTGTCGAACGCTGAACTAAAATCTATGAATCCCATGTAGAACGATCTGGTGCTGAGCTCCGCCTGGTCTATCAAACATGCAAGAACCATAAGATTAACCGTAGTGCCGGTTCCACTTATAAAACCAGTTTGATTTGGAGGGATTATTCAGTGTCCCTCGGCCCAGTCCCGTAATGTATTCAGCAAAATCCCTGTGAAGTATTTGGCTTCATTGTCAATGAGAGCGACTAGCCGGTAATTGCTCGGGGCTTTTTTGTCGCCTCCTTTAAAGATTGGAACAAGAATCGATCCTCGCCATGAAGATGGAATGTTATTTATTGCTGGAATAGATGTGAACAATGGAGCAAGTTTGGACGCCCAAAAGTCTGGGTCCTCCTTGAACACAGTCGGAGGAATTCCACCTGGTCCTGGGGCTCCATCTTTCCAGCCCTTTTTTATCTGCCTTTCAATTTGGTCCTCTGGCACTGTGCTATACTCAGTGAAATTATCTTGATTTTGTCTCTCTGTTCCCTTTTTGATTTTTATGCTTTTGTGAGAAAGCTCGTCCATTGATAGCCCTGTTTGAAAGCAGTCTGAAGGTGAATTCAATTCTGTCAGAGAGTTGTTTCCCTTTGTGCCGGTGACCTGATTTAAGGTGTGATTTTGTCGATTGTTGAAATGGCTGTGCAAAAAGAAATACCACTCGGACTCCAGTATGTTTGATGAAGCAGCTTTCGGGGCAGGACCCCCAAGACCGTTTACAGTTCGCCAGAATCTCGCAGAGTTTTTCGTCCTTATATCTTGATATAATTTGGCCCAGAAGGAGTTCCACTGAGCCCTTCTATATTCTCTTTTTGCTGCCTTCAGATGTCGGCGAGCTCCTCTCAGTTTGGCTTTGTTTTTAATTCCCGCCATAGCCGGTTCATGCTTTTTTTTGCCGATCGTATCACTGGATCCCATGTGGTCAACTGTTGGAGCCCCATCGCTTTTACGTGCGTTATAGGCTTTGCATATCTTGCTGTTAGCTTGCTTGTGAAGTTGGTCCAGTTGGTAATTTGGTCTGCAGTTGCCTCAGCGATGGTCTCTATCATGTGCTTTGCCTCTTTAGATACTTGCTGTAGGTTATTGACTGAGCACTTAATACGTTTTAAGTTGATCGTGAAGCTTTCAAAAGCTAGTGCTCCCGCCTCATCATGTTGCTCCATTCTGATGCTAAGCAAGATTTCTTGAGGACTGTGATCGCTTTCTGGTCTGTCGCCAAACCCGAAGGCAGTTACTTGGTTCAGGAGAGAAAGATTGACAAAAGTATAGTCAATTAGAGATGCGCCGGTGTTTGATAAAAATGAAAGGCCAGGTGGCTTATCCGGATTGAAACGCCCATTGAGGGCTCTGAGGCCAAGATGTTCTAGATTTCCTTGAAGGGTACGACCTTTCTGATCATCCTTGCGCCATCCTGGGCGATCCTGCGGTGGTATGGCCCAAACGCTTTCCTGTGATTTAATCACCTTGTTTTTTTGGAGGTCCGACATTAGCCACATATTAAAGTCTCCAGAAAGTATAATGTCGGCATTCGGGAGCCCTGATCTTATTCTTAGCACTGTCGATATCAGCTCTTTTGAGAATTTTTGCCTTGACACGGAATTTGGGCGGATGTACACATTCAGTAGGATTATGGTCCTGGGCTGGCCTTGGGGGGTTTTAAAGGAGATTCCCACAGACTGGAAAGAGTGGGAAGGACTTGCGAGATCCCATGTTGTAATTGCATTATTTGATGATATAAAAATAGCTAGACCTCCGCTACCTCGTCCAGATGCTTTTGCTTTGATAGCTGGTTTGTGGTGAGTTTTGAACCCTTCCAAATGCTGCGGCTCTACCAGCCATGTCTCTTGTAATAATATGATCTCGAATGACCGTAAATAAGAGATCATGGCTGCTTCTCCCAGTTTGTTTAATAGCCCATTGATATTCCAGGAGCAGACCCTTAAAGGGCGACCTTCTTGTTCCTTTTGGCTGCTGATTTGTCATCGCAGCAGCAGGGTTGAATTCAAAGAGCCCGCCAGCCATGACCATGTGCAGGTCTGTTTCATTCCTCCTTTTGATTTGTACTGGTCCACTCCTAATTTTCGATCTTCCAAGTCGGGGGTGGGAGTCTTGTCCCGGTCACTCCTCAAGACCGAGTAGACTTTTCTTTGTTCAGCTCATGGGCGCTCTGTGGCTCGGATTTCCTGTAGGACATACGGGTATCCTGATTCCCTGCCGGGGAGTATGGTAATCCCCCACTGCTTGAAAGTATCTGTATGGCTTAGGATCTTATTCGTTACCTCACTCGATCGCCAAGTGACCTTCGTAGTTTCGTTTGTTTGCCCCTGACCTGGTGCTATAAATTCTATCGAGATAATATCTCATGAGGTTACCGCGTTAGACAACCCAATGGCTTCTATCAGTTTAATGATGTTCCCACGGTTTAGAATATCACAGCTGCCCTTGGACTTATACTCTGTGTTGGACTTGGCCCTTTTGCCCTGAATTTTTTCGCTTGTGTAACAATAAAATATGGTGTGTCTGAACAGAACATAACAAATGCTGTGTAATATGGTACACACTGTTAGCGCCGCCATTTTAGAAAAGCACTGTGGAAAAATGTCACTGTTAAAATGGACGCCATGCCTGCCTGCCCATGTGACGCCTGACTGAGGTGGGTTGGCAGCCTAGTGGTTTGTCCCCCAGCGCCCCCTGCTTTTGGAGGGAAGCGTCGCACCGAGGTGCTCTACTCCTCCCCTGAACCAGTTAGAACCGGTTCCGGAGAGATCCTTCTAGCTGCCATGTGAGGAGACTGAGGCAGTGCAGAGCCTGGACTGAAGGGGAAGGGACCTTCTGCCAGGGGAGACCGCCACATTGGGCCTGTGTGCTGGCCCCTGTGCCCATCTACACCCCCCCTGTTGGCCAATGAAGAGACATTGCCGGAGTGGAGGCTGCTGTGCTGGAAGGATTGCCACCCTACCGGAGGATGACCGTTCTGAGGAGCTGCTGCTTCGGGACTGGTGAGCCGCCCTACTAGCCACTGATCTCGCCCTGCATTACATGTCTCTTGGCCTCTAGCGCCGGTGAGCGCTATATCTGCGGTGCCAGAAGAAGGGAGAGGGTGCCTGCAGCGCTGGATTGCCAGAGCGCTACTCATCCTGGGGGACCCTGGAGGTGGGAGCGCTGCCTGTGCCTGCCTGCATGAAGAGGAGGGCTGATGCCTGCACCCTAGCGCTGTGCCCTGGAGTCTGGAGAGCGCTGTAACCCCCCTGAAGACACCGTCTGCAAAGCGCTGTGGGGGACTGTGTAGCGCTAAGAAGGGGAGCGCTGCTCGTGTGCTGCTGAGGAGAGCCGATTCCTCCAAGTGGCGGGTGCCCACCCCGCTGGTGTGCTTATACTAGGAGGGAGCCTACCCTCTGTGAGGAAAAGAGGTGTGTGGCTGAAGAAACGGGTGCCCACCCCATAATTGCCTGCTTCGAGGCAGCGGGTGCCTACCCCGAAACTTGTCCTTGTTGGAAGGCGGGAGCCCACCCCGCGCTTCTAACGTGCCCAGGATCACCGCCGCGGCCGTGAGGGGAAGCGCTGATAAGGAGACGCGCGTGTGGCCAGGACAAGGAGAGCGGCTTATTTGGAAGTGCCGCGGGAGCCTACCCCGCGCCTTCCTGCCTGGTGAAGACCTTCGCGGGTGCCCACCCCGCGTTATTACTTTTAAAAATACAGCGGGAGCCTACCCCGCGTGTGTGCGTGTGCTGGGAGGGAGCCTACCCCTCTGTGAGGAGAAGAGGAGTTGCCTGGAGTCACCGCCGGCCCGGGAGACCCAGGAGCGCTGCGCGGGCTTCCCCGTGACGTCAGGGGAGCCGCGCTGGGATTGGCGCTGGTAAGAGCGCCTGGGGAAGTCCCGCCCCGCAAGCGAGGAAGTCGAGGAGGTCGTCGGGAGCCTCGCGGGCTCCGCATCAACGTCCCGGGTCCCAGGAGGGGGCCCGGGTGAAGGACGGAGGAGAGTGGGACGAGGCGGGAGCCTAACCCGCATCGTGTGAGGACGCCGGTGCCGGAGTGGAGAGGAGTACTGTCAGGAGCCTCGCGGGCTCTGTGCTGAAGCCCCGGGCCCCACGAGGGGAGGCCCGGGTGAAGAGGAGGAGAGCCAGCGCGCAGCAGTAGCCGTCCGGTAGGAGGGTCCTGAGAAGGAGGGGCTCGATCGGAGCCTTGCAGGCGCCCATGCTGCCCACGTGGACCCGAGGAGCAGAGTCCCCGCAGGATAGCCGGTGAGTGGGGCCAAGTCTGCTGGTGGTTGGGGGTGACGTCGGGGCACATTGTCGGTGCCCACCTCCCCCTGGTTGCTCAGAGGGCACCGGTGTGCCCGCGCTGACTTCACAGCTGCCCCGTATAACAGTGGGCAGCTGCAACGTGTTGGGGCATAACTTTACACCCCGAGTCCCGGAGGGGGGCTCATAGAGAATTGCGGGTGCCAGGAGGGCCTCCAGGAGGGCCCGTGTGAACGTCCTGCACAGCTGCCCCGCCTGCCAGTGGGCAGCTGCCTGGAAGGAACCTGTAGCAGCAGGGAGGGGGCTACGGGGCACATTGCCGGTGCCCGCCCCGGTGTTGGGCGAATCCGTACAGCTGCCCCGTCTGACAGTGGGCAGCTGCGGCGTAGGAGGCGCTTTAGGCTCAGGGGTCCCAGAGGCACCGAAAGTGCCAGTGACCCTTGGGGACACACAGCGGCACCGCAGTAGCGAGTCGCTGCAACGATTGGGCCTATTTACCCTGCCCTTGACTTGGTCGGGGGGTGGTGTCGGGGCACATTGTCGGTGCCCGCCTTCCCCCTGTGTTGCACTGTCTATACAGCTGCCCTGGATCAAAGTGGGCAGCTGCAACGTTCGTTGAGGGACATTGCCTTGCCAGGGGCCCGGGAGTCGGGCTCCCCTGTGTGAAGTGGCGCGCAGGCTAATCTGCAGCGAAGGGTTATGCCAGGCTTGTAAGGCCTTTACTAAATGGAATAGGGGCCTAAGCACAACTGCTGTATGACTTACCTGCATTATGACTTTCACCAAATTGAATGTACCTACCTGAATTGAACCTGATTCATCCCATGCTTTTGTTAATGCTGGCAGCGGCCCGATTGGCGCTGCCCTGTACATAGTCCCCACTGTTTTATGTATACCGGGTGCCGGTTGGCGCCGTGTTACCAATGTGGTTTACCATCTGCTAGGCTGTTGCCCAATACAGATGCTATTTTTCTTACTCCAACTGGTGTAGTCTCCTTTTTGTAGTGTGCCTGGTGTGTCGCCTGTGTGTGCTGCGCGGATGCTTTACACATTTCCTCTGGAGTTTGGCCTGCCCGCTCTGCACCACGCTACCCCGTTTCCAACACTCTGGATATAGATGCGTGATAGTTGTTGCTCCGTGAGAAGGGGCCATGTCAGCCCCTTGTGGGGAATCAAGTCTTGTCACACAGTGAGTTGGGGTTGGTCCTATCCAGGGTCTGAGTATTCCCCCCTTCACTATTTTGTGCACTGGTACGGGAATCGGCCTGTTCAACGCTCTAGGGCTATTTTGAATTGTAGCACATTTGTTCTGTACTTTGTCTCCTTTGTCTTGCGCCATTGGTAAAAGGTTATCCTGGTGAGCATTATACTGGCTGCTGATTGAGGCTTGATTTTGAGGTTTGATACTGCCAGGCAACTCTATAAGCCTGGTGCGCCTGTGTCCCACATCTCTTGTCGAGGGCATGGGGTCCAGTTGTGGGCCTTCGATGTTGGTGCTTGACTCAAATTCCCCCCCTTTTCTTGACTGCGCCTGGTCTACTCCTGCGATTTCTTTTCCCATCTCAGGCAGTGGGAAGCCCATCTGATGCTGCTTTGGACGACTTGACTGGATTTTTGGGCTTTCTATTTCCTTGATTTCCTCGTCTATTCTTGTTAGATCCTCTTGCCCAATTGAATCTACTCGTTTGTGAATATTGAACAATGGATAGAGGTTCAGCTCTTGCCTGGGCCGTCGATTCTTATTGCGGCCTTTTCGCTTCTTTTGTCTTTTCCCCTTTCCATGGGGATCTTCTAAGTCTTGATCCAAGTAGGATGGTAGGGTGGTGTCTGCTTTGCCTGCGGCTGGGAGTTTTTGTTGATCAATCATTGTACTGCCAATGGTCGGAATTTCACGAGACGATGTAGTCGCCCTGACTGCTGCCCCTCTTGCCACTAGTGTTGCCACCACCTTGGCCTCATTTGCGGGGCATGTTGCATCCTCTCTTTTGCATAAAGGGAGAGGCTTTGCATTTGTGGTTTCTTTTATATCCTCCAACAGTTTTGTCATCATTTCTGGCAGCGTGCTTAATTTCTCAATGATTGGTGAGCAGTCGCAACCTTGTCGCGGGGGGTCGGCATCCGCTTGGACCCGTCTGATCAAGCTATTTAAGTTTGTGATTTTGTCGTCTATGTTAGCGACATACACCGCTAATGTGTTTAGGAGACTGATTTGAATGTCCATTTTGTTAGCTTGGTAGGTCATGGCATCGGCTGACTTTTGTAAGATGTCCAAGGCGGTGGCCCATGCCGTCTCCTGTCTAAAGTCCTCCTTCTTCCTCTCATTTGGGGATGGTGGTGGCCTGGGCTGATCAGGAACGTCTTTGCCATATGATGTAAGCATGTTTTCCCATTCTTTTGATTCGAAGAAGGAGAGGTCACTCTCCACGGGGTGTGCCGCTACCTCGGCAGGCAGGAACCCCCTCTGCCTTTGGTTTGAGGGCTGAGCTGGAACTGTGACTGTATCGCCCTCCCCCCAAAGTGGTGAGTGTTCTCGTAGTGCCAACGGCGTAGTTATGAAAGAAACCCCTCCTTGCTCCGTCGCGTCAGTTATACTGCCCTTTGTAGGTGGTGTAACCTCGTCGGACTTGGGGTCTGAAATGGCCTGGGGAGAGGGTGAGTTATTGGCTGCCAAGTCACCCGTTGGCCCCAGATAGATTGACACGTTTGTTTGGAGTGTACGTTCTGAAGCCAAGATTAAGGCTGGGGCCCCTAGTCTGCTCGGTATGGTCAGGTCCCCTCCCCCCTGTTGTAATTCTACTTCATATGACTTGCCAATGTCGGTTTCTTGGTGTATTGGTGGCATTCTTAACTCTGTAGTGTCGCCTAAACTGCCCTTGCAGATGGTCACTATGGGACTCAGAGGAGCAGGTAGCCCAGTGATTTTCATGTTGCTTGAAAAAACAGCTGACCCTGCGTCTTTTAAAAAGGTAAATTTTGTCGTTATTTTTGGTTGGAACCCAGATGGTTTGTGTCCGACAGAACTGGCTTCCTGTGAATGTAGGTGGGATGCGCCCTCTATCATGCCTCCAGATGCGCTTGGTGACAGGTCGAGAATCAGATCACTGGCAGTACTGACTGTCTCAGTCTTTCCTCTCCGTTTCTTTTTATGTTGTGGAGGTATATTCCTCTGCTTCCCTGATCGCATCCTGTGCGTTATCCTGAGCTTGGGCCGGTTTTATCTTAGAGGGCCAAGGTCCCCGGCCTAAGCCCACTCACTGGCTAGCAGACCCTGACAGTCTCTTGTTGTGGTTTGTCAATTGCCACTGCTGTTTTTCTTCCTTCCAGCAATTTCCCCCTGCAGTAAAGAACGTGCAGCTAACCTCTCGCGGGTTGCTTATGGACTCCAAGTAGCTCAAGGTACAAGCAAGCGAGGGAGCAGGAGAACAGAAGATCAAGGGAGCAAGGGAGCAAGGGAGCAAATGAGCAGCAAGTGGACAGATATGGACAGATATGAACAGATGTGAACGAGCGAGCGAGCGAGGCTCCTACATGAGGCTCAAGCTCAAGCTCCAGCTCCCTCTCTGTTCTGCCCATCCGTTCTCACCGGTAACCACCGCCAGCTGCCAGCCTCCGGTGCAGGGAGATATCGCAGCACCTCTCTCCAAGGGTGCGGGCCGGGAGGAAGTGCAAAGCTTCCCCGTCTGCCATTAATCACCCCGTTGCTCACCTCAGTCCACTGTGGGGTGGGAGACCAGGGAGATCTGGGGAGATCCTGCCGCGGCCCTCGCTGCAGCTCAGGAGCCCGGGAAGAACGGGAAGACCGCCGCTGCCAATTACCAATTGCCAGTTACCAGTCGAGGCAAAGTCGTGGTAAAGTTTAATGAAGTTGCGGCTCGCCGGCCTGGAAACCAAGAGACCGGGAAACCTCCGGGAAGCCTCCGGAGCCTCCTGCTGCCGCTGCCGCCGCCGCTCTGCACGCCTGCTGCTGCTACTTGCTCAGGCACAACGAAAACCTGGCACTGGAGTAAGTCCTGAGGTCCATACTGCATGTGAATAGTGCCAGGATTGGGCAAGGAAGTGCCAGCATCGGTTCCAGTTCCTGCAAAGAAGCGGTCTGGAGTGAGGACTGCTCATTAGGTATGTTTTTTAAAAACATTTTTATAATATTTTGCGTGTGCGCACCCATGCCACCCCTCCCCATAAATGCCAGCCACCACTGCTTCTAGGGGCACAACCCAGCTACACTAAACCCTAGAGACAGCAACCCCCACCCTGCCCTGTATTCTAGGGGTAAAAATCCCCTAACATAAATGCATTTTATGATCTCCAAGACACCACACTGCACTAGGAATGCTTTTTGGGGGTTGGGTGAAGTGAAAGACTTTGTCCGCGACGGTGGTGAAATCAAGAAAATATGCATGCTGTGAAAAAGTGTGATGTTCTCTGACTTCCGAGTAGTTTCCTGTTGCCCAATCCTTCCCTTGAGTTGGATGTTCCACCCAACATTGACGCGACAAGAGGCGCGACTAATGATGTGCTAGGCCTTGGAGGTAGGTGGCAACAAAACAGACATGGCTTAACAGCTACACCATCTCCTTTTCACTGCCAGAAGAACAACTCTGAGACTTCTGGCAGTGAGAAAATGAGAGGTATGTGGAAGCTGCTGAAAACAAAGGTAATGGTGTGCTTGTAGGCCCTACACAGCAGCAAAAACATTTTTTCCTTTAGTGCACTGGCGCTTTTTTTTCTTTTTTACTTTGCCAGCTTTGTGGTTCACAAATCTGGCAAAGTTGAAATCCCCATTCTGAAGTTGAGGGGCCCTGCACGAACTACCATATGCACCTTTTTGAAATGTATTTACTGACGTTACTAGCACTACTGACATTACTGAGGATTTAGGAATATATGTATGTAATAAGAGCAAGATTTCTTTTACCATTAAAAGCGTCATTAGGGCCGGGTACAATTTGTATTAAGTGGATGGTATCTCATCCGAAATATACATGTTGTATGTTTGTAATTTGTTTCCATTACTCATTCATGCTATTTAACAAAATGTTCACGTGCAGGAGATTGGTTTGAACAGAAAATGTCTCAATGGAGCTGGAAAACATCAGCCAGGAGACGTTTTTTGCTGCTTGAATCAGTCTTCTGCTAATATGTAACATGACTTTTGAACGCGAGGTATACTCTCATGTTCAATTTTCAAGCATCATTTTGCAAAACGTATTCATATTTTAGGAAAACACTGCAGTTCTGGAAACCCCATAAGTGTCACAGATCTGGATTTGCCAATGTAGCATTGCCAGGAGTTCACTGAAGCAGGGATAACAAGGGAGACGTGGCGAACTAATGTAATTTATTTCAACAATGTTCAAGAGAAAAAAAGAGAGGGATCAGGGCTGATCCCTGCGAGAGTCCGGTAAAGATGTTGGTGAAGATACCATACAGTTCAGCTACCATGAAAGAGTAGTTCGAGAGAGAGAAGGAAAACCAATTGAAGGAAGCACTAGTGATATTGAGGATGGGAAGTACGTATGATGATTAATGCAATCAAATGCAGCAGATAGATCAAAGGGTAAAAGGATGGAAGACAAGCGATTGCAATGAGCGTATGGGTGAACCGCTTTAGTTTGATTGCATCATTTGTTTGCTAGATTGTGAATGATCCTAGCATTCAAAGCATTTTTTGATGAGGTGAACAATCTTTTTGTATTCCGTGTATCACTCCTGTCAGCCTGATAGTTTTGTGTGTCAGGAAGTTTTACATTTGTATTTAGTCATATCTTGTTTTTTTGATGGGTGGTGCCATCTCTGGGGCACTGCCTGTTTTGAGCTTACCATACAGTGTGTCTGATTGGATGTGATGTGCCTTTTGCACACTGCTGCATAAGTGTGGGTGCTGCACACCTTTGTAGCAAATGTGCGCAGGGGGGCACCAGGCATCTGCGTGAAGTCCAGGCTCTTGGTAGGAAATGCTGCCTGAAGCAGAATTGAAGAGAAACCGGATGCTCTTCTGCTCACGAATCATAGCTGAATGAGTTCTCCAATCCTGACTTGGAAATGGCCATGCATGAATTTAAAATCTATTGGTGCAACAGATAAGGGAAACGGATGGTAGTGTAGCCATTATCTATAAATTCAGTCTGTGATTTGCTCTCCTCACTTTGAGAAATAGGGGTTGTTGGTTGAGTGACTGTTCAAGCAAAACTCACAATCCCTGTCACGGTGACACAAAAAAGTCACCAAATTAACCTGTGCTTAACTCTCTGGCAGCTTGTCACAAAAGCAGTAAGGCTTAACTTAGAGGCAATGTGTAAATAATTTATGTAGCACACAAGCAGTAATAAAGTTTAAACACAACAAAAGAAAAATCCCACACCAATTTAGAAAAATAGAGTAAAGTTTTAGAAAGTATTTGGCACCAAAACGACAAAAATTCAATCAGTAGAACCAGAGTTATGAATTTTTAAAGTTTAAGGTAAAAACTAGCAACTAAAAGGTAAAAGCACCAAGCGCAGACACCTATTCGCTCGTGACTGGGTCAAAGTTGAAAAATATGGCTAACCGTGACGGAGCAAGAGTTGGATACAAAAACTGGATTGGGCCTGTTGGGCGCTCACCTTCAGACTTAGAACATTTTTTTGACAAAATGTTGCTTGAGAAGATAAAGCTTAGTGGGGTAAGGCTGCAGGCGGTATCCGAGGAGGAGGCGTTGTCATCATCAGGGAGCAACTGGACAAAGTGGCGGTGAAGATTTAGTTCGTCGTACAATGGGCCTGATTCACAGAACTAACTTACGTCAAAAACGTAAACTTAAACGTAAAGTTAGTACTTTTTAGGTATTCACAGAATACACTTACTCATTTTGGTATTCACAGAATGAACTTACTCATTTCGGTATTCACAGAAGTTAGTAGTCCTAACTTTAGGACTACTAGCTTCTGTGAATACTGAAATGAGTAAGTTCATTCTGTGAATACCAAAATGAGTAAGTGTATTCTGTGAATACCTAAAAGGTACTAACTTTACGTTTACGTTTACGTTTTTGACATAAGTTAGTTCTGTGAATCAGGCCCTAAGTGATTATGAGTTTGGCAGTCAGTGGACTGTCAAAACTCACGGTGGCGCAGCAGTGGCAGTGCGGCTACCGCTGCATTGGCGGTCCAACTGCTATATTGCAACTTTGGTGGTCGGACCACCATGGGACCGCTGCAACTGCTGGGGAACCGTGATCCCTTGGCAGTGATGCAGTGGTCTGGGGCAGCAATATGCTGGTGGTGCCGGTGTAGCACCACCAACCATACTACGACTTTCCAGACCTCCACACTTTTCATGGTGGTGAGCCCGTCATGAAAAGTGTAGCGGTCAGGAAAGTAAGTGCATGGAGGTGCTGTGAATGCACCCCTGTTCCTGCACGGTATGGACTGCACAATCCAAGCCATGCAGGAACTGGCTCTGGCACCTTCCTCGGCACTGCAGTTCTATGGCTTACATATGGGCCTTAGAGCTGCATGCCATGGAACCGCTAAAGCACTGCCCGCCAGACCATGAAGAAAACGCGTAATCTTGTGGGCAGGCAGCAGTCGACTTTGGTGGTGTGGGAGCAGGACGGTGGTGTGGCAGCCCGCTCCCACACCGCCAAAGTCATAATTAGGACCTTAGTCTTTTTTTGACAGCCAAAAATCTCCATTGGGACAAAGCTGTAGGCTGTAGCAGACAAGAGTTTCATGAGGCCGGATACCCCTTTGGTGAAGGACCACTGAACAGGATATACTGCTGCGGAGATGAACATAACGGGAGCTGCTGTGAAGTCAGGCCGACCAACGATGCATGTTGTGCGGATACATGGGCACATTGGTCCTGGTTTCCTCTCGGTTCTCAGCAGTGTTTGTTCAAAAACCTTTCTCAGCCTCAAGTTTAGTATTTTGGCCATCTGGGGACCTTTAGCACCACCACCAGGGGTCCAGGACTAGAGGGGCACCACCTGGGGGGCTAGGACTCACTTAGGCTGAGTGCGGGTGCGGGTTCAAGATGGTTGGAGCCTTTTCTGTTCCTGAGGCTCTGATTAGAAGGCCAGCCAACTTGCCCTTGGAGTCACTCTATGTTGGAAATTGGGTTACTGGTTGAGGGAGTGGAACCCTACTCAAGCAGTAGCTACAAATCTCTGTCAGAGTGGAAAACAAGCAAACCCAAATTAATCTGTGGTTAACCCTCTGGTAGCTTGGCGCAAAAGCAGTAAGGCTTAACTAAGAGGCAATATGTTAAGTATTTATGTAGCACTTCAAACAGTAATAAAGTAAAAACACAACACAAGAAAAATCCCACACCAAAACAATAGAGAAAATGTAAATAATTATTTGAGACCAAAACTACAAAAGTACACTCAGTAGAACCAGACATATGAAATTTTAAAGATTTCAGGTAAGTCAAGCACCTAAAAACACAAAGCACCACTTGCTGTTATCTTGTTGTGCGAGATCGGGTGAGAGTCACGATTTTAGGCCAACTACTAAGGAGTGAGGTCTGGATACAGGGACCCGGCTAGTCCCGCTGAAAGAGTTACCTTCAACGTTCAGCACAAAGAGTTCTGTTCATTGTGGAAGGGGCCGTGAGGGGCAGGAAGAGCATTGTGAATTGTCTTCGATGTAGTGCAAAGAGCATACCGGGCATTGAAGATGGTCATCACTGTAGCGCGAACATTCTGTCGGGTGTTGCAGATGGCCATTGCTGGAGCTTCATGTTGGTGGTCACCGTGAGCTGTCGATGCTGTAGCACAAAGAGCAGACCTTGTGCTGAAGAATGTCGTTGGTGGTCACTGTGGCACAAAGAGTCAGGTTCGCCGGAACTTTGCAATGGCTGGCAGCGTAGGTGGCAATATCTTGGCACAAATGGGCCAGTTCTGTTTGTGAAGAGCCCAAAACTTCAGGATTTCTCCTTTTCTCTGGAAAGAAGCTCAGCTGATGCCCCACCAAGGGCCCAGGACCTCACTCTAGCAGAGGCCAGCACGCCTCAGTCAGGTCCAATTTCAGATCCAGTCAGAGGTCCAGGCAGCAGGTGAGGTGAGCAGTTGCAGGGAGCCTCTAGAACTTGTTATGTCTCTGTAGCTCAATACAGGAGGTCAGTCAGCTGGCCCTTGGAGCCACTTCAGTCTGGAATGAAGGGTGTAAATCTAGTCTTCCTTCTCAGCAAGCAGGGCAGCAGGCAGCAGAGCAGTAGACTAGCAGGGCAGCAGAGCAGCAGTCCTTTTGGCAGGAAAGCAGCACAGGAGTCCATCTGTAGTATCCACAGGACCAGGAGTTTTCTGAAGAGTTGGGTCAGAGGGTCCAATATTTATACCTGGTGCCAGATTTGAAGTAGGAGAAGGTTCTAGAAATTTCCATTTGAAGTCCTTGTAGTTTCTGGCCTCCCCTGTCGTGGCTCCAATATGGCTGCTTGAACAATGCAGTGGTGACAAGTCCTTTGTGTGAAGGCAGGGCACAGCCTGTTCAGTTGCAAGTGGGGCGGTCCCCTGCTCCACCCCCCATCCTGCCAGTTGATGGCCCATCCAGGCACACCTAATCCCTATATTGTGGGGCTGTCTGGGAGGAATAAACAAAGTCCAACTGCCAACTACACCCAGTCATGTGAACTAGGAACATGCTGCAGGCCTCATTGGTTAGGGCAAAAAAATGCCAACTTTCTAAAAGTAAAGTACTCCGGGGTTGGGCTCCTAACATCAGCCACCCTAGGCCTCTATTGAAAATCAAAACAAATGAAAGAAGGTGGCTAGTAAAAGGTTTCGAGTAAAAATCAACCACCTTCTTTCATTTGTTTTAACTTTCGAAAAGTGGCATTTTCAAAATTGTAACTTAAAATCCCGATTTTAACTATAATTTCTCAGATACCAAACATGACATTCCTGTCTACTCCCAATTGAAAGTTATCATTTATTAAATGTAATAAGTTAACCCAATCCTATCCCATGGAAGAAGTAGGCCTCACATTTTAAAAAGTGAATTTAGTAGTGTTAGACTTGGCTTTTTCAGCGGGTTTACCCCCAGACTTTTTGCTTTTTGGCCTCCTGATTTTGACCCTGTGTGTGTTGGTTTTAGGACCCTGGGCACTTTACCACTGCTAATCAGTGCTAAAGTGCATATGCTCTCTGTGTAAATTGTGTTATGGATTGGTGTTTCCATGATTGGCCAATTTGATTTATGTGTCAGTCCCTAGTAAAGTGCACTGCGAGTGCCAGGGCCTATAAATCAAATGCTGTTGGTGGGCTGCAGCACTGGATTGTGCCACCCACGCAAACAGCCCGTAAAGTGGAACTCTGGCCTGCCATTGCAGAGCCTGTGCGCAGCCTGGAACTGCCATGTCGACTTGGCCAGTGCACACACTGGCCAGTCCCTAACCTTCCCTTTTCTTGTATGTCAGACACCCCTCAGGTAGGCCCAAGGTACCCCTGTGGGCAGGGTGCAGTGTAAGTGAAAGGTGGGACATGCCCTGGTGTGTGTGGCATGTCCTGATAGTGAATTACAGCCAATTTCGTTTTTCACTATTGCAAGGCTACCAGTTCCCCATAGGATAGAATGGGAGGTTTGTTTATAACATCCTATAAACATAACTGGCCCAGGGAATTCGGTAAGAAAATAGAATTTAGTATGCCTGAACTCGGAATCTAAAAATGCATCTTTTAGTGAAGGTGATTTTTACATTCTGTGTTTGAAAATACCACTTTTAGAAAGTGGGTATTTTCTTGCTCAGTCATCCCGTGTGCCTCTGCTGGAATGTGGATTGCCTGTCTGGGTTTTGGATGACAGAAGGCTGGGGGAGCAGGAGGGGCGCCAGATGGTCTAGGTAGGTCAGGAAAGGGCTGAAGAGACCTGGGTTACGATGGGGGAAGGGGGAGGAGATTTCCTTGCACCTCAAAGGGCCTGCTCTGCCTCTGACAAATGCCGAGAAGGCAGAACTGGTCCTGACGGGCACAGGCCCTCTCTGCCTAAGAGATCAAAGGATTTTTGGACATAAATGCTGGGTCCCAGACCCCTGAACTTTAGAACTCATCTGGACAAGAAGACTGCCAAGAAGAAGAGCCGGAGAAGCTGCAAAAAGGAACGACTGCTTTGCTGGGCTGACCTGCAGTGGCTGCTTTTGTCTTGGGTAGTGAAAGGCCTGGACTGGACTTTTTGCAACCTAAATTTGTGAGTCTCTCCAAGGGCTTGAGGTAGAGCTTGCCCCCTGTTCACGAAGTCTCAGGCACCGCAAAGACTTCAAGTTCTTCGACCCGCAGCACTGGGGACTGTGTGTTTTGTGCTGCAACCCGAAGAACACCAACTCGACGACGTCTACGACGCCACTGCCGACTCTGTGTCCTGAAGGCAACGCAGAGGGCACCGCCGCAATGCCGCAACGCAACCCTGGTCTCACCGACGACGCCTGTTGACGCCGCCACCGAGCCGCTGCTTGCACCGTGACCTGTGGGCACCGCACTCCGCACCGCCTCGCTTCACGCCGAAGCTTTGGCACCGCAGAGGGCACCGCCGCAACGCCGCACCGCGACCCTGGTCTCACCGACGATGCCTGTTGACGTCGCCACCGAGCCGCTGCTCGCACCGTGACCTGTGGGCACCGCACTCCGCACCGCCTGGCTTCACGAGGACGCCTTGGCCTGCCTCACGCCACCACTTTCCGCCGAGACCGACGCCGCTGCTTGCACCGTGGTTTGGGGGCACCCCTCGTAAGTTACACGACGCACCGCCCTCATCCCACACCACAGCCTTGGCCTACAGACGCCGGCGCCATTGACTCCAGTTCGTCAGCCGACGACAGCGCTTCAGCAACGATGACGCCGCTGCTTGCACCGTGATCTGCCAGCTCCGTGACGAGCACCGCCTTCATCTCGCACCGCGACCCTGGTCTCACCGACGACGCCATCTGACGCCGCCACCGAGCCGCTGCTCGCACCGCGACCTGAGGGCGCCGCACGCCGCACCGCTGCACTTCGGACCGCACCACCCGACGCCTGCCGATCCCAGCGCTCCTGACTCCATCAGAGAGGAGATCGACCTGCAACGCGTGTGACTTCGAGGGCCCCATCGCCCTGCATCTCTGAAAGGTACTGTTTGCGGGTCTTTCCGACACCGTAGCTGGCCTGCAACCCCGCGGTCAGCCAGAACTGTTTTGGATTTGTGTGTTCACGACGCCGTGGTAGCCCGGACGGCGCTATCCACCCAAGGAACTCTTTTTAATCAGCGTATTTTTGAATTGTGAACTTTTAAGTATAGTATTGTGGTTCTTTATCGTTTTTGGTCTTGTTTTAATTATATAAAAATATTGGATATTTTTCTAAACTGGTGTGGTGTCCTTTTGTAGTGCGTACACTGTATTACTGTTGGTTATGTGCAAATGCTTTACACACTGCCTCTAAGATAGGCCTGGCTGCTCGTGCCAAGCTACCAAGGGGGTGAGCAGGGGTTATTTTAGAAGTGTAACTCCCTTATCCTGACTAGAGTGGTGGTCTTTGCCTGGCTTTGGCCCGCGCCCTAGCCTACCAAGAATCCCATTTCTAACAAGTAGTCTTTCACTACCACAACATGCAAAACTTAAAAGTACATATCCAACTTTTTAAATACACTGCACCCTGCCATCTGGGCTGTTTAGGGCCTATCCACTACAAGGCAGGGTGGATGCTGGAAGGTGACCTCAGACACATCCATTCTGCTGGACATGGTGTCCGTTCTGTGGGGGTACTCTTTAGGTGAATGCAATGAGCAGTACCTTCTGAATGGGGTATTTAATGAGCCAGAGACATGGACTGAATATACTAATGATAGCTGCAATGTGTTTATCTATTGCCTTGTTATATTTTTAAGTTGGTGGGTGATTACATAGCATATGTTTCATAGTATGGATAGTTTATGCATGTGCATATTATTTGCATAAACTGTAACAATTCTTTCCAGTATTAAATATATAAAAGGGGTCTCTCTGGGGTGTTCGCATTGGAATTACAGGTAACGGAATGAGCTTATTTGGTGCACTGCTTGAAAGCAGAGAGGTCTTAACAAACACTGGGCTTCTTTTTCACTCTTAAGTGCCTCTAGAAAGATGGTGTAAGCTACATTTCTTAGCAGCAGAATTTAAAAGTGTTTCAACAGGTTTATATCCACAAATTGCATGCAAAACGTCTCCACATGCTATATTCCTTAAAATCCTGCATGAAAAATTGACATTCTATCAAACTTTTACTTACTTCCTTTCCCTATTTTGTGAAGTGCACCACTGTTTCTCTTCTTCCTTCTGCCTGCCTCTTTTGTATAAGAGTTACTCTAAATCTCATGCCTATCCATCTTAAGCTCTTTTTGGAAACCATAGCTATCTTATTAATTCCAGCAAGCAATTGCCTCTCACATAGCCCCCTATAATGATCAGATCTGTGTAAACAATGTACCACAAAGCAACCGGTGAGAATGCATGGAATAAGCTTGCAAAACGAATCCTAATAACTAATGGACTGACCACTAACTTTAGGCACCTGGGTAGTGTGCTACCCGCCGTAATGCACTTCGATGCCTAGCCAGAGGTAGTAAGTGCTATATAAATACAATTTACAATTACATACCCTAGGGTGCCTTATATGTTTTAAAAGGGTACTTTTATGCTTTGCAAAAAGTTATTCTTGCCAGGTTGAAATGGCAGTTTAAAACTGCACACACAGGCTGTAATGGCAGGCCTCATGGTCTGTTTACAAGGGCTACGTAAGTGGATGGAACAATAAGTGCAGAAGGCCCACTAGTAGCATTTAATTTACTGGCCTTGGGTACATGTAGTACCACTTTGCTATGGACTTACAATGTAAATTGAATGTTCCAATTGGGTGTAAGCCAATATGACTATATTTAAAGGATTGAGCACAAACACTTTAGCACTGGTTATTGAGTCCTAAAAGCCAACAAAAACAGGTTCAGAAAACAGAAGGGTGACAGCAAAATGTTTGAGGATGGATTCTGCAGAAAGGGACAAGTTCTGGGTTCAGCAGTAGAACAGGGCTCAAGGAGGAGGGCCGGCCTCTGAGGGTCAAGGCAGGCTTCAGGTAGCAAAGCAGTCCTTCCAGGTGCAGCATATCAGTCTTCTGAAGTACATAGCAGACTACAGCAGCAGACAGTCCTTTGAGAGTTCTTCCGCAGGTACAGAAAGTGAACTAAAGAGTGGGTCTAAGGGTTCTATTTTTATACCTGGGTGCTTTCTTTGAAATAGGAGAAGTTTCTAGAGAATTCCCCTTGACGTGCTTGAAGTTCCCTGCTCCCCTTTCCTGGCTCATGGCTGACTGCATGAACAATGCAGAGGTGACAAGTCCTTTGTTTAAAGGTAGAGAGCACAGCCCATTGAGTTGCAAGTGGGGGTGTGCCCAGCTACGCCCCCCCATCCTGCCAGTGATGGCCCATCCAAGCACGCGTAATCCTTCTATTGTGTGGCTGTCTGGAAGTGATAAGCAACGTCCAGCTGACAACTAAACCCAGTCGTGTAACCCTGGAACAGGCCTACAGGCACCAAATAGTTAGGGCAGGAATATGACAACTTTCTAAAAGAGGCATTTTCAACATTGTAACTTAACATCCGACTTTACCATTAAATAGGGTTTTAAATAAGAAATATTCACCTGTTATAAATCAAAAGTTAGCACTGATTAAATGTAATAAGGCAATCTAATGTTATCATATGGGAGAGGAAGACCTCACAGTAGTGAAAAACAAATGTAGGGGTGTTTCACTACCAGGACATGTAAAGCTTAAATGTACTTGTCCAACCTTTTAATTACAATGCACCTTGCCCTATAGGCTACCTAGAGAATTGTTAGGGATGACTTATATGCTATAAAAAGGGGAAACAGCCTTTACAACATGGGCTGAGCCACGCATGCCATTTCCCCTCAAGCATAGCAATGCTTGCCTGAACCATGCATCTGACTTAACCACGCATATGCGTGGTTAAGGAAGATAGCGGTCTAGTGTCCTGATGGGCGGGGAGAGGAACAGGAAGAGTTGGAACAGGAAGCTCCGGACATGGACAAGTAAGTGGGACTGGGGCCAGGTTTGGGGGCGTAGTTTTTATGGGTGGGGTTGGTTTTAGGGCTCAGGGAAGGTGTGGTCAGGGTAGTTTTTTTCGAAGGAGGCAGGGTTTTAAGGCTCAGTGCAGGGGGTCAGGGTAGTTTTAAGGGCTGGGACTGGGTTTGTGAGGTAGATTTTAGGGGTTGGGGTTGGGGTCGGTTTTAGGGCTCAGGGCGGGGGGGTCCAGTAGTTTTAAGGGCTGTGGCTGGGTTTAGGGAGAGTTTTTAGGGGTGGGGACCAGTTTTAGTGCTCAGGGCGGGGGAGGTCGAGGTATTTTTTTTAAAGGGGGCAGGGTTTTAGGCCTCAGGGCCTAAGGGCGGGGGAAGGGATGGGGTAGTTTTAAGTGCAGGGCGGGGGTAAGTTTTAGGGCTCAGGGCGGGGGGGCTGGCATCGAGGTAGTTTTTGGTAGGGGCCAGGGTTGTAGGCCTCAGGGCAGGGGGAGGAGAAGGGGTAATTTTAAGGGCAGGGCAGGGCCAGTGTTAGTGCTCAGGGTGGGGGGCAGAGGTAGGGAGATAGAATTTAAGGGCTTAGGGTGGGGGGAGGAGGGGTCAGGCTAGTGGTAATTTACCACGCATATCCCTTTAGCAAACATGGTAAAGGAATGCCTGGTTAAGATGCATTTGTTGTTGGGACCGTGTTGTAGAGGCACGCATGGTTCAGCCATGCGTGCCTCTGTCATACAACTATAAAAAGTGTAATGCTTGGCAAGGTGGCTATATTGCCAAGTCGAATTGGCAACTTAAAACTACATTCAGACTACAGTGGCAGACCTGGACAACGTTTTAAAGGGCAACATATTTGGGTGGCACAATAGGCTCTGCAGGCCCACTAGCAGCATTTAATTTGCAGGCCCTGTGTACATTGTATACCACTTTACTGAGTAAATTAAATATGCCAATCAAGTGTAAGCAATTTTGCCACTGGTTAGCAGTGATAAAGTGCACAGAGTCCTAAGGCCAACAAAACTATTTCAGCAAAAATAGGAAGGGTGAAGGCAAAAAGTTTGGGGGTGACCCGGCAGAGAGGGCCAAGTCCAACACTCACCATAACTGAATGCCTAAGTACTGAAAACTTAGTGTGCAGATGCTCAGTCTCCACAGGTTCCATCATCACATTGAATTCTGACATACTACTGCCTGAGATGCCTCGCTGCTCTAGCATCTGTGAATTGCTTGAGGGGCAGCTTTACATTTCTAAGGAAGGACACTTCTGACTTGGCCGTTGGCTATTGCTATGGAGGTGGCTGGTCTCCTCAATTGTTCAATGAAACTATGCATGAAGCATTGCTTAGTTATCTCCTTTTGGTGAAATATCACATCATTTAGAACTTTGCCATGAAGCCAGTTGTTCTGTCAGACCACTTTTGCTAGAGGCAATGGGGCCTAAGCAAGCGCCCAAGTACACCCATCCTGCCAGCAGTTGAATTCACATGAAATAGAAGTTCTAAATGTAAGGATGTGCTCCAGTAGCGGCTGCTACCGAACAGGGGTGGTGGAAGGCAGAGCAGAGGGGGGGACAAATAAAAAAAATAAAAGCACTGCCTCTACTCTGTCCTCTTATCCGGCAGCAGGAAGCACACAGCCTCTCAGAATCCCCTGGCCAATCATGATGCTGCCTTACAGCAGCATTGTGGTGCTCTGAGAGAGACTGGGAGACTGTGCATGTTGTCCACCCAGGATGTGCAATACAGCCTTGTCGATAACATGCTAAGTGCTCATGACTGTTTGGCCGGCCCAAGACGGTCAGCCAAACTGTCATGCACACTTAGAAAGTGTCTACCACTTCTTCCCCAGCTCTGAACAGCCTTGCCCCACCCCCAACCAACTGAGTCAGTACAGAAAAATAAAAAAATAATAACGTTGCGCTATTATCATTGTATTTTTCCCTTTTGAACTGATCAATGAGCAGTTGGGCGATGCTCCTCCGCCTTAGTAGAGGAGCCGCTGCTGATGCGCTCGCCAAACTCCTTCTAGGAAATCCCTGAGGCTCGCTGGCCTACCAATGCAGAAAAACAGCTAAATTTTATTCCCCAGCTGCTCAGAAGGTGGCTGATGGCTACACCCTGATGTCTAGCTACCCATCTACATCTTAAAGAGGAAGGTCTTCCAACTGATGGTTGCTTCCTGATCTCAAATTAGAATGCCTGCCGGTGAAGCACTTTGAACGCAAGTAGCACCAAGGTTACAGCAAAGAATTTCTTTAATAATTGCAAAGTTTATCTTTAACACTATAAAGAATGCCTCCAAAAGACTGAATTATGCTCCTAATGAAGCAGGGGAACTCTTTTCCACTGTAGACAAACAGTTGTGCCACTAGCGTCACCCCTTCATATAGCTGCTCTGTCTAAGTGGCAGTTTTAGTTAATCAAACATTTGAGGACATCTACAATGATATCAAAGCCACCAACCCTATATACGTCCTACCTGTGGGCAAACTATTGTATTCAATTAGCTTTCAGGTACTCTTTTATGCAAATGTCACTCAGTTTCCTTGCAGGTTTGACCATCAATACTCTGATGCTATCAGTCGGCTAGGGGAAACTGTCTGTCAGCTGTGCATGACAAAGAGACTTCCAAATGCCTTAAGAAAAATAGTGACAAGACTGGTTTCCTGGTTATAGGAGGGGACTTCTCTTGATGGACTATCAGGTGCTGGCAAAAATAACTATCCTATTTAATATTCTGTCCTTTTTGATGACATGTCTGTTGAGGCTCACATTTAAAATATTTAGTTTGTCTTCTTTTTGTGGATGCATGAACTTGCCATGAAGCACAAAATGATTGAGAGTACATGGTTTTCACCCATTTAGACTATGGAAATGGCCTTAATATTAGATTGCCTGACACTTTTATTGGCAAATTCTAAGGATTACATAGTATGACCATGATGACTGTCTTCAGTCTTCACAGTTCTGATCCTGTCTCTGCTGCTTGACTTCATCTACACTGGTTATTGGCGAAGCAGTGTATTCAGTTCAAAAGTTTGTGTTTTGTCCGTAGGGCCCTCCACAGAACTAGTCCAGTTTCTTTCTGTTGGACCTGGCCCTGTCTGCAGCCTTCCTATTTTTGCTGCATTTGTTTTTGTTGGCCTTTTGACTCTTTGCACTTTACGTCTGCTAACCGATGGTAACGTGCATGTGCTCACTCCTTTAAACATGGCAAAATTGGCTTACTCCTGATTGACATATTTTTTTTTTTTTTTTTTGTCCTCAAACGCGATTAGATATGTCCAGAGCCGCTTTAATTTACTCTGCGGCCCCCCAATTAATTGGCACCAGCAAGAGAGCTCTGATCTAAATGGATACGCTTTACACAGTACCTCTCATATTTGGTCTGTTCAACTCTTCTCTCTGGTTGACCCTCAGAACTGACCCGAGTGGTGAAGTATTTCTATGTAAAAGCATAATCATTGGACATATATGCCCTAACTCATAAGTTATCCAGCCAACCCTTACATGGCAGCCAGAACTCTTTCTTCCTCTTACTCTTCTTTTCCCAAATAACTTTATCCAATTTCATTACATACTTAATGGAATTTAACCAATCTAAAAAAGTCGGAGGCGTACACTTAATCCAACATTTACAGATTTCTCTCCGGGCAAGTAGAATGAGGTAAAAACACAACTTATTTTTATCTAAGGATAATAGTTCATAGTTTAGAAAAATACCAAAGAATACCAAAGAGGTGCTCACCTGGATATCGAAACCAAATATATCTTCCATACCTCTGATAACAGAACCCCAAAATTGATGTAACATAGGGCAACTTATGAACATATGATCATCGTCTGCTTTTTCCTGTTGACACTTTGGACAGCATGGGATGGCTCCCTTCGCAAACTTAGAAAGCTTAGAGGGAGACCAGTACACTCTATGGAGAGAGAAAAGATGATTTCTCCTTAAATTGGCAGCTTGTACTGTAGAATATAGTAAATCATAAGATACTTGCCATATTGCTTCTGTACTGGAACCCGGCAAGCACTCGCCCCACAGCTGCGATGGAAGGATGAAATCACCATCTGTCAGATCTATCAGGAGCCAGTAGAGATTTGCCACCTCTTTCTTATTTCGTTGTCTCAGTCTTAAGGCTGTCTCTAAATCATTCGTGTTACCAACCGTTATGCCAATCGCCTGGGACCAACTTTTTATTTGTAAATATTTGAATTTAGATAATTGATTGTCCGTGATTGTCCTCAAGTCTTCCCATGATAACAAACAGCCATCAGGAAAAAGTTGGGCCCAACAGTTTATCCCGGCTGATTTTAACGGTGTAACTAACAAGTCTTTAGTCCACTCAGGCGAGCCTGGTGTGTCCCAAATAGGAGCCATAGCGCTGTAGTAGCTAATCTTCAAAAGCTTCCTGATTTTAAACCAAGTGTTAGCTAAATCCTTTAAGGACTTCAGACGTACCTTCTTGAAAAAGCGTGGATCTCCAAACTTGTATAAGAAAGCATGATCTCCTCCTTTTTCATCCTGTAACATTTCCCTAAACATTTTCCCTATATCTGAGGCGTTAGGTTCACTCATGAGCATTTTCCCTGTCCTCATTAGAAAAATCCATGCATAAAAAATTATATCAGGCGTACATAGCCCTCCCTTGTTCTTCTTTCTCCGAAGCTTTTTATGCGAAATTCTTATTCCTTTGGAGGCCCAAATAAAAGAATTTATTTTTGCCTGTATTTTCCTTAGACCTTCTTCTTTGAAAGCTAGTGGTATATTTTGAAACAAAAAAATAAGTTTTGGTAAAAGAATCATTTTTACCAAGTTGACTCTCCCTATTAATGTCAAAGGTAAATATGCCCAGTTTTTTAGAGAATCAGAGATTTCTTTATCAGCTCTACGTAGATTTATATCAGTTATATCATTAATATCCTGGGTGATTCTAATGCCTAGATACCTTATTTCTCTTTTCAATATGGGGGAGCAGACATTCAAATTCCAGGCCATACACTCCGTTTTTGACTGGTTAATCTCATACCCCGAAATATCACCAAATTGTTGTGCTAAACTGTATATAATGGGAATGGCCGTCACGAGGTCAGACGTATATACCATCATATCATCGGCATATAATGATACTTTTTTTTCCAAATTTTTACATTTAAAAGGGAGTATATCCTCGTGCCTTCTAATCCTTTCTGCGAGGGACTCTATATATAGATTAAAAAGCAAAGGTGAGAGAGGGCATCCTTGCCTTGTCCCTCTCTGAATTGCTATGGAAGAAGAAAGATTGCCATTTATCAAAATTCTGGCTGTTGGAGTTTGGTAAATCGAGGAAACTGCCCTGCAGAAATTTTCCCCCAAATTACATTTATTCAATACCTGAGTTAGGTAGGCCCAGTTAACCCGGTCAAACGCCTTAGTAGCGTCAAGCGTGTGATGATAGCCATTGGGATTTTATATAGTGTCGCCATGTCTATGGCTCCGATCAGATTATACGTTAAATCTTGAATGCCTCTCCCTCTGACAAAGCCCTTTTGGTCTTCATGTAATAAACCGGTTATAATTCCATTCAATCTCTCTGCTAAAATCTTAGCAAAAATCTTATAATCAAGATTCAGCAGAGAGATTGGTCTGTACGAATCACACTGACTGGGTGGCTTAAATGGTTTTCAAATCAGGGCAACAGTAGCCTCATCCCACGAAGGGGGCATATTCCCACCCCTTTCAAAAATATGGGCGAATAGTTTATCCATTACTGGAATAAGAACCTCACCCAATGATTTGTACAGCTCGGCCGGTAGACCATCCGGTCCTGATGCCTTGCCTTTTTTGCCTATCTCTATTGCCTTCTTGATTTCATTCTGGCTTATTGGTTTGTTAAAATTCCTAGACATCTCATCACTGATCTTTTTTGAAGGAAAGTATTCGAGCCATGCTTCTATCATCTTGGCCTGTGGGGTTAGATCTTCTCGATAAACTTTATTAAAATGCTTTCGAAAGGCTTCTTCAATATCTGCGGGGCTCTCACATAAATTTCCAGAAGTGTCACAAACTACTTCTTTTATATTGCCCTTTGCTAGTTCCTGTTTGGTTTTCCAGGCTAGGAGCCTCCCGCAGCCTTCCCCATATTCAAAATGAGCCAGCTTGCTGGCCTCCCACCTCTTCTTCAACCTAGCGTCTAACACCCCTGCCAAATCTATTTTAAGCGATTGCAAAATCTCGCAGGTTCTCTCTGCCATTCTATCCCTCTGGGGGTAAGCTCATTCTCTAACTTCTGGATTTTACGCTCTATTTCTTCTATCTCTGCTTTGTATTTCTTCTGTCTAGAGATTTGGATTGAGGTTATGCAGCCTCTCAAGAAGGCTTTATAAGCATCCCATACTATTTCTATAGAAGTACTATCTATGTTGATCAGAAAATAATTCTTTGTATCTGTTATTAATCTTTCAATTACTTCTTCCTCTAACAGAATGGCTCGATCTAGGGTCCATCTTCTGTTGATTAATTTATTTGGGAGTTTCAGCACGAATATTACTGCCGCATGATCAGATAAATGTCCCCCTAGATGTTTCGTGTCTTTGACCCAATCCCTCAACTCCATACTGACTAAAAAAAAATCTAATCTAGACTTATGGCCATGTTTTTTATTATGGAAAGTATACCCTCTCCTACTTCCCATTCTTTCTCTCCATATATCCATCCATCCAAGCTGTTTCATCGTGTTTTTCAATAAAGATCTCATTTTACAATTCTGGGGTATTCTGCTATTTAAAGACCTATCCATTGCAGGGTCTAAGACCAAATTAAAATCACCTGCCAATATTAAGGGATCTCGAAAAAGCAGTAACTCAGCAAGTAGATCTTTTAAAGGGGCTGGGTCGTCTAGGTTGGGACCATAATACCCTGCTACTGTAAATTTATATGTATGGAACCTTATTTTAACTATAGCCCATCTTCCCATTTTATCAACTTTGAAACCTTCCACTGATAATGCGGGTTTCTTTTTAATGATTATGGCCACCCCCTTTGTTGTTATCTGTTGTGTAGTACATATAACTTCATAAATCCAGCTTTTAGTTTTGCATAAACTCCTCATCTCTTTCTCGGTTAAGTGTGTTTCCTGAAGAATAAGAATTTGTTCTGGAGTATCTTTCAAGTATTGGAATAACCTCTCCATCCTATGTTTTACCCTCAACCCATTTAGATTCCATGACATCATCCTCAAATATAGTGCCTGATCAGCTATGGCCTGTGTCATCTCTCCTCATGTAATTCTGAGATCTATTCTGGCGAATTGGACTTTTTTTTTAATTTTTTTCCCCATGCTGCCCACCCAGTGACCATCCCCTTCCCCCCCCTGCACCCTCCCCTGTGCTCCCCTGGAGAACCCCCACTCTTTCTCTTATGGCCCTACCCTGGCCTTTGAGGCTTCCCTCTTGTTGGTCAGGACGGTTAATAAAAAAAAAGAAAAAATCCATAGCTCTTAATATGGTTGCTGACTAGTGCTTTCAAAAATTATTTTAAAGGTCTTCTCAATTATGCTGGTGAGCCGGTGGTCCACTACCTTGCCCTGAGATAAGCTGCAAAAAGGTTTCTGCCTCCTCCACCCGCCTAAATACGTGCATTTTATTGTTAAACATCACTTTTAATGTCGCCGGGAATTTAAGCTGTGCTGTTGCACCTAGTTGCCTGAAAGAATCTAGTAGCTTTCCCAGCTCCCATTGTTTAGACGCAGTTATGGAGGAGACATCTGACCGAATTTGGAAGGAGAACCCTTCCGCACTTAGTACATTCGACTTCAATGCTTTGTTCAGTATTTCATCTTTTAAATTATAAGTCAGAAAATGAACCAAGATTTTTCTGGGTCTGATTTTATTTGGACTTAGTCTAAACGGGTCCCTATGTACCCTCTGAATGTCAGCAGCAAGAGCTTGCTCAGAACAGTCAATTTGAGTTGTTTGCTTTATTAGTTTTACTACAAATTCTTTAATATTGTCTCCTTCAACTCCCTCAGGGACTTTCAGTAACCGAAGATTATTTCTCCGCTGAGAATTCTCAATTGATTCCAACTTATCCTGGAAACCAGTTTCACGTTCTTTTAATCTAATGAGATCTTTTGCATTCTCATCTGCTTTTACTGTTAGCTCCGCCACCGTGGTCTCTAGAGCTGCGGCTCTCGCAGTCAGTGAATCTAGCTTATCTTCCATTTTCTCACAAAATACCTTAATTACAGCTTGGTTTTTTCTGACACCTGGAACCTGTGTCTCATTTCCTCCGTTAGGACCTGTAAGAGATCTTGAACTGACCAAGATGTGGATGAATTCGTTATGACCTCTTTTGATGTTTCAATATGTTCTGATTCCTTATCCAGAACTTGGCTATCCGTTAAAGAAGTCCCGGCCTCAGTCAGATTTAATATATCAGCGCCTTTATCTGGCATCATAAGTTCTTCCGAGTCCTCATCTGCTGACATTCCTACTAATGGCTGAAACTTATTGGGGCTTAATATTCCCTCAGGAAATTGAAGTATCTTACAAGGGCTACTAGGGTTGCTCTCTTTAAGTATAGACATATGGTCTACCGGCTTTAATATCAGTGTACTAGGCAGTACTTTAAAGTAATCTCTTAATGAGGGTGTAAAATTTGCCTTTATTTGATTTTGTGTTAATGTCTTCACCTTTTTCTTACTCTTAGGTTTAGATTTTGCTGGTTTAATTTGGTTCTTAGTGTTCAAAGCCGCACCACTAAAGGTAGCCTTATCACCTGAAACATCCAGATCGGTTGTTTTTGAATTATCTGGAAGGTTCCTACCTATGCTTCTTAAGGCATACCGCGATAGAACTTTAGAGCCTGCTAATTCCCTTTTTTTTTCTCAAAGAGCCCTCTTCCAACAGACCTCCCGAACTCCCAAATTCCACACATATTTATTTTACTTGTAAGTCCTTAATAAAGTGGTATACAATATACCCATAGCTGGTAAATTAAATGCTACTAGTGGGCCTGCAGCACGTATTGTGCTACCCACTTAAGTAGCCCCCTAAAACATGTCTCGGGCCTGCCATTGCAACCTGGTATCAGTTGTAAACTGCCAATTCGACTTGGCAAAGTAACCCCCTTGTCAAACATTAAATTCTCTTTTTATTACATATGTCCCTAAGGAAGGCCCTAAACAGTCCATTGGGCAGGGTGCGTTATAATTAAAAAGTTGGACATTCACTTTGAAGTTTTACATGTTCTGGTAGTGAAAAACGTACAAATTTATTTTTCACTACTGTGAGGCCTACCTCTACTATAGGATAACATTGGGTTACCTTATTACATTTAATTAGTGCTTACTAACTTTTGATTGAGAGCAGGTAGGAAGACAAACTTGGTGTCTGAGAAATTGTAATTTAACCCATTCTGGGTTAAATTCTGAAAATGCCACTTTTAGAAAAATTTCATTTTCTTGCCCTAACCATTTGGTGCCTGAAGCCTAATCCTGGGTCACATGAGTAGGTGTAGTTGGCAATTGGCCTTTGTGTATTCCTGCCAGACAGCATCATAATAGAGGGTCAGGGTGTTGGCAGGAAGGGCCATCTTTGACTTGATAGATGGCCGGAGCTGTCACCTACCACACTTCCACCTCATAGGCACTGGCTCAGCTGACACGCAAAGGACTCCACACTAGCCTATTGCACCACCAGACAGAATCGGACCAAGTCAGGGAGGTGGGAAATTCCAGACACCTCTATAGGGGGAAACTCCAGAAGCTTCTCCCACTTCAAAGTGGGCCACAGGTATAAAAAGGTGACCCTCAGACGCACTCTGCAGTGCACTTCTGGACCTGTTGAAGACTTAGAAGAAGGACTGCTGTGATGCTCTGCTGCATGAAGGACTGCTCTACTGCTCTGCTGCCCTGCTGCCTGAGGGAGAAGACCTGCGTCTTGAACCCAGGACCACCAGAGTGACTCCAAGGGCTAGCTGGCTGGCTTCTTGATCAAAGCCTCAGGGACAGAAAAGGCTCCAACCATCTTGAACGCTGCACCTGGACTCTGCCTCCTGTGAGTCCTCCTCCCTAAGTGGCGCCCGACAGTCCTGGACACTTGGAAGTGGGGCTAAAGGTGCTCAGCTAGCTCAGCTATTGTCTCATCAGAACTGACGCCGTGCAATGCAAACCAGACACAGCTCTTTGTAGTGCCTCTTCGGAACCAGCGCAGAGCGATACAGCCTCGATGCAAGCCTGCATAACAGCCTGCCTAGCTCATCGGAACCACTGCTACTCGACGTGGACCTCGCAGCCTCTCATCAGAACCAGCAAAGCGCAGTCCACATCCCTGCCCTCCCAGTTCATCAGAACCACCGCCGCGCAATTAAACTTCAACTCAGACCTCCCATTGTTCTTAGGACTGCCTCTGCACAGGGCAATACTCCGCAACCAGGACTTAAGGTACATTTCTCAGCGAAACTAACTTGGTCCCTGTATACGGCCAGTGCTCCATTGCTTTCAGACGCGACCAGATAACCACAATTGGCGCTTTGTGCTTTTAAGCACTATTTTTCTGAAATCTTTAAAACTGCCAATGCCTGGTTCTATTTTGGTCGTTTTTAGTGTCAAATAGTTTATTAAAATGTACTTTATTTTTCTAAATTGCTGTGGAATTTTTCTTCTGTTGTGCTTTCACTTCATCACTGTTTGGAGTGCTGCATAAATACTTTACACATTCACTCAAGTTAAGCCTGTCTGTTTTGTGCTAAGCTACCAGAGGGTCTGGTTGTGTTTCACCCCGACAGAAATTGTGGTTGCTGCTTGAGTAGGATTCTGCTTTCCTATGAACCAGTAACCCAATTTCCTACACTTTTCAACTATATGGTCATCATATGCTCCGATGCTGACCTTCAAATCAGGAACAATGCATCTTCCTACTAACTTGTGCTTCAAGTAAGCCCACTGTGGGGGCAGACCTTTTTTAGTTCTTGACCCACAACTTTGGAATACATTTCTAATGCCTCTGACTATCTGCATTTTTGCTGGGCTTTTCATCTACTTTGTTAAGGACTGTATATGGCAGTGCTTTCAATGTCTAGGTCTCTAGACTTTCCTAGCACCAAGAATATGCATTCTTGTAATAAATAAATGAAGTTTCTGTTCAGTGTAGTGCATGGAATTCTAATTGGAGAGTACTAAGCAGGTTGTAAAAGCTGAAAGTTATCTGGTCAGGTGAGGACAAACCTTTCCAGAAAATGCTTCATTCTATACGATTCTTTTACTTATTTATGGTGTTTATTTAGGATGTGGAGGTAACTCCTTTAGTGGACTGTTCCCAGATTCAGGGGGGAATTTGCTAAAGAATTATAGTGGAGGAGCAGACAACTTTGACGGGAGAGTAGTGTTTAGATTTCTGTTTGGGAAAAGCGGTGCGCAGATTGTGGATGGCATAATGTGCTTTTAGAATCTACTTTTGGAATGTCCTGGGGTGTCCTTGATTGGTGATTAAGGAGATCAAGGCTACATTGATGTGGATGAGCTTGCAGAACTTCAGCTAAAGGCAATAAGCAGGTTGTTGTATGTTTGAGGGTGAATTCCCTCAAATGCACATAGTGGAAGCAAAGGCATTGTCAGCTCTGGACTTGTATACTGGGTAGACAAGTATGGAAGTCTTTTCTTGAGGGTAGGGCTGTGCAAAGACTTAATTATGTGAAAATAGTCTCACAGTAGATTCCGATTGTTGGCCTACTTGTAACTTGTGGAGTTGCGTGCTTTTCCTCCCACTACACACTTACACACTCTATACCAGTAATGTGTGAGATATCTGGATTGATAGATATTTATTATCACATACATTCACACAGATACTGACAAACCCACATTCATGCAAAGTTTATCAGTTAAAACATGTAAAAAAATTTAAAATTTAAACAATTGATAACCAATATTTACAGATTCAATACTGTATGTTAAATACATAATGTGTGAAATAGTGTATGCCTTCAATCTTTTATAAAACACAAGTAAACTCTAGATTTAGCGACAACCATAACAGAACAAAAAACAAGAAATACATTGCATATTTTTCTGTGGCAGGGAAAAAACCTGTAAGAAGTATCCCCTTCTGGGTTGGCCACACATTATTATCTATTTAGAGACCATGGGCCTATTCACAAACTGCATTTTGTAATACGTTTAAAAATAATTCAGTAGTACTACTTACATACTACAAAATGCTATTTACTAACCTACAAGAAGAGGTATCCGTCTTTCCTATTTTTTATGTCTGGAAATCTCTACCCCGATTCCAGAGATCTCCACACACGTATGCCTAAGGTTTAGTAATAAATGTAGGAGGAACGGCAGGGGGTGGAAAATGTTAAATACTTATGACAAAAAGGGAGGGGTTTAGGGAGGTGTAAGGATGGGTTTAGCAGGGCTTAAGAGGGGTTTAAACAGAACATGCACCTACCTACAAAAGAGTAAGCATGCCATTCCTATTCACAAACTGCACTTCTAAAGTTACTACTGCAAAAGGACCCAAAATAGTAAGTAGTAAATGTACTCCAGCTATGAGCTGGAGTAAGTCCAGCACCACACATGGCCAACCGCTGGTACTGCAACACCGTTCCATAGAAAATAATGGAGGCATGGACTTAAAATAGAACACCTTAGGGAGATCTCTGTCCCACCCTTGCATACATGTGAAAAGTTACTAGCTGTAACTTTACGCTCGTAAAATTGGCTCAACCCCCTGTTTCACTATGTGGAGAAATCTGAGTCTACACTTTGCAGTAAAATTACACCAAGAAATAGTGAATAACCAAAAGTAGTACATTTCCTAAAAAACGAAAGAGTAAACTTACACAAGTCTTAAAACATGCAAAAAAACTTCTGACTTCTGGATCTAAAATTGCTGCTAGATAATATTGCATTTGCTGACAGTAGTAGAAAACTGGTATAGTCACCTAAACTTTATAGAGCGGTTATATTCATAGACAAAACTCTGCTACTTCAAAAGGTGCTTTTGCCAGGTATAAGCACATCTGATAGATTCCTGCCTAAATGTGGCAGCAGTAGTACTATTACTTTGTTAAACATGTACAACTATTTGATATTTTATATAATTTGTAATCCCAATGAAATTAGTGCACACATGCTATTTAGTATAGCTGTGTTCAATGCGAAGATGCAACAACTTATATTGGCATAACCCAGTACCCCAACTGGCACATGCATCAAGGTAGGCTTTTGCGATTCCTTAATTGCGATTATTAAGGAATCGCAATTAAGGAATTGCAAAAGCCTATGCATGTAGGAATCGCTATAAAAATAGCGATTCCTAAACATTCCTTAATTGCGACTCGCTAATTGCGAGTCGCAATTAAGGAATACCTCCCCATTAATTCCTATGGGCCTAGAGGCCCATAGGAATGAATGGGAAGACATTCTCAATTTGCGATTCGCAATTAGAGATTCGCAAATTGAGAATGCAATTTCAAGGGTGCCAGGGTGTCAAAAGGACCCCCTGTTGCACCCCTGAAATCTGCATATGAGTACATCTTGCACACACACATGCCCCAAGGGCCTGTGTGTGTGTAAAATGGAACTTTGAAAAATGCACTTTAGTGCCCCCTATTAGCGAAATCGCTAATTTTTTTACTTTAATGCATTGCATTTAAGGAATCTCAATTTGCGATTCCTTAAATGCAATCGCAATTTGAGAATTCGCAATTAATTGCGAATTCTCAAATTGCGAGGGCCTTGACCCTTGATGCATTGCAAAAGGTAATTTTGCGATCGCAAATGGCCGATTTTTGCGAATCGCACCATTTGCGATCGCAAAAACCTTTGATGCATGTGCCCCCAAGTCAGTTAGGCGTAGTCAAATCTTTATTTATTTTTTATTTATTTATTTATTTTTAGAGTTTTCTATAGCGCGAATACGACCCTTATTAGGGTATCAGAGCGCTTTACAAAAAAGCAGAGTAAGTGTAAAAACATTTGCAAAGCAGAGATAGTATCAAAAACATTTTTAACAAATTTCGGCAGGTAACAGAGACGGTACTAGAGAAGAATTGTTCGGAGCAGTGGGAACAAGTTCGAGTACGAATAAGTCATAGAGGCGAAGGTGTCATTAAGGGGAGTGTAGAGAGAAGTTTGAAGTAGTGGACTGGAACAATGTCTTACAAGTCAGTGAAATAGCTGGTGTGCTAGTAGGGCCTCATACGATGAGGCAGGTGCGGAGTTAAGGGAGGAATTTGCTCATTAGGAATGATTTTGCTTCCCTTTTGAATAGTGGTGTAGAGGAGATTTTTCTGATGCATGGGGGTAGTGAGTTCTATATTCTTGGTGCCGCTCCGGAGAAAGCTCTGTCGGAAGTTTTTTTCTTACTGAAGCAAGAGGGTTTCAGGAGTAGGTTGTCTGAGCTCCTGGAGTGTCTGTTTCCTCCAGAAAAAGTGAGTTTCTGGGATAGGTACTGGGGGGCGTTGTGGTGAAGAGCTTTGTGGGTGATGCAGGCCATTTTTAGGTAGATTCTAGCTTCGTAGCTCAGCCAGTTGAGCACTTTCAGGTGTGGTGATATGTGGTCAAATTTCCTAGATCCTGTTAGGAGTCTTGCTGCTGCATTGAGACAGGCCTTTAGAGGGGCTGTAGAGATTTTGGGCAGTCCCGCGAGGGTAGTACAGCCGTACTCCATCCTCCATATGACTAAAGCCCGAACTGCAGTTTTGAGATCAGGGCTCTCGATGAATGGTTTCATGTTTCTGAGATAGCTGAGGTGAAAGCGTGCATTTTTAGCCAACAGGTTGATGTGTGTTTGCATGTTAAGGTTTTTATCCAGTGTAATTCCAAGCGATTTGGTGGAGTCCACCAGAATCAGCATGCAATTTAGAGCAGATCATCTTGGTCCATTCCTTTATCTCCAGCGAGTTTTTAGGGGTGGGGGGATTAAGAGAAATTCAGTTTTTTGCGAGTTTAGCTTGAGGAAGTTGGTCGTTAACCAGTGGACGGTCTTTTCGAGAGCTTGAATCATCGTCTTTATCTCTTCAATGGAAGTGATCGTGATGTAAAGTTGAGTGTTGTCTGCGTACATGTGAAAGGAGATATTCGCCTGCTGTAGTAGTTCGGTTAGTGGTTCGCCATAAAGGTTGAATTGAATTTTCCACAAGCATCCTTCCTCTTTCACAGTAAAGTAACTTGTGAACATTTGGTATGGAAGTGCATACAGTGGTATCCTTTTGCTTGAGAGAGACTCTGAATCCATTTTGCAATTCATACTCAGGTGCATATCTGGCTTAAATTTTCCTAATGAGTGACTCTGAAACCATCTTACACTGGTGACTCAAGTCCATTTTGTACTCACGTCAATACTTTGCTTACCTTTTTCTCTTGGGTGACTCAATACACATTACACTCGCATACACAATGTTCCAGAAATTCCCAGTTTTGTCATGGAAGCCAGTACAGAGAACTAATTGTGCAGTGAGTGTTTTTTTTAGTTTTAGCAAAAATGACACACATTTGATGATTAACAGCTGCTTGGCTTCCCTAGTCCAGAGCAGAAAACACTTAGGGGCCTATTACGATGGCGGTCGGAAAGCCTCCCCGACCGCATTGGTAGCGGGAAAAGACCGCCCGCATGGACCGCGACATCACCGCTGGTCGAGTTACGATGACCCGCGGTCGAAATCCAACCGCGGGCCTTAACATTGCGGCGGTTGCTGCTGCCCGCAGTACCGCCGCGATGTCCAAAGGAGCATGTCCTGCATTTCCCTGCACTGCGTGGCAGGCACTGCACAGTGCCTGCCACCTGGTACAGGGAAATGTAGGGGGGGACCATGAGTACCCCCCCAGTGCACCCACACCCCCCCAAAACATTGGGGGCCTGCAACGGGCCCCCGGAAGACAATATCCGTATGCCTTTCCATGGCGGTTTAACCGCTGAGGAAAGGCTGGCTACTGCCGGCATCATAATCCTGCTGGCAGAGCCTGCTCTGCACCGCCACCATTATCCTGGTCCTGCTCCGTCCGCCAGGCAGGAGTGCGGATGGCAACCGGCGGAAAAGCGGCGGTCGGAATTTCTCACCGCCGCGGTCACCACCGCCATCCTAATTTGACCAGCGGTTTTCTTGGTTGCGATCGCGGGAGGATGTCCACCGCCGGTCCGGCGGGCGCCACCGCCGGCTCGGCGGTGGACATCTTAGTTTGTTACTGAAAATGTGGTTCAATATGCATATCGTTTAGTTAAATAGGAGGGTGTTACTGTGCAACCCCAGCTGAATAGTACACTTCATTAACTAGCTCCGATGTTCAACTTGATTTCATAGTCATCTTTTTCCTTCTTGCACTGGTCCTAGAAACAAAGGTCTGGCTACTGAATAATCTAACCTCAATCATGAAAACAGCTCATATGCTGTTTTTTTCTACTTTTCCTCCTCCTTGACAAATCAGGCCATGATACAAACAGAATAAGTATATTTGGGGTCTACACATCTGAAATTTCTCCACAAGAATCTTCACACTGCACACATGTATGCTCCTGATCATAAGAAATTGGGAGCCAGATGTATCAAAGGGTTTTACCCATTCTGTGTGTATGGGAAAATGTGTTTGTACATATGGCCCTTGGTCTTTCTAACTGTGAGTGTTCTATTTTGAAATCCTCTTCCCAGACTGACTGTGGTAGGGTGGCCAGTAATCGTGTCAGTATTTGTAATGTGTCGGTCTATAGGCCTGGTAGAGCGTAGACCTTTACCAATAATAGGGGAGTCCCCTCCCAGTAATACTGCGTACCTTCTGCTGTCATCCATCTGAATTTGTGAGAGATGAGGTATGAAATAGCGGACTTCTTGAGTAGTATCACCACCCCCTAGAACCTGTTGTGAACCAGGAGTGACATAGAACTTTGTATTCTCCCCACATATTGAAAGTTTGTTCTAATTAAGTGTGTTACCTGCAGAAAGACATTGTCTGTTTTGGATTGCATCAAAACCATAGAGACTAGCTCTCTCTTAATGTTGTTCCCCAACTCATTAGCATTCCATGTCATGAGAGTCAGTGCATAAGTCATCCTTGTCTGCACCTGGTTATACATCTTTTGCTGCTGGTCAGCCCCATGGGGTGGTCATGTGTGTTCCTATTCAACATCATGTGCACTGAATGTTATTCAAACTATAAAAGAACCCCAACTCCCCACATTACCATGCGACGATTTCCAAACTAACCACCTCCCCAATGCATGGCATGTCCTTTGCCCCAACATTATGAACAACTGCAGCTTAAGGTATTATGTTCAGGCTATGGTGGGGTCGCCTGAAGCGATCTACCCTACTCAGCTCTGCTGTTACGGTAGGCAGTGTGGTGAGGCAGTGAATCAAGCTGAGTTGTTCTTGCACTATCACATCCCACATGGCAGTAATTTGAGCAGGCTCCAATGTTCTCTATGTCACCTCGCCTGGTGCAGGCAGAGTCCCTCTTATGTGCTGTCAAGGGCAGGTTCAGCCCCTACCCTCTACAATGAGTGGCTCCCCCATCACGGGGTATCTGGTGTGACCCCATCAGATCTATCTCATTGGCAGCTGCTCCCTTGTCGGTTGTTGTAAGCTGCCCACAGGGCTCCTTTTCTCAGGGGAGTCAGCAGAGGCAGAATGGGCAGGTCTGAATCGTGGTTGCTCCTCCAGCCAGTTTTGTGCACTTTCTGAGGTGTCAAAGAATAAGGATTTGTCATCATAGACAACTTTTAGGCGTGTCAGGAAGAGTGACATATATTTAAGGTCCATAGCTCACAGTTCCCAAAAGGATTTCCTCTTTTGTTGCACTTTCAGGGTATAATCTGGGAATATCCTTATGGGGAGGATTTGCATGTAATTTTTCCGATCTTATGGGCAGCTCGCAGAATTTCATCTCTGTCAGAGAAACTAAAGATTCTGACAATCATCTGTAGTTTTGGTGGCCCAAGGGGTGTGTGAGGGGGGTCAGTGAGCGATGAACTCTTTCCACCACAAAGTACAGAGATTCATTCCCCTCTAGGACCCAGGACTTCAGCCATGTTAGGATGTATTGTGTAGGAGGCAGGCGCACGCTGCCCTCTGGGATGCCCACAATCCTAATGTTATTTTACCTTGAGTGTCCCTCCGCGGCCTCTGCTCGCGCCTCAAGTACCTTTACTGTGCATTGGAGATCGGTGTTCTTAACCTGTGTGGTCCTAGGGAGCGCTATCTGCCTCTGCCTTTGTCCACTTCCGTCACTCTCTTGACCATATTCCTCAGGTCCTGTCTCAGCAGGGAGCGTTTTGTCCTTAATTCTCCAATTTCCCCCTCCGCAGAGTCTTGGGAATCATGAATACCTTTCAGGATGGAGGCTGTGGACTGTGAGGGACCCGAGTCCAGCTGATCAGTGTTGGGTGATGGTTCCCACCAAGGGGGTTTGTGGCTAGCTTGGTAAAGAAATCCATTCTCCCTTGGGACGAGTGGGAGGCTGATTTGTTTTTACCCATAGCAGCTGGTCCGGCCCATTTGCCCACAACCTTTGCAATGTACCCTCAAAAGAATCCACCGAGTCCATATACCCCCAGGGCCCCTTTATGCATTGTGTGCCTAGTGCTCTGACACTGCTTCAGAGTTATAAATGTTTACTCTCAGGGGGGTGGGAGAAAGGTGATTGTCACTTTCCTCAGAGTGTGGCAGGCCCAGCTATTCAATGCACCAGTTACCAGACCCCCCGGTGCTGTACCTTCCTTGAGTCCAGATCCTCTCTCCTTGCTCAGTTACTTTCTCAGGTACCGGTTATATCAAGCACTGCATTGGAGAATGTACTCACACCTGAAGTTGCGGGAGGGTTTCCAGGTTTGGGTCCTGTGCCAGTCTCTTGCCGATATTCTTTGTCACTGGCAGCACAAAGGTGGGCATCACCACCCTCTACCTCACAGGGTGCGTACTGGCATGGGCCATGATGTCTCCAGCTGCTGCAATCATCCCCTTGTCCTGGGCCCCCAACGACTGCCTGTGTTTCGTGCAGGGTGGCTTGTTCAATGCACCGCGTAAGGCTGTGTCCAGTTCAGCATGGTTGGGCTCTGCCTCTTTTCCCCCCACCGTTAGATGTACACTGATTCCCTGCCGGGAGTAAATGTAGAGTCGGGTTGCGGATGGGGGTATGTGAGGCTGTATGCCCCTGTATGGGTCTGGATGCCAGTGGGTTCTCCACTCCCTCTTGTACTCTTCTAGATGTGCCTTACAGCCTTACAGTGCTGCAGTCAGTGTCCCCTCTCAGTCCCCAGCTGGCATGAACTTCCTGTAATGTGCTATGTTCCTCACTGTGAGGTCGGTTCGCTGCCCCAAGCTGTGCTGTGGCCTCTGCAGATGAGCTGCGCCAGTTGGTCCACACGTCTGGTTCACCAATGGGTGCCACCACCGTCCTCTGCCACCTGGAGATGGGGAGCTGGAGCACATGTGAGTGCCTTCCTGCCTCTGGTCACCCAGCACTGCACCCCAGCATGCTGTTGTCCGATTTGGGCCAAAGCTGCACCTCTGGCAATGCACCCAGCATTTCTCTCCACTCTGTCCCTCAGATCTCAGTTCAAACACCAGCAGGATCCCAGGCACTGCACACGATTCCCCATATCTAAGGGTAGCCATCGGAGCTCAGGGTAATTACGGTTTCTGCTGGCTGAGTCACGGAGCTCAGCAAGGCACATCCACCATCTTGGCAGGCATGGTTCTGCCTCGGAATCAGCCTTTATTTAATGCGAATGGTATAATGCCGAATGCCATAACCTTAATGGCTATGCCTGCTAGAAGCAACAGAAGCCACAGAAAAAACAAATGCTTACTTAGGTATTATCTAAATACTATGTACACAGGGTGTACTAGCTAGTTTTGAATAAAATAATTTGTTCTACTTTATATTCTTATTTCACCAAAAAGTTAATTTATTAAAAAATAACTCTTAGACAAATATTATTGTGCACATACCAAATTAGAATTACATTTTCACATCCTTAAACCATTGTTCACCCTAAACTTAGTCACTATTTTAATATTTGTTTTCTATTTCGTATGTAGCATTTTTATATTTCTTCATGTAATATTTAAAGTAAGGTTTTATTTATCATGTTAGTGATGCACAACTTCTCCTCAAGATGACTTCTGCATTCATCAAAAAGGCCCTGCCAGCTTCTCCTTCTTCAGAAATCAATGGACCTCATGACTTGAAATGGAAGCTCTCCATTGAAGGTGGATAATATCAGCCAATAGCATGATGATGAGACAGAAATGAATCCCTCTGTATGTTCATTTCCAGATAAATAATCACAAAAGCATAGAACACAGCGGAAGATGTCTATATATATATATATATATAGACATATATTTATATAAAATAAACAAAGAATATTTGCACAGATATCGTGGTCCGTGCCCGTTTTGTGGGAGAAATCTACGTTTGTGACGGGATCCAAAGTATATATATATATTTATATATATATATTCACTGAAAAAACCATAGGTTTCAGGGACGTTATAGTTAGTTGGACATTTCTCTCGTACAAAACCATAGAAATTCCCCCGTTATAGTTAGTTCAGCTAACTATAACTCGCGCACCCACAATGCACTGCTGATGACGTCACATATTACATCCATCATGACATGGTCAGTGACATCACTGATGACATCACTGACGACATCTCAAATGACATCACTGATGACATCATCAAGTGACTGTGTTTTTGTTTAAAGTTTAAATATGTATTATATATATGCCAAGGTGTATTGAAGAATGAGTGGGTGTATACGTGTCTGGATGGAGGATTTAGTAGGTGCGTGACTGACTGTTTTAGTGAGTGATTACATGTGTCTTACTGAATGCATGGGTTAGTGACTAAACTGTGTGAATGTCTGTATCAGTCTGTCTGTTGTTGTATAAGCTGCTGCATGGGTTGGTCAGTAGCTACATGAGTATCTATATGGGTTAACGATTGGTTGCCTGAGTATTTGTATGGGTGCCTGAGTGTATGTGTGGGTGGGTGGGAGGTGTGTGACTGTGCATAGATGTTTGAGTGGTTGATTCACTGTGTGTATGGGTTCAAGAGTGCATGTGGAAACAGCTGTATGGGTGGGTGAGTGTGTGTATGGGTGTGTTGGTGAGGGAATGGATGTCTCAATGGTACATGTCCAAGTAACTACATATGTAAAAGGCAGTGTATGTGAGAGTTGAAGTATATAAATGACTATACGTGAGAGTCAGTTATTGTGAGAGTGGCTGTATGGATGAGTGTGTACTTGTATCAGTGATTGTATAAGAGAGTAAGTATGCGTTTGTTTCTGTTTGAATAAGTGATGTGGTGTGTGTATAACTGTATAGGTGAGTAAATGGGAGTGTGATTGATTCTTTGCATGACTGACTATGTGTGTGAGCAACTCTGGATGTGTGGTGGTGTGTGAGTGTCTGTATAGGTGTATGAGTGCATATGATAGTGTTGTATTGATGAGTGACTGCATGTATGAGTGACTGTATTGGTGAATGAGTAGATGTGTTTGAAGACCTAGGAATCAGTGAGTGCGTATGTAGTAACTGGTATTGGTGTGTCTATGGTTTCGAAAATGGTAGTCTGTATTTTACAGTGGGTGTATCAATGGTTATATTAGAGTGTGAGGAGGTGCATCAGATTTTCACGTGGATGATGTCATCAGTGATGTCATCAGTGATGTCATTTGAGATGTCATCAGTGATGTCATCAGTGATGTCACTGACCATGTCATGATTGATGTAATATGTGACGTCATCAGCAGTGCATTGCGGGTGCGCGAGTTATAGTTAGCTGAACTAACTATAACAGGGGAATTTCTATGGTTTTGAACGAGAGAATTGTCCAACTAACTATAACGTCCCTGAAACCTATGGTTTTTTCAGTGAATTTCTAAGGTTTTTTAAATGCTAATTTCTAACTATAATGTGCCTGAAACCTATGGTTTTTCAGTGAATTTGAAAGGTTTTTTAAATGCTAATTTCTAACTATAACGTCCCTGAAACCTATGGTTTTTTCAGTGAATTTCAAAGGTTTTTTAAATGCTAATTTCTAACTATAACATAGCAGTCGCGTTTGCAGAGTGTTGGAGAAAGGTGAGCGTGGCCTTCAAACACCTCTTAGCAATCCCACTGTGTGGAATTTACTGGAGGTAACAGGAGGAGTAGTTAGCCCCCAACGTCAACCTTGGGGGCCAACTACCCCTTTTATTACCACCAGTAAGTCCCACACAGCAGGATTGCTAACTTCTTAAACCAAAGTTAAAGAGCGGTGAGGGTCACAGTACTCGTGTGCACAGGTGAGTATTCTAGGTGTATCACTTATTGGCTAGATATTCAAAGAAACCGCTCACTTCTGATGATCCACCTCCCAGAGGTCATCTAACAAAAGAATAAATCCACACAGAAGGAGCGTACAGTTATTATGAATTCATCCACAATTAATTATTGAAGTCCATAAATAATCAATATTCCAATGCAAGCTTCCTTGTCCACTTGTCTTTATTGACACTTGTTCCAAACTCTTCAAAACACAGATCAATCAATATTTCAATACAGCCAGCCTACGCGTTTCGTCCCCCATGGGACATCATCAGGGCTGAATCATTTTCATGTTACTGTCTATTTCTTATTCTTTTTCCAATTTTCCGATATTTCTATTTTATGATGCAAATTCTTTTTATAATGTCGAACGAGTTCCTGTCAATTGCTCTTCCAGCCTTCCTAATCGATTTTCAAAATTTCTATTTTGTGATGCTAATTCTTTTTATTATGTCCAAGCATCTCCATGAAGTTCTCTCCTCTGCAGCCAGGCCCGATAAAGCGGGATTTGTCAAACGGCGCCAAAGTTATTGGGAAAACAAAAAACGCTATTCCTATGGAAACTAGGTCCTAACTATAACTACCTACTGGCGACCGTGGAGCACCAAGCAGAGCAAACACCGCGGATGCGGTAAGGGGGTTAGAGGATACCGTGTTGATTGGCCGAGAATAGAAGGTGACACTGACGCTAGCAGGTACAAGCGGGATTGCGACTTTTTAGCGCACTGTCCCAGATGGTGGCGTGCAGGTACGACAGACTACAGCAGCCACAGTGACCCACAAGCAAGGTGTTCAATGGTCCCACACTTGCCCTGATGAAGTTGCCAGAATTACAGTAGGCTACGAAACATGTTGGCCCATATGGTGATAAATGGCCAATTAGATGCCGTTTTTAAGTGAGGACGCTTGCTACATTGAATAAATCATTGTTGTAAGTAAGCGGTACCTCTTTTTAATTGAGGATTGCATCTCCTCTTTTGTGTTGTGCGTGGGACATGGTAGGCACGCAGTGATTTTTCACACTGATCGTGTCATCTTTTTGCACCTATTCTTTTTCACTCATTTTGTCATAGATTTCTCAGTTTAGAGGAATCCCTTTACTTTCATCTCTTTCTTCCTCTTGGAAAGTTACCAGTGATGATAAGTGTGGGCATACTGGTAAATTATATGCCAGCAGCCCCCCTTGGTGTTACTACCGTGAGGTACTTCCCATTCTTTCACATATTTTTACACAAAGTAATGTGGTGATAACAATTGTTTTGTTTTTGCTTGTTGGAAATTGTGGCACATGACGTGATTGGATATTAAATGTGAACAGTAGGACATACAGGCAAGTAATAATTGTACTGCCGTGTAAGGGGAAGTTATACCCTTAGTCCGTGAAATTATAAAATACTGTTCTGAGTTGGTCAGGTCTCATTGTGAAATATATTGTTGAGTGGGGGGCGACCTGACTACTTACCCCTTGGTGCTCCTGTTTGTTATTGGATGCCAACACTTCAAACCAGGAAGTGTTGGCAGCCATCTTGTTTGTGCCTCGGACGAGGGAGAAAGAAAAAGGTAAAAGAAAGATAAAGATGGTGCCAGCGGAAGAAGTGCGCGCGGTGGAGCTGGGCCGGGCAGTGCCTCAGAAAGTGCGGAGGAGTGCAGCCTTATGGATGTGTGAGAGGCCGGGACACCTGTACACTGAGACATGGGGCAGCGTCGGGCGGCCTGGAGCCTGCTGCTCTGCGTGCTGCTGGCGGACCTCGGGCACGGTAAGGGGAGCACTGTGGGGGCGCAGAAAGCGAGTCACGCCTGGGTGCGCGAGCTCTGACCTTTGGGACAGGGACACAAAGGGGCGTGAGCTCGGCAGATTGGACAGATCTCTGATCTTTAAGAATTGATCTATGAACTTCGGGGATCGCAGAGAGAGGTTTACACTCCAGAAGTGCGGAGGAGTGCAGCCTTATGGATGTGTGAGAGGCCGGGACACCTGTACACCGCAACATGGGGCAGCGTCGGGCGGCCTGGAGCCTGCTGGTCTGCGTGCTGCTGGCGGACCTCGGGCACGGTAAGGGGAGCGCTGTGGGGGCGCAGAAAGCGAGTCACGCCTGGGTGCGCGAGCTCCGACCTTTGGGACAGGGACACAAAGGGGCGCGAGCTCGGCAGATCGGACAGATCTCTGATCTATAAGAACTGATCTATGAACTTCGGGGATCGCAGAGAGAGGTTTACACTCCAGGGATGAGACAGAGAGAGAACTCAACTTTATGGATGGGGCAGAGCGAGCTTCCAGTACTGAGTGAGAACTGAAGAAGGGACAGAGTAAGCGCTTAACTTTAGGGACAGAGCACAAGAGTGAGGCACTCTGGGGATAGGACAGAGCGAAGTGTGTGTGGCTGGGACAAAGCGACCTGCAGGCAGAGCCGGGCGCTGAAACTAAATTGCACAATTTCTTGGGCTGCCGCGGCGCTCGGGTCGGAGTACACCTCTCGCTGCTGTGATTTATTGCGCATGTTATTGTTCGCCGAGTTGGTTTCTTTGGCTCTACTAATTCACGTTTTGTTATCAGCCCTGCCAAGTATCAGGTAGCAGCGCGCAGCCTGTGGCGTGTGCACGCTGCTCTGCAGGCTTGGGGGCTTCCAGCTAAGCTAAGGTGCCGCTGGCAGGCTCATAGTCATTTAGTGCTACAACACAATGTATCTTATTTATGCGATGATTCCCCGCACGGCGCTGTGCGGCCATGAGTCAGACACCATGACTCCAGGGCTGGGCCCAGTCAGGTTGTTTGATTCGATTGGCCGGATGGAGCTGTGTGGGACGTCACGTCCTGCTGCCAGAGCGCCGCGGGAAGTTCGAGAGGAAGGCCGTCGCCGTGGGGCCTCACTGGTTTGCGGGTGGCGCTCGGCTATCTCAGAGCTGCTGTCTGCTTGCAGGGGCCCCCATGCTGTGGGGCTTATGATGGCCGCCGCTCGCTGTGAATGTGATTTTGCCGAGCCCGTCTGAGGAAGAGTGCAGTGGAGTGAACGTCGTGGGACTCAGTCTCTCCTTCCCCGCACGCCTCCTGTCTCCTTGCTGTGCTGATATTTTTCACTCTCTTCAATGTTTTCCCTGGGTAAGTAGTGTACTAAAAAAATCGAAGCTGTATATATTAATTATTTAGCGTACCAGCCAAGTTAATCTGAAAACCATATACAGTGAAAAAGTATAAGAGGAGTTGACCTCCTGGCCCCAAGGAAATGGTTCCAGTTCTAGGAACAGGATTAATCAATTTTTCTCACTAACCTTTTGGCTGGGGAAATGGAATATTGTGCGCCAGGTCTGAAGTCTTCATTTTTCGTAATATGCCGTTTTCCAACTTGTTTGAGTTAATGTCAGTCACAGCCCGAGTAGGAGTCATCTGTCACACTCACTGAAGAGTAAGGTTCGTGCATTAGCCGGTGGCCAGGCCCATCAGAACTCACAACAGGGACAGTCAGCCTGGACTAAGGCTAGCAGCATTTTAAAAGGAAATGATTACCGCGGGGGGCGGGTGTTGGAATCATCAAGGCCTGAGCCTGGCACTAGTGCTGCACTGTGTCCGATGTCAGGCTGCCTCCCTGCCCTTACATTTTTTTCTCTCTCTCTCGTACGCACCGCGGCTTGCCCCACACACCTCTTCTTGTGCCTTGAGAAGACACAGGGCCTCAGAGTCCGAGGACTCACTCATCTCCGGCACTGTATGCCGGCAATCATTGTTCACTGTGAGCACAGAATATGCTGGTCCCTCAGGTAAAACGGTAAGGCCCCCACTCGGGCTCTTCTCCTGCCACGCCCGGGGATCTTCAGTGGACTCTTTCTAAGTTCTTAGCATGGCAGTCCTTGCCGCTGTGTCCTTACGTGACCCCACGCTCAAACCATCACTAAGAACGCACAGAAATTCAGCTCTGCATTTACCCGGTGCCCGTCACTTTGTATATTCTGATCCTAATCTGTCTGGCTGCAGTGTTAGTTACATACAATTTTTGAGGAGTCCCGGAGTGGAGCGATCCCTCAGTTGGTGACATAAGTAAGTTGAAGTCGCACAGCATTTACTAAATTGTTTTAATTGGGCCACACCAGTTCAGGCAAATACTGAGTTCACAAAACTGAACTGAAATCCATGGACCACAACAGTCAAATGTGCATATCCAATTCCGTCAGTTGCAGTTCAGTTGATACTAAACTAAGGGAGCTGTGTGAGCATGTTTCAATGAAATGGAGGTAGTGCATCAGTGTAAAGGTTGACGTGAATTGCAGTGCTTCTGGTCAGTGGTGACGGGCCCGACTGGTCGACAATCAGTCTCACATAACACATTACTTTCAGCAGCGTCATCAGCACAGCATTGTGTAGATCTCTGTGAGAGCCCTGCTGTGGTGTGATCTGTGCAGGGGGTATGTTGTAATTATTTTTGGTGTCACTGAGTCGAGGGGACGTTTTTTTAAATAATGCTGCCTGCTGTGAGTGACCTGTGTACCTCAGCTGCTTAGTGCTACTTGTTGCCCAATCAATGTCCGTGCCTGTCTGCAGCGGCGTCCACGAGTCAGCTGTGTTGACTCTTAATTTTAAATTTAGGCAGCTCATCTATCACTCCCTCTCTATGCCTGCAGCCTGGGTGTCCCCCTTATGAGCGTGAGAGGCATGGTAGGGTGGAGAGAGTGCCTCAAAACTCAAGGAGGGCTGGAGGGGGCCATGGATCATTGATGTTAGGTGCTTAGAAGCAGAGCGCCTCACACATTTACACCTGTAGTACGAGGCTGCACCTGCTCTCTGTGCCTGCAACCCGGGTGTTCCCTTAGGATTGTGAGATGCATGGTAGGGCGGACGGAGCGCCCCAGAACTCAGGGAGCCAGAGGGCTGGAGGTCCTGTGGGGTCAGTGATGGGAGGTGCTTAGAAGCGGAGCACCTTACACATTCACACCTAAGTGCCGTTCCATTTCTGGTTCTTTACAGCAGTTTTAAGATCTTCTTAGAGTTTCTCATTCCTCAAATGAGTGCAATTTCTGATATATGTATGTATGTTTCCCTCGTCTTCATTGCTTGATTTTGCTCGCCAGAAGGTGTCACTCATAGTTGTTGAAATGTCACTCATAATTGCACTGAAATTATACAAATGTCACACAAAGCAATCTGAAACCTTGGCAGCTATGTGTTATGCCACTCACGGCACCTGACCTAGGGCACTTGAAGACCTATCAGCCGAATGGGCGTTGCGCACAAAGGATTCTGTTTGGTCTTGCTGGCCTCACCTCACCTCACCTCCCCTCACCCCACCCCTTCGTGTGCCACCGCCCGGACTGCTACAGGTACAGTAGACAGGCACACAGGATTCTTACGTTGCCACGGACTGGAGTGGGCTGAAGCTGAGGCCTGACAGTCAGCCCCATTTAGAGTGTTTTCTTAAACCATTTAAGGATTGAAGTGGCTTTGTTTTTCTTTCACATTCTAGGCCCCTGCAATCCCCACTCTCCCCCTCCTTATCAGTCCAGTTGCACTGTCGTAAAGATGAGCAAGCAAACAGGTTACCAGGGAGAGCCAGGCGAGCTGAGGGTCTGGCTTTGCCCTAAAACCCTATGCACGAGCCGAGCTCTGAAAATATTTGGCCAGTAAATCACGCAACAGATATGTACAACTATGCAATTAGGAATGGATATTCTGTTCATGCAGGCTAGAGCCTTAGCGCCAACGGACAGCTCCGTCTTATACACTTTAAGTTTTTGTACCGGTGTACCACTTAAACTGCTTGCTTGGGGGCTGCGGATGGATTCCATGTAGTGGTAGTGAATGGCTATGCCCGCCCATAGCTAATTACTAGACTAAGATATTCCAGGCTCTATCCGAAATGATTGGCCTGGAAGCGAAACCACCCCCCAAACTAGCCCTAATGCAATGCACAATAAATATACAATGGACGGCACGCAGGTATGCGTCTTTTGCGCCGTTGATGGCAAAGAGGAAGGTTGCCTGCAACTAGGGGAAGAAACAGCATCCACTGTGAAAACGTGGCTCTGCGACCTATCACACTGTATGGAACAACCAGACACTTATTACGTCCTGCTCCCACTTGCGAGCAGGCCATGAGACATATGGAATATCCTGCGTGAATACCTACTGGCACTACACTTGTTGTGCGCTGCGATCATTAGCAGAAGCAGGGTCCAGACTGAACTTCAATGCCGCAGCTGAGGTCAATAGGTGCCCGGACAGTATTTCGGCACCAGACTTACATTAATGTGCTATTGTGTCTACCAGGGTACTGTGGCGTTGGTCTGCTTGGCTGTGACTTTTTCAGACTGCTATTGTCTGCTTCGCCAACCTGATCAGCTGCTTATATTCTCTACTGAATTCTTTCTCTACTATAGTGCAATGCATTGTCTTGGGATATGTTTAATGTTTTGTTACATTAAATGTTGAAATCATTAAATAAAACATAAAAAAAATATGTTCAGATATGACTGATAAAGTGTCTCCAAAATTCAAAAGCAGTGTATTTATTTAACGTGCAAAAGTGTTTCACCTTAGTGCATCGTATTTCTTAAAAGTGATGAACTAAGAAACATTCATGCCTCCCTCCTCTTGATGATAATGCCACAAGTAAACTATGAGGCAAGTCAATTGTCACGTGTACCCTATATTCCTTGATTTATATTATTTTGTACAGAGCATATTCTAAACTCAGACACTTGAAGGTGCTCTGATATGTAATAATGAAGAAAAAGAAGGCTCCGTAAAGTAAAATATTTTCCTAGGATCACACAATTTGGAGTAGCAGGGAAGTCAAGATTGATCTCAGGTTTCTGGTTTCATTCAGCTACTAGATGGGTATTGCCTATTTTTTACATTAAACGTCATTACTGTGTCTTTAATTCCTTGTCAAACATAAAAGAATAGAAAGTATGTGGTATTTAGTGTATAGGAATTATGTAGAGCGGGATTATGTGTTATGGAGAGTAATTATGTGGTATGCTAGTCTTTGTTGTGGAGTGGTAACCTCAGGTTTAGTCTTCCTCGTTTCCATAGAAGCTCAACTATGAACTCAGTGAGAAAAAAAAGATGGAATCACTGAGGAGCACTTGTGGACCTAGTCAGAGGTATGAGCAGGGCCACTGGAATTATGTGACTGTTTGGCTGCACCGACTTTCGCACAGTTATACATTTTCTGCATTAGCCACATAATTCATCATCTGCACCCTAATCTGCAGATTTGAACAAAAAAAGCCTTGTTTCTAGCTGAAAGGGGTCAAACGTTACCAAAAATGCAGCGACAAGTGTTACAGCGTGGTGGAAGGCCCTTTGCAAACCTAGAATGGTCACGTGTTACTTATTGCTAAATGTGGGTGTTAAATTGGTACTAATAGTGTGCAAGCCACTCTTGCTTCCCTCTGCGCCTCTCTTGCCTCTTTCTGCATTTCAGTTGCTTCTTTCTGCACGTTTCTTTCTTTTTCTGCACTTCTCTTGACCTCATTCTGCAAATCACATGTACTTTCTGCACCTCTCTTCCCTCTTTCTGCACATATCTTTCTGCACCTCATTTGCTTCTTTCTGCACCCCTGTTGTCTCTTTCTGCACTCGTCTTCCCTCTTTCTGTAGCTTTCCTGCCTGTTTTTGCATCTCACCTGCCTCTTTCTGCACTTTTCTTGCTTCTTTCTACACCTCTGTTGCTTCTTTCAGCAATTCCCTTGCCTCTTTGTGCACTTCTCTTGCCTGTTTCTGCACTTCTCTTGCCTCGTTCTGCACCGCTGTTGCTTCATTCTGCACTTTCCATGCTTCTTTCTGCACCTGTCTTGCTTCTTTCTACACCCCTGTTGTCTCTTTATGTACCTCTTTTGCCTCTTTCTGCACTTTACTTGCCTTTTTCTGCACCTCTCTTCCCTCTTTCTGCACGTCTGTTGCCTCTTTCTGCACCTCATTTGCTTCTTTCTGCACCCCTGTTGTCTCTTTCTGCACTCGTCTTCCCTCTTTCTGTACCTTTCCTGCCTGTTTTTGCATCTCACGTGCCTCTTTGTGCACTTCTCTTGCCTGTTTCTGCATCTCTCTTGCCTCTTTTTGCACCTCTGCTGGCTCTTTCTGCACCTCACTTGCTCCTTTCTGCACCTGTCTTGCTTCTTTCTGCACCCCTGTTGTCTCTTTATGTACCTCTTTTGCCTCTTTCTGCACTTTTCTTGGCTTTTTCTGCACTTCTCTTCCTTCTTTCTGCACCCCTCCTGCCTTTTACTGTACCTCTCTTGCCTCTTTGTGCACCCATCCTACCTTTTTCTGCACCCCTCTTGCCTCTCTCTCCACCCCTCTTCCCTCTTTCTGCACCTCTGTTGGTTCTTTCTGCACTGCTCTTGCTTCTATTTGCACCTTACTTGCCTCTTTCTGCACTTCTCTTGCTTCTTTCTACACCTCTGTTGCTTCTTTCAGCAATTCTCTTGCCTCTTTCTGCACTTCTCTTCCTTCTTTCTGCACCCCTCCTGCCTCTTTCTGTACCCCTCTTGCCTCTTTGTGCACCTCTCCTACCGCTTTCTGCAGCCCTTTTGCCTCTTTTTACACCTCTGTTGGTTTTTTCTGCACTGCTCTTGCTTTGTTCTGCACCTCACTTGCCTCTTTCTGCACTTCACTTGCTTTTTTCTGCACCTCTCTTGCCTCTTTCGGCACCTGTGTTGCTTCTTTCTGTACTTCTCTTGCCTCCTTCTGCACCTCTTAGTTAGAGGTAGTTTTAATCCCCCTGCCCTATTATGTACTAGGGCCATACAGGGGAGGTCATGCCAATCACAGGGGTACCCCAACCCATAGTGTACCCTAGTGTATGTAGGTGTTTTCACTGTATTCTAAGTGTCTTTCAGCATAGCACTGGCTCAAGGCCTGGTTAGTCAGAGTCAGTTACCACCAGTACCCGTCAGCAAAAAGTTGGTTCTTTATGCACATCTCTTGATTCTTGCTGCACCTTTCTTCAACTTTCTGGACTTCTGTTGCCTTTTTCTGCATTTCTCTTGCTTCTTTCTGCGCCTTTCTTCCTCTTTCTGTACATGTCCTACCTTTGTAGGCATAGTTAGGAATTAGCATTTAAAAAACGTTTGAAATTCACTGAAAAAACCACAGGTTTCAGAGACGTTATAGTTAGAAATTAGCATTTAAAAAACCTTTGAAATTCACTGAAAAAACCATAGGTTTCAGGGACGTTATAGTTAGAAATTAGCTTTTAAAAAACCTTAGAAATTCACTGAAAAAACCACAGGTTTCAGGGGCGTTATAGTTAGTTGGACATTTCACTCGTACAAAACCAGAGAAATTCGGCCGTTATAGTTAGTTCAGCTAACTATAACTCGCGCCCCCGCAATGCACTGCTGATGACGTCACATATTACATCATTCATGACATGGTCAGTGACATCACTGATGACATCACTGATGACATCTCAATTGACATCACTGATGACATCATCCACATGATAATCTGATGCACCTCCTCATACCCTAATATAACCTTTGATACACCCACTCTAAAATACAGACTACCATTTTTGAAACCATAGACGCACCAATACCAGTTACTACATACCCACTCACTAAATCCTAGGTCTACACACACATCCACTCATTCACCCATACAGTCACTCATACATGCAGTCAACCATCAATACAGCACTATCATATGCACTCACATATCTATACAGACACTCACACACCGCCACTCAACCATAGAGTTACTCACACACCTAGTCAGTCATGCAAAGAATCAATCACAATCCCATTTACTCACCTATACAGTTATACACACACCACCTCACTTATTCAAACATATACTAACACATACTTAGTCTTATACAATAACTAATACAAGCACACACTCATCCATACAGCCACTCTCACAATCACTCACTCTCACATGTAGTCATTTATATACTCCAACACTCACATACACTGCCTTTCACATATGTAGTTACTCACATGTACCACTGAGATATCCATTCACTCACCAACATACCCATACACACACTCACCCACCCATACAGCCCTTCACAGATGCACTCTTGAACCCATACACCCAGTGAACCACCCACTCACACATCTATGCACAGAGTCACACCCCCCCACCCACCGACACAGACACTCAGGCACCCATACAGATACTCAGACAACCAATCAATAACCCATATAAACCCTCATTTAGCTACTCACCAACCCATGCAACCGCTTACACACCAACTGACAAACTAAACTGTGTGAATGTCTGTATTAGTCACTAACCCATGCATTCAGTAAGACACATTTAATCACTCACTTATACAGTCAGTCACGCACCTACTAAATCATCCATTCAGACACTTATACACCCACTCATTCTTCAATACACCTTGGCCTATATATATATAAACTACGACGACTTGAATCAAGATTAATCATAAGATTCAAGACAAAACATCCAACAGGGCTTAACGGGGACGAGGAGATGTATATACATCTGTGATATGACTGGACATTGAAAAGAAAAGAAGAGAATTGATAATGAACTAATGAGAAATACAGATAAAAATCTTGGATGTAGCAATTCCTCCGAAGATAAAGAACATAAGAACATGGAGTAAAATGGACAGATCTGTAGTCCGGCAACAGATGGTATATAATGTGGACATTATAGACCAAGATACATATAAACATATGCATACAATTAATGTGAGACATATTATGAGCTTTGGGCACTGACCCATAAGATAGATATATGCATATGTTCACAGTATGCTTTCATAATATCATAATATATACCAGAGAAACATAGAAATGTTGCAAAAAGTCACTAAGACTGATATATGTGCAAGAACAACAATGTAATTTAATGTTGCGGACATATAATTTAAGGTTTTCCAAATAATTTCGACTCCTAATATAGACACACGATGACAAAAGATTCAGTAATGTTTATAACTGTTTTATTTTTATTTTTACACGATTTGGGTGGTTTTTTTCACTTAGAAACTACCAGTCCCAGAATGCACCTAATATGTTAACTGGGTAATAGGTATAAATAATAGAAAGTGTAGAGGGACAAATATTTGCACCGTGATCAAGACCTGCTGGTTGAAACGCGTTGGTGGAGGAAGGAGTAATTTCATGGCTTAATAAACCGCTTTTGTAAAACAACCCCCTGGGAGAGTGCTGCGCATTATTGGATTCGGTGAGGAAATATATATATATATATATATATATATATATATATATTACCTACTGGCGGTCGCCAGTAGGTAGTTATAGTTAGGACCTATTTTCCATAGGAAATTCACAATATTCTATTCCTAATAACTTTGGCGCCGGTCGACGAATTTTCGCAAAATTTTTAAAACTCGTGGGGTGCTCCGGTCCGCTCCTATCTTGAAACTTTCGGGGTGATTCGGCAAGCGGGGGCCGAGAAAAAAGGGGGGTCCCAAAACGTGTTTTCTCCATGTTATTTTCCATAGGAAACTTTAGACAAAGCTACAGCCCAAACTGCTGAACGGAATTACACCTAATTTTGCAAAAAGGTAGCCCTTGGTTCAGAAAGAGCCCTTTTTGTTAAATGGTGTAAATCCGTTCAGTAGTTGCTGAGAAATTCAAAAAATAAGAGTCAAAAATCAATTTCCCATAGGGAACTTTGTGCAAGGCTACAGCGGAAACTACTGAACGGATTTACCCCAAATTTAGCATAAAGGTACTGCTTGGCTCAGAAAGTGACCTTTTCAAAAATGGTGTAAAGCCGTTCAGTAGTTTTTTAAATATTAAAGGAAAAAGAACTTTATATATCTGGGCGGAGCCTAACCACACATGTCATCGTGAGATCTGATTGGCTGTCAGCACTTCATCCAAGAAGTGTTGGCAGCCATCTTGGGACCAATATACATGATAGCACCCCAATGAAATGCATTGTAGTGAATAGAAGATTTTGAGGGTCACCAAAAGGAGAACTATAAAGGGTGATAACAGACTTTAGTTACATTAGAATTCATTTGTTGATGGTACCATACTAATTTTAGGAATTGTGGTGTGTTCTAGGGTGATTTTACCCTGTGAAAAACCTTCTGCTGGGATTTCATGAATCATGTTTGAGAGAAAACAATTTTCTCATGCTTGTCCCACAGAGGTTTGGAAGGTGCTCCAGAAGCTAAAATGAGAGCATATTTTCTGTAAATTCACATTATCTTTCTCAGTCATGTGAGAATGAAGTCTGACATTCTCAGTAAAACATGTACATCCAACAAGGGCGGAGACTGTCAGTTGATTCCTTTGTGTTCTACTGCAGCTTCCCAGAGTGTTCTTAAGAACAACTAGAGCGCTAACAACTTTACCTATGACAAAAGTATGGCACACCTGAAGCCATCTTGATTGAAATAAACTGGTAACACTTAAAACATTTAATTTAAAAAGGAACAAAATGATGGGGTTCATTTTGTCTTAGAAATTATGGTTAGTGCTGTAGAAAGAAACATTAGGACATGTTTTAAGTGAGATCTCAAATATCTTCCTGTTATATTTCAACAGGAGCAGCCTGCCAGTTGATTCCTTTGTGTTCTACTGCAGCTTCCAAGAGTGTTCTAAAGAACAACTAGAGCGCTAACAGTCTTACTTATGAAAAAATTATGGCACACCTGAAGCCATCTTGATTGGAATAAACCGGTAACACTTAAAACATTTAATTTAAAAAGGAACAAAATGAGGGGGTTCATTTTGTCATAGAAATTATGGTTAGTGCTGTAGAAAGAAAAATTAGGACATGTTTTAAGTGAGATTACAAATATCTTCCTGTTATATTTCAATAGGAGCAGCCTGCCAGTTGATTCCTTTGTGTTCTACTGCAGCTTCCCAGAGTGTTCTAAAGAACAACTAGAGCGCTAACCGTCTTACTTATGACAAAATTATGGCACACCTGAAGCCATCTTGATTGGAATAAACCAGTAACACTTAAAACATTTAATTTAAAAAGGAAAAAATGAGGGGGTTCATTTTGCCATAAAAATTATGGTTAGTTCTGCAGAAAGAAAAATTAGGGCATGTTTTAAGTGAGATCTCAAATCCTCTTCTATTTCATTAGAAAATTCTGACATGCAGACTGAAACAATCACTTTCAATACCAGCAGTAGACTTCCAGTTAACTCCCTGGTGAGCAGTAGCTTTACTACAGTGATCTAATGAGCAACTAGAGTGCTAACATTCTGAATTTATGGCAAATGTGTGACACATCTGAATGCCTTCTTGATGGAATCAAAGTAAAAACTAAAAGCATTTCCTACTGAGGAGACTGCAGTAAATGAGGAAATTAGGAAACTTCATAACAAATAAGTATCCCAAGATGGCCACAAGAGAAAAAAGAGCCCAAATGTAGCACAAATATCACCCACATGTAGCCCACATATAGCCCAATGACAGAAGTGTGGAAAACACTTTTTATTTTTAGTTTTTTTGCAGTTTTATATAGTGCAGACTGGTCAGGTATTGGAGCGTTGCATCTTACTTGGACCCCTTATTGCGTATTTTGCGCGAGGTACATGAGATTGATCTTGCGAAACATTGAACTTTACTATTCTGTTAACCTGAAGTTGCTCTGAACCGGGCTTTGTAACACCCGTTTTTACCTACTGGTTTTAATTAATTCTCACTGTATTGTATTAAGAAAGAGGATTTACTGTTTTTATGTACACTTTTATGATCTATGTTTCTAAATCAGATCGAATAAAGTTTAATGAATGTAATTGAAGTCTCCCAAGATGGCCACCAGAGAAAAATGAGCCCAAATGTAGCACAAATATCACCCAGATGTAGCCCATGTATAGCCCAATGACAGAAGTGTGGAAAACACTTTTTATCCTTTGTTTTTTTGCAGTTTTATATAGTGCAGGCTGGTCAGATATTGGAGTGCTTTACATGAGCATTGGTTACATCATACAAGGACAAACTCATTTTGGTTGTAGGCATGGGGAGATTAAGTGATTTGACCAGAATCACAGAATGACGAGCTGAAGCAGAAACTCCAACTTGGTAACACCACATTTTCTCCCCTAAGCGTAACATTTAATCAAGTGGTCAACTGGATAAAAAACATAGAGATAACAAATAATTCAAAAGTGCTTTGTCGCTATTTGAGAACTGCTTGGCTCAGAAAGCGACCTTTTAAAAATGGTGTAAATCCGTTCGGTAGTTGCTGAGAAATTGTAAAAACCAAATATTGATATCTAGAGGCGCGGTGGATCCGCGAACCCTCCCGACCACGAGCTTCATTTTAATTGGCTGCCAACACTCCAAACCAGGAAGTGTTGGCAGCCATCTTGTGACTCGGTAGAACCGAGTCACAAGAAAACAGGGAAACAAAGGTGAAAAAGAAGAAAAGGGGGCAGGGTAGAAACACCCTGACCCCCTAGGCCTGCTCAGGGGGTTCCACAAGGACCACCAGGGCCCAAAAAAGCATTTTTTTTAAAAAAAATTGGCGAAATTCGCGCTGGGGTTGCGAATCCCGCCAAAATGTAAAAAAAAATGAAGCGCGGGATACCGCGCTTCATTTAATTGAGACCCCCGGGTGGGCCAGGTCCCGGGGGCATTGCCAACAAATATATGTAGGGCCCGCGCAACCCCGGGGACCGCCACCTCCCGGGGCTTGTTTTTTTAATGTTTGGCGGGGCCTCCAAGGCCCCCACATGCCCCGGGGACCGCCACCGCCAGGGCTTTTATCAAATAGGGACCCTCAGGATTCAAGGGGAATTAATCCTCCAACTTACCCTGAGCACTACTGATGCAGTCCAGCCATCGCACTGTCACTACCCATGCACTCCTCCAATCAACCAGTGAGCACCATGTACTTATCCAATCACTCCGCCAAAACACAAGCACTTATAAATTCACCATCCACTCTCCTTGCAGTACTCTAATCATCCAGTCAGTACCCATGTACTCATCCAATGACCCAGGCACTAACTCATGGCAAATACAGAGGAGGTCACGCTAATCACAGGGGTACCCCAACGCATAGTGTTCCCTAGTGTATGTAGGTGTTTTCACTGTATTCTAAGTGTCTTTTACCACCAGAGACAGAGTCAGTTACCACCAGTACCCATCAGCAAAAGTTGGGGGCACAGGAGTACTTTCTCCTCCTCTGTTGGTTCTTTCTGCACATCTCTTCCTTCTTCTTGTACTTTTCTTCGTCTTTCTGGACCTCTGTTGCCTCTTTCTGCATTTGTCTTCCTTCTTTCTGCGCTTTTCTTCTTCTTTCTTCACATGTCCTACCTCTGTAGGCATAGTTAGAAACTAGCATTTAAAAAACCTTTGAAATTCACTGAAAAAACCATAGGTTTTAGGGAAAGTTATAGTTAGTTGGACATTTCACTCGTACAAAACCAGAGAAATTCCCCCGTTATAGTTAGTTCAGCTAACTATAACTCGCGCCCCCGCAATGCACTGCTGATGACGTCACATATGACATCACTCATGACATGGTCAGTGACATCACTGATGACATCACTGATGACATCTCAAATGACATCACTGATGACATCATCCATGTGATAATTTGATGCATCTTCTCACACCCTAATGTAACCTTTGATACACCAACTCTAAATAACAGACTGCCATTCTCAAAACTATAGACACTCCAGCAGCAATAACTACATACCCACTCACTGATTCTTAGGTCTAAACACATATCTACTCACTCACCTGTACAGTCACTCATACTTACAATCACTTAGTACAGGACTATCATATGCACTCATACGCCTATATAGACACTCACACACCACCACTCATCCATAGAGGTACTCACACACCTAGTCAGTCATGCAAATAATTAATCACACTCCCATTTACTCACCTATACAGTTATACAATCACCAGCTCACTTACTCATACAAATACTAGGACATTCTTAAGCTCTTATACAATCACTGATACAAGCACACACTCATCCATACAGTCACTCTCATAATCACACACTCTCACTTATAGCTATTTATATATTCCAACACACATATATACTGCCTTTCACATATGTAGTTACTCACACATGTACCACTGAGATATACATTCACTCACTAACACACCCATACACACACTCACACACCCATACAGTCCATCACAGATGCACTCTTGAAACCATGCACCCAGTGAATCACCCACTCACACATCTGCACAGAGTCACACACACCCCACCCATACAAACACTCAGGCATCCATACAGATACTCAGACAACCAATCAATAACCCATATAGACACTCATGTAGCTATTCACAAACCCATGCAGCCGCTTACACACCAACAGACAGACGGATACAGACATTCACACAGTTTAGTCACTAACCCGTGCATTCAGTAAGATACATTTAATCACTCACTTATAGAGTCAGTCACACACCTACTAAATCATCCATTCAGACACTTATCCACCCACTCATTCTTCAATACGCCTTTCCCTATATATATTAAACATATTTAAACTTTACAGAAACACACAGTCACTAGATGATGTCATCAGGGATGTCATCAGTGATGTCATTTGAGATGTCATCAGTGATATCATCAGTGATGTCACTGACCATGTCATGAGTGATGTCATATGTGATGTCATCAGCAGTGCATTGCGGGGGCGAGAGTTATAGTTAGCTGAACTAACTATAACGGGGGAATTTCTCTGGTTTTGTACGAGTGAAATGTCCAACTAACTATAACTTTCCCTAAAACCTATGGTTTTTTCAGTGAATATATATATATATATATATATAAAACATATTTAAACTTTACAGAAACACACAGTCACTGGATGATGTCATCAGTGATGTCATCAGTGATGTCATTTGAGATGTCATCAGTGATGTCATTTGAGATGTCATCAGTGATGTCACTGACCATGTCATGAGTGATGTCATATGTGATGTCATCAGCAGTGCATTGCGGGGGCGCGAGTTATAGTTAGCTGAACTAACTATAACGGCCGAATTTCTCTGGTTTTGTACGAGTGAAATGTCCAACTAACTATAACGTCCCTGAAACCTGTGGTTTTTTCAGTGAATTTCTAAGGCTTTTTAAAAGCTAATTTCTAACTATAACGTCCCTGAAACCTATGTTTTTTTCAGTGAATATATATATATATATCTGTGTGTGTGTGTGTGTGTGGTGATTAGCCGTATTTGCTTCAAATTATGCTTAGCTACTCATTTGTGAATTCTATAGGTGTGTAGACTAAATTACGGCCATTGGTTCTCTCGCGGTTCTCTCCCAAAATTCAGAGGATTTTCCACTGCTGACCAACCTAAACCAGGCCCATAAACACTTACATGCTTTCAGAAAGTTCATCATACCAGTATATCTAAATCTCAGGTTAATCCCGCAAGTACAATTGGACTATGACATTGTGTTCAAAACAAGCAACCATGTGATGGAACACGATTTTTGTAATTAATATCTGTTCAATGAAATCCACCCAAATGCATGCTTTTTATTAAAATGCGCTGGATTATTAACAATAGCATGAGAATGTACAACGTGAAATGTGCACAAGGCAAGATAGTTTGATTTTATAATGAGAATAATGCTAACTGAATGCTATTCTGTCTCCCTTACTGTAGAGAAATAAACGACAAGGGAAATGCATTATTCTTCGTGAAAGTAGTGTAGGTTTTTAGAAATAATTCTCTCTTTTTGCTAAAATAAATGTAGGCCTTAAGAAATGTTAGGGGATGTGCTTCCGTGCTCCTGTGCTCCCGACCCTCAAATTGTATCAAGTGTTTCCTTAGAGTTTTTGTCCTCCAAATGTTTCAAATGCTTCCTTAGAGTGCAGATTTTTAGCCTATTCCTGAATAAAACTTTAGATTTCTTTCCTGTCTAGGCGAGGGTTGTACAATATATGAATGTAACAGTAACAGAAATTAAATACATTAGTAGCTAGATTATTTCCTCTTCCTCCGAAGGAAGTTGTATTGTGATTTAGAAAAAGAGTGTTTAGACATATTAGTTAGGTCATTGTCAGTAGACAGCCACACCATCGTGTTTAGCCAATGAAAATGTTTGTAGAGAGTAGAGAATGTAACATTTTAGCAGAAGAAAGGAAGTAGCGTGCTATAAAGATTCCTGTGGGAGGAGTGTCCATCGGCTCATTCACAAGAATAGTGACCTGTCCTGCGTTCGTGGTATGCTGCATGCCGTGCTAATTCATGATTCTCTGGCTGGCAAACCCTGCTGTTCCTAAGAGATTTTCCTAGAGACTTTGCACATCATCGGCTGGTGATGCTGCCTTTGCTATACTCTAACGGCCGTGTTGTTAGCTTTTCAGACTAATTGCACGCTGTGCATTAGTATTTCAATTCGTAAGTGAATCGTTGTTTCACTGATGTTTTCTCTCTCTCTCACTCCTCTATATCTGATATTCTGATGTATTCGTGAGTGATCTGTGGTGATTATTGGGAATCTATTTTGTATTCTATGAACCGAATTATGACATTCTAAACTTATATTTGTGATTGACCATTCAGATTATGAAATAACAAGAAAATCTAATAGAAAAGAACAGTGTTTGTCTTTATTACTGAGTTATTGAGTTATTTGGATATGTTTTTAATGACTAATGTTTAGCGTATTTCTTCAATGTAGGTCCTCGTGGAGAAATAGCATTCCATCTTTCATTATTTAGTCTCTTTTAACTCTACCAAAGATTCATCGGAGGACCTTTCATATTGCTAACTGTGTGATAATGACTTATGGGCCCGTCATTAGAGTTACGTTTCCGATTAGTATATTGTGGTTGGTGTGGATAAGTTAGCTGACAAAAAATCCCCAATGCTTCTGCTGCATCAGTTTTTGGTAGTTGCACCGGATGGTTAGTTTAGACTAAAATACTAGGTAATGAAGAGATGGAGTATAAAAGACAGGACAGACTTAAACAGTTTATGATATATGTGAGTTCGTACCTTTATGTCACGTTGAGGTTTGTCGAATCTCAATGAAATTAGAGGGTCCGTCGTTGGCCTGAGATCCCGGGATAAGCCTAAGGGCTGTCTTAGTGTGGCATACACTAAGCTTTATGTGCGTTGTCTGCTGTTGATGCGGTACTAGGCGGTTGTCGAACTGAAACTTACTGCACAGGGAACTTTGTTGAATCAAGTAGTGGAGGTTTATTTGGGTCACTTCAGAAACGCAACTGAGGAAGTCCCGAGAATTTTCACTTGTAAGAGAGCATAATCGCGCTGGTCGAGGTTGTGCTGGAGTGTAGAAATTTCTCAGAGTGCATGAAAATACTTTCGTATTTCTTTTAGTGGGGCAGACAAGCTATGTTTATATAGTTCATTACTGTTTGTTAAAAGACTTAAAAGACATTGACGCTGATTTTGTAAAGGGAGGGTCAGTAGAAGGAGTAATACTGACGTAACAAAGAGCAGCGCAGGTATTGGACAGTGGTGAGTATACGTCACCAAAAGTGGTGCGCTGTTATAGGTTAGTTGGTGTAAGCCACGCTCATATTGGATAACGTAAAATAACTTTGATTGGAAGCAGAGAAACAAAACACGGAAGGGAGTTTGTAGATTTATTTACTAATACGAACTCTATAGAACTAAAAAGAAAACATGAAGGTAATTTAATTGTTGAAAACATTGTTTAGCAAAGATCAGCCAATAGTGATTAGAGAAGGAGTTTCTATAGCTCCTGAGGGTACGCCTGCATCCTTTATGGCGATAGAAAGGGGATACCATACTTGTACCTGGTTAGAAAATTGTATGAAATATACAGAACAAGATGGTAATTTGGCATTTCCAGCAAATGGTACATTTAACACTTAGATTTTTGAAAATTTGAGGAGATGAATTAATAATTTGAGTCCAAATCCAAGACCTATGCAGTACGAAGCTCTTGAAGAGTGAGATTACGGAGCATATAAAAGAGAAAGGGACAGACAACAGAATAGATACAAAAATACAGTGAATAGGTATTCTGAAGCAAAGTGGGAACTGTTCCAGGAAAGGGTAATGAATATTATCACACAGATCATGGAAAGGTAGTAAGATCAAATGAAAATAGTGATACGAATGTGAGTGTAGACACAGGACAAGTGGAACAATTGATTTATGTTTCAGAAAGAACACCAAAATGAGTTATAAATCTTGACCCCAAGAAATTGTACAAAGATCATTGGGGCTGTCGCCAGAAGAATTAGAGGATTGGATTAGAGAAATAGCTCCTGGTTACAGTGGTCAAAATAAAGATGCATACATAGATGTGAACAAATTGAAGGGAGGTTTGGAAGAGATGATTGCAGGTACAATTATTCCAGAAAGATTGAGTAAATATCAGGAGGATGAGTTTTTATTCTTGTGTAAAAATATTATGAGAAAAGCAAGAAGTTTACTTGAGACCTTTGGTGAAGTTGCAATAATGTATGGAGTAGACATTGAAAAATCTAAAGCTTTACAAAAGACATACAGGTTTGATTTCACAGACAAAGATTTGGAGAAGCTGGATGTATCAGGGAGACAATTACAGATTAAAGAATTGATTCCCACATTAAGACGTTGGGGAGAGTTAGATAGATAGAAAGGAAGATGAGCAAAAAAGAAGGATGAAGCGAGTGTGTTAACAAAAGCTGCTTTGCCATTGTACCCTGTAAGAGAAGCAGAAAAAGAATCAGTATCAGAAGATGTGGCTACAGCATACCCAATGAGAGAGGTACCAGGAGGTGGGCTTGTGCATGTACCTTGGTCAAGACAGGATATATTATCATTTACAAATGATTTCCCTAGGTTGAGAGAAAAGCCTGTTGAATGGTATAGACAAGTAGAAAGATTTGTGAAGGTTTCAAAGGTTTTGTGGGTTGATTTGGAAGGTCTTTTTGATATTGTAGTTCCAGCGGATTTGTGGATTGAGTGTAAAATTGATGTAGATTGGCTGAAAAAAGAATATCCAAGAGATCCAAAAACAGGAGCACCTTCAGAAGAGGTAATAAAAAAATATAATCAGGTTATTAGATATTTGAAAGGGAACATTTCTCCAAAAGAAACTGATTGGGTGAAAATAGACAGAACTACTCAAGAATTGAAAGAATCAGTGCATGCATATTATGAGAGGAGTCTTCAAGTATTTAAACAGTACAGTGGTATAGAAAATATCACAGAGAAAGATATGGGACACTTTTGGGCCGATTCCGATCTCGGCCGGTAGGGCTCCGAATCGGATTCGGCATAACCGGATCCGATTCAGAGCCCTATTTCCCGACCGATTCGTACGCGCGTCCGGACGAGCGAGTACGATGCGAAATCGCCGACCGACTCGTTTGTGCGTCCCAACCGCTCCGACAGACTCGTTCCCGGGTCTAACCGCACCGACCGACTCGCTCGGACACGACTCGCACCGCGCAATGGAGACGTTCCCCGGCCGGGTAAGTACGATGCGCGCCGTGAGCAGTCCGACCGACACGCGCCGTCCGGCTCGATAGAGCAGTCGGAGCCGTACTTCGGGGGTCCGTGTCGGACCCCCCTGTATGCGTAGCCGCGTGAGTCGCACACAGGGGGGACCCATGGGTCCCCCCTACCTGTGCGTGTACGGCGCGAGTCGCTTCGCCGCGTACCCGCTGTAGGGGGCGCCCTTGTTCGCCTCGCACCCATTGAGGCAATGGGAGCCCGCGTACGCGTTGTACGACCGGGTCCCATTGACTTCAATGGGAGTCCGACCGACTCGAGTACGATAGCATACGGACGCATCGTACTCGTTCGGTCGGGCTGCATGGGTCCGATTCGGTCGGAAATCTCTCCGGGTCCGGCTCGGTCGGAGAGATTTCCGGCCCGAATCGGAATCGGCCCCTATGTGTACAGGTTTGGATATGGATTGAGACCTGAAATAAGTGCTTTGATTCAGCAGCATTTAATTTGTTGGCAGAGTAAATCAGTTGACTAAATACTTCGTTATGTGAAGTATTGTGGAGATGACATAGAAATGAGACACAAGAAATTAAAAGAGAAATTAATGTTGGCTCAGATGAAAGCAGCAAAGAAAGGGGGATATTTGAGTGTTGATTCGGCAGAAGATTTTCAGGACAATGGTCAGACTACTACTGGAATGAAAGGTGTAGATTCAAATGGCAATATGGTGACGCAAATGATCCCAATGGGTCAAGGAAGAGGTAGAGGTAATTTTAAAGACAAAGAAGAATTGAAAAAGAGGTATCCTTGTCATATTTGCGTTAAATTTGGACATTGGCGACGCGAGTGTAAGAGTCTGCTAAATAATACAGGACAGGGAGGAAATGGTGACTAAATGCAAATGCAAAATCAGGGTTATCAAGTGCAGACGAATCAGGCACAGGTGAATAGAGCGCAGATGAATCAGATGCAAAATCAGAATTCACAAATGCAGGTATCGAATAATAGAGGACAGGGTTTAAAAATATCACAATCTCCTTTGCCAAATCAGGATGTGAATGGTCAAATACAAAAGTACAATACGAATGTGGGTTTTCATGCCAATAGTCAAATGAATTCGAATGTGCAGGTGGCTTCACAATATTTGATGACAGAAGAAAACGATTCAGATACATCACAATGACGGTGCCTGAGGGGGGAGGAAGAGTGCGTTCTTGGCGCATCTCTAGAGGTAGATCAGTCAGGTCCCTATGTGGATGGCGAGGTTGATGGTAATGCCATTACATTCCTTGTAGATACTGGTGCTACCCGTTCCATTGTGAGAACTGTGGAAATACCAAACCTACCCTTCTCGGGAGAAAGTATCCAAGTTGTAGGAGTGTCAAATAAGTTAATTAAAACACCAGTGACAAGACCAATGAAAGTTCAAATAGGAAATTTCCAAGAATTACACAAATTTGTTGTGTGTGATACAGGTCCAGTTAATTTGTTAGGTAGGGACTTGTTGTGTAAAATGAACTGTTCCATTTACTGTACCCCAGATGGAATAGCATTTCATATAAAAGATGAAGACGTGATCTTCAAAATGTCAAGGCAGGGAACAGAAGTGAATGAGTTGTATCCATTGCTTACAGCGAATGATTTGCCCATTGAGTTGAGAGAAACGGTGTTGTCTGATGTGTGGGATTTTACAGGGAAAGATATCGGATTGATGAAAGGAGTTGCACTGATTCAAATAACAGTAAAGCCTGATGCAGAATTTCCAAGAATACGACAGTATAAAATGAGTCCTGAGACGATTGGAAGAGTGACATCTGTGATTGATATGCTGATTGAACAAGGAATACTAAAAGAAATCCTTGGAAGTCCATGCAATTCGCCTATAATGGGAATTCGCAAACCGAATGGGAAATATAGGATTGTACAGGACCTGAGAAAGGTGAACCAAATTGTTATACCTTGTTGTCCAATTGTACCAAATCCAGCTGTGATCCTATATCAAATCCCATGTGACGCAGAGTGGTTTTCAGTAATCGATCTGTGTTAAGCATTTTTTTCAATACCCTTACATCCGGATAGCCAATATTTATTTGCGTTCCGGTTCGGGAACCGTGTTTTGGCATTTTGCTGAGTTCCTCAAGGGTATACGGAAAGCCCCTCAATTTCAATCAGATACTGAAGAAATGTCTAGAGTCATTGGTAATGCCTAAAGATTCAGTTTTGGTTCAAGGTAACGATGACCTTTTGGTGGCATCGAAAATGAGAGAAGACTATGTGACAGATACAATTGCTCTGCTGAACCATTTGGCAGTAGGTGGGCATAAAGTGTCACCAGCAAAATTGCAATTCTGTAAGAAAGAAGTTCTTTATTTAGGCCATATCATTGAAAAGGGAATTCGGAAAGTCTCTCAAGATCGGATCAATGCTATTTTGCTAATGAATCCGCCCAAAACACAGAAAGAAGTTCGAATGTTATTAGGAATGGTTGGATATTGCAGGCAGTGGATTATGAATTTCTCAATGATTGCCAAGCCATTACAGAGATTGACACACAAAGATGTAACAGATCCAATACATCTTGATGTGGAAGACATGAAAGCATTTCTGGAATTGCAAGACAGTTTATGTCGAGCACCAGCATTAGGAATGCCAGATTTTGACAAAGAGTTTGAATTATTGTGTAATGAACGTGATGGTTGTGAATTGTCAGTTCTAACTCAAACTCACGGAACAGCACGAAGGCCAGTGGCATATTTTTCTGCCACATTGCATCCAGTCGCTGCAGCATTACCAGGATGTTTAAAAGTAGTTGCTGCTACTTGTGTGAGTCTTGAGCAGAGTGAGTCAATTGTAATGGGACATGCTTTGAAAGTATATGTGCCACATTCAGTTGAAATTTTGTTAACATAAACTCGCACACAGTATCTTAAAAGCAGTCGGTTAACAAAATATAAACATGTGATATTGGGAGCTGAGAATGTGACAATAGCAAGATGTACGACTTTGAATCCAGCTACATTGTTACCAACACCAGGCTGTGAAGTGGTTATGGATGAAGTTGATCATAATTTTCTGGATGTGACTCAGTTGTGTACCAAACCAAGGCCTGATATCAAAGATACTCCATTGACTGAGTCTGATGTTATATTGTTTGTGGATGGTTCATGTTTAAGAGATTCAGAAGGATGTTTACGAGCCGCATATGCAATCTGCACAGTGGCAAATGTGATTGAAGCGTCATGGTTGAAAAGAGTGAGTTCTGCACAAGTGGCTGAGCTAGTGGTTCTTACTAGAGCGTGTTGTTTCGCAAAGCAAATGAGAGTAACAATATACACTGATAGCCAGTATGGCTTCGGGGTGGTCCATGATTTTGGGCAGTTTGGTCTCAATGTGGATATTTGACCTCATCGGGTTCAGGAATCCGAAACGGAGAGTGTGTAAAAGATCTACTGATGGCACTACAATTGCCGGCCCAAATTGGGGTGGTGAAATGTTCAGCACATAGGTCTGGTTGTGAATATGTCACAAAGGGTAATAGATATGCTGACGAAATTGCACGATTTTGTGCTTTGAATACATATTCGATTAATGTGGCCCAACAAATTGATCAAATTGGCAAAAAAGAATGCAGGTTGATGTTCTCATCTGTTGAAACTTGAAGAAGCAAGTGATTCAGAGAAAAATGGGGGGTTCAAATCAGGATGTACACGCAGATCACATGATGAAGTGTGGATCTACACGGACGGGAGACCAGTAATGCCAGATAGTCTGTTATCGCAGATGGCAAGGGTCTACCATGGTCCAACACACATAGGTAGAGATGCAATGATTAGATTATTTCGTCAAGCATGGTTTAACCCCAAATTCAGGGGTATTGCAGAAAGTCTCTGTCAAAGGTGTGCTGTATGTCAACAACACAATGCAGGGAGAAAAACAGTGGTTAGTATGGGACAAATTGGAAAAGCTGCAGGTCCATTTACAAGGATGCAAATTGACTTCATTGAGATGCCTCCTTGTCAGGGACTAAAATATGTTCTTGTGGTTGTTTGTCTATTTTCTTGATGGGTTGAAGCATATCCAACAAGACGAAATGACAGTCTAACAGTTGCTAAATTGCTTCTTAGAGAGATAATATCTAGATTCGGTTTCCCAGTCTCTTTGGAATCAGATAGAGGAACACATTTTAATAATGAAATAATTCGGATGATTTGGGCAGCATTACAAATAGAACAGAAGTTGCACTGTGCCTACAGACCTGAGGCATCAGGTGTTGTTGAGCAGATGAATGGCACAATAAAATCTAGACTGGCTAAGGTTTGTGCGTCCACAACAATGAAATGGCCTGATGCACTGCCATTGATGTTGATGAGTTTGAGATGTATCCCTGACAGAAGAACAGGACTGTCCCCACATGAAATTGTGATGGGTAGGGCTATGAGACAGCCGACAGTCTCAGCAAATCAACTAATGAACATTACTGATGATTTGGTAATAGATTGTCTCACCAGGTTGGAGAAGTTGCAACGACAACACAGCAAGAACAGGGTCATGATCTGAGTCCTGGGGACTGGGTGCTTGTGAAGAAGCACGTGAGGAAGTCTTGCCTAGAACCGCGATGGCATGGTCCCTATCAAGTAATACTAGTGACAACAACTGCTGTTAAGTGTGGAGGTTTGCCAAATTGGATACATGCAAGCCACACCAGAAGAGTCCCAAGTCCACTTGAAAGTGAAGAACTTGCAGAAGAAGAATGACAAGGACAAAGAAACGTTCCAAGGCAAGTTGAGAATCAAGTAGAGTGGGCACAAGTTACTGGGACTGAAGAAAATGATGCTGTGGTTGTTACTGTTGAAAATGAAGTGATCCCTATGAGCAGCAATAAAGAAAAAAGAAAAAGGGATTCATCAGAAGAAAAGAATGAAACAATTACAGATGACATTGACAATGAAAATGGAAAAAGAATAAAAAGAGAAGATAAATGGCCAAAAGGAGTGAAAAGAGTAAAATACTCTGTGAATAAAAGGGTTCCAGAAACAGTGATTGAAATATCTGGCCAATCTGAACAAAGTGAAATTGAAGAAAAAGAGCAAGTGAGAAGAACAAAAAGAATTGAAGTACCAAATAAGAAATACAGAGCACCTGAATGGACATATGTGGTGACTACTGCATCAAATGATTGGGAAAAAGAATTTCTAGAATTTTGTTCAAAAGGCAGTTGCTCATATAAGCCACCCTAGATAAACTGTTTTTCTGAAAAGGGTGCAGAAAAAGAGAGAGAAGATTTATTAAATAAATGAATTCTGCTGAATTTTGAAAAGTTCTGGAGCAAGGACTGAAGCTGAAGGCTCAAAAGGTGTGAGGTGTACAACCTAAAACTAATCTAGCAAAATTTAATAAAATTTAGTTTAGACATTTTTTGATTAAATCTTGTAATTTTTAGAATTTTTGATTAATTTTGAATTTTTAGAATGGATAGAACTAAATCTGAAACTGGTAAACGGAATCAAGGCATTTTTAAGCAGGTATGTCTTAATGTTTGTCTTGCATGTGTTATGTTAACAATGATTGTATGGTTGGTATTAACATTTATAGTACCATATTTTATGTTTATTAATGTAGTGAATGTTACTAATAATAATGAGCGTGTAACAATTAATGCTAAAAGAGATCTGAAAGAAGATCCAGAAACTAATATTAAGGAATTAACTGGTAGTGTTTTACATATGGATAAATCGATTAGCGATTTCTCACTAAATGTCTTCACTAAACTCTTGTATGAATATGTGGATACTACGGATGCGAGAGATTGTTATGTGTGCATGCAGTTACCTACGTCTGTCTCTGAAGGGGTGACTTACCATCACCTTCCATTAACATATGGTATTTCATGTAGCGTACTAACCAGTTTGTTTTATGGCAAGGAGATGTTCCAATACTACTATTCAAATTTTGACTTAGTTTTCTCTGAAGTTCCGATTAGAAAGAATATGAATATAGTGTATAGTGCTAGGAATGCAGAATACATGCAAGACTTCTTCCATTCTACTAAAACGATAGACACAGTATATGCACAACGAAATAATCTAACTTGTAAGTTACATAGTGTGGAAATAGAAATTATTAATACAGTAGAGGATAGACGTAGAAGTTTTAAACAAAGAGCTGCAGAGCAGAAAAGTAGAGAACCACCATGGGCACATAAAGAAGGTGATTACAAACAGGGTGATACTTATGTTGCAATGACTCTGGATTGGCCTCATAGAGGGAAGCTTTGCTTACTAAGGAAGAAGACTGATTATAATAATCATTTTGTTGGTTCCAGTGAATGTGAACATACTTTTCATATAACAGGGGGTTGGGGATTAAGAGGTGGTACTGATCCTGTATTCCCTGGAGTTTATTATGTGTGTGGAAAAAGTGCCTATTATAGGTTACCACCGCATTGGTATGGGTGTTGTTATATGGGTATAGTCTTTCTAAAAATATATCATGTTGGTGATAAACATGGAACCAATGAAAAAGGACCAACACGGAATAAAAGGGGTTTGAGTGCTGCAGAAATTGTGGGAGATATCTTTGGAGCATTGATACCTTCAGTTGGGGTGATTCTAAATTCTCAAAAGATTACAGTTGATCGTTTATCAACGGATACTGCTGGTGGATTTTTGATGATTGACACAGAAATGGTTGCTATGAGAACCATGGTTTTACAAAATAGACTTGCCCTAGATGTAATATTGGCAAAAGAGGGCGGAGTCTGTAGTATGCTGAAAATTCAACAATGTTGCACATACATTTCTGATAAGAGTAGAGATCTAGAGGGATATATCAACAACATTACTAAATTGCATGATGATTATTAGAACTGAAGGTTGATGGTGCTTGGGAGAAACTTGGTAAGGGTTTCTCTTCTATATGTTATGTTATGTTAATAAAAATTTCTATAGCGCACGTACACCCAGAGGTTTCATGGCGCTTAACTTGATCAGTGTCACGGCGGAAGCGGATTATGCATAAACCTGCTCAAACAACCATGTCTTGAGCATTTTTCTGAAACCCAATAAGTTATTGCAAGATCTGATCGCTAGTGGAAGAGAATTCCAGAATCTGGAGGCCAGATAAGAGAACCTGCACCCTCCCTGGCGTTTGAGCTTATAGGTAGGGGTAGTTAGCAGCTGGAGATGTGCCGATCGCAGATTACGGTTGGGAACATGTTTTGATATCATGCAGCTGATGAATTTAGGGCTCCTACAGTGAAGGGCCTTGAAAATTAAACACCCTGGCTGAATGATAGGGAGCCAATGGAGTTTTACAAGTAAGGGGCTTGCAGATTGCCATTTTGGCCGTTTGTAAATAAGTCTCGCAGCTTGGTTTTGTACCAGCTGGAGACGTTTTAGTAGGAACAATGGGAGGCCGAGGTAAATAGAGTTGGAAAAATCAAGACGAGAGAGAACCAAGGCTGTGACAACCTGCATAAGAGCGGTATGAGTAAGCAAATGGGCAATCTTCCTAATTTTGCGTAGTTGGAAAAAGCAAGAGGAGACCACTGCCCCTACTTGACCTCTAAATGAGCGATCAGCATTTATGGTGACTCCTAGGCTTTTTACAGAAGTGGACGGAGTGGGAGGGGGTCCCAGATCAGTTGGCCAATAGTGTGGGCCCCAATAGATCTGGCCTTTTCCGACCAGGACTAGTTCGGTCTTGCCCGGGTTAAGCTTAAGATGGTTATGGTCCATCCAACTCTGGATATAGAGCCTGGTGTCTTGAAATTCCTGAATTGAGTCAGGGGAGTTGTCGATGGTAAAGACAAGCTGAAGATCATCAGCATAGTTAAAAGTAGTTGACTTCCTATTCCTTAGAGAACGAATCAAGGGCAGGAGGTAAAGATTAAACAGGTGGGGGGACAATGATGATCCTTGTGGGACCCCGCACGTGATTGCGGTCTCAGGGGCAATAAAAGGAGCAAGGCGTACTGCTTGGGTGCGACCCTCGAGAAATGACTTGATCCAGTTAAGAGCTGTACCGTGAATGCCAGCCTGTCTGACACGGTCCAGCAAGATTTGGTGGTCGACCGTGTCAAACGCGGCAGACAGATCCAGGAGCACCAAGGCCTGGGGGGTGCCCTTATCCGCGTTAGCTCGCAAGGCGTCTAGGACTGCAAGAATAACAGTCTCAGTACAATGGGCAGGCCGGAAGCCTGCTTGATGAGAATCCAGATGTTCGGAGTGTTCAATAAAATTAGATAGACATCTGGCAACAAGCGCCTCCAATATCTTAGCTAAGAAGGGGAGCATAGAGATGGGACGGTAGTTTGATGGATTAAGGGGGTCGGCGCCCGGTTTCTTTAGGAGAGGGACCACAACTGCATTCTTGAAGGCATTCGGGACCCTACCCTGCCCGAGGGACTCATTCAAGAAGGGAAGTACGGTTTGTGGTAAGGCAGAGAAAATATCCTTTAGGATATAAGGGGGACAGCAATCTCTAGGGGAGCCTGATTTAACTCGGACCAATAGGTCAGAGAAGGTCTCTAGGCTGATAGCGGGAAAGTGTTCCATGGTAGCTGTATTAATTATCAGACTATCGGGAAGCTCCACATGTCCGGAAGAGGGAATGCTGGCTTTAATGCTGGCGATTTTGTCCACAAAATAGTCATTCAGGGAGTTACATAAATCTTGAGTAGGAGTTTGTTTGGGAATGATTCGCTCTGCGTTGCAGAGATCGTTGACTATCATAAAGATATAGGTACATTTCAACATTTACTAACAGCTTATTAGGGAGGATACTAACACCAATAGTTGCTGTTGCTACTGGCGTACTAAAGGTATTTTTGCTTTATAAATGTTGCAAGAATAAAACAAAAGATGCAAAACGAAGAACAAGAAAAAGGAAAAGAGAATAAATAGAAATGGAGGATCGAAAGGGTGTTTATTATAGTGTGATGAAAGATTTAGAAGGTGTTAGGTCGAAACAGATGCGAACAATGGATACTGCATTCTGAAATGATGTTATCAGATAGTAATCTGATAAGGGATATGGTGATGGTTTGGGATACCATCAGATGGGGGATTGATGGAGCACGATTTTTGTAAATAAAATCTGCTCGATGAAATCCACCCAAATGGATGCTTTTTATTAAAATGCACGGGATTATTAAAAATAACATGAGAATGTACAACGTGAAATGTGCACAAGGCACGATAGTTTGATTTTATAATGAATAATGCTAACTGAATGTTATTCTGTCTCCCTTACTGCAGAGAAATAAATGACAAGGGAAATGCATTATTCTTCGTGAAAGTAGTGTAGGTTGTTAGAAATAATTCTCTCTTTTTACTAAAATAAATGTAAGCCTTAAGAAATGTTAGGGGATGTGCTTCCGTGCTCCTGTGCTCCCGACCCTCAAAATGTATCAGGTGTTTCCTTAGAGTTTTTGCCCTCCAAATGTTTCAAATGCTTCCTTAGAGTGCAGATTTTTAGCCTATCCCTGAATAAAACTTTAGATTTCTTTCCTGTCTAGGCGAGGGTTGTAGAACATATGAATGTAACTGTAACAGAAATTGAATACATTAGTAGCTAGATTATTTCCTCTTCCTCCGAAGGAAGTTGTATAGTGATTTAGACAAAGAGTGTTTAGAAATATTAGTTAGGTCATTGTCAGTAGACAGCCACACCATCATGTTTAGCCAATGAAAATGTTTGTAGAGAGTAGAGAATGTAACATTTTAGCAGAAGAAAGGAAGTAGCGTGCTATAAAGATTCCTGTGGGAAAGTGTCCATTGGCTCGTTCACAAGAATAGTGAGCTGTCCTGCGTTCGTGGTATGCTGCATGCCATGCTGATTCCTGAGTCTCTGTCTGGCAAACCCTGCTGTTCCTAAGAGATTTTCCTAGAGACTTTGCACATCATCGGCTGGTGATGCTGCCTTTGCTATACTCTAATGGCCGTGGATTTAGCTTTTCAGACTAATTGCATGCTGTGCATTAGTATTTCAATTTGTAAGTGAATCGTTGTTTTACTGATGTTTTCTCTCTCTCTTACTCCTCTATATCTGATATTCTGATGTATTCGTGAGTAATCTGTGGTGATTATTGTGAATCTATTTTGTATTCTATGAATCGAATTATGACATTCTAAACTTGTATTTGTGCTTGACCATTCATATTATGAAATAACAAGAAAATCTAATAGAAAAGAACAGTGTTTGTCTTCATTACTGAGTTATTGAGTTATTTGGATATGTTTATAATGACTAATGTTTAGCGTATTTCTTCATTGTAGGTCCTCGTGGAGAAATAGCATTCCGTCTTTCATTATTTAGTCCCTTTTAGCTCTACCAAAGATTCATTGGAGGACCTTTGATATTGCTAACTGTGTGATAATGACTTATGGGCCCGTCATTAGAGTTACGTTTCCGATTAGTATATTGTGGTTGGTGTGGATAAGTTAGCTGACAAAAAATCCCCCAACGCTTCCGCTGCATCACATGTAACCTTTTAAATTTGAGATCACATTTGTTTTAAACAGTTTTATCCAACTTTCAAACCATAAAGTGTTAAAAGTCAAGAGACTCCATCCATCATATGCAAACTTCACAGATGTCTAAGGCCTGGGAACACATAAGACCTGATTTCTAATAGACAGAGCCCTCATAAATATTTCACTCCAGGAAATGTTAGACATCAAGAATGTATTGATTTGATATGTAACTGTACAGAGATGAAACTATTCAGTTTTACAGATTAAAATGTACATTTTTCTAGGACCTGATTATCTCGACAATGTTATCTATTTTTGATTTTGCAAACTCAGTTTTACGAGTAAAGTGACTACAACATGTCGAAAGTTGTAGACCTAGATCGGTTTTTGCATACGGACTGGTTTCTGACCAGGGCTTAATTTTTCGAAGTGCATTCACAGGAGGTCGCAAAATCTCCTGCCTCATTAATATTTATGAACCAGCAGGCATTTTGTGAATACCTGCTGAGCTTGTGGACACAGGGAAACCTACCAGAGACTGCAGACTTCCACTGAGACATTCACATTCCTTTCACTCCAGCTATCTGTCTGTAAAACGTTCAATACATTCTCAAAATGCTGCCGAGTAATGTCGAAACTGGGTGCTTAGAATATAATATGTAGAGGTGGATGAGCCAACAAATTAACATGGAGAGCCAAGCCAGAGCCCAGCCAATGGTCTGGCTCGTATCGTAGAGCTTGCGCACGAGCTGAGCCCTGAAAATATTTGCTATTTAAATCGCACAACAATGGACGTAAAATATGATAAAGTTTCTACAAAATTCAAAAAGTGTATTTCTTTAACACGTGGCACTGAGAAGTACTTATTTAAAGTGATACTTTTGTACTGCTGGTAGACTGAACGCACATATTTGAAAGTGCTTTCATATGTGATCATAAAAAATAGTTTTTTAAAATAAAATATTTGCCTAGGATACCACAATTTAAGCGGCGAAGCTGCGATTTATTCAGGTTTTCTGGATTCACGTTGTACAAATCAGCCAGTAAATGGGGATCGATTTGTCTTTTCTTATGTTAGGCTTTGTTTTTACTTCTTAGTGTATTTTTCTGCAGTTTCGAATTATGGTGCACACTCTACCTGAAGGCCCAGAGGTTTACATGAGCACCAGTTGCATTGCATAAGGTCACATGCCTTGTTTATAGGCATCGTAAGATTAAGGGCCTGATTACGAGTTTGGCAGACAGGGTTACTCGTCACAAACATGACGGATATCCCATCCACCAAATTGCAATTCCATTACATCCTATGGAACTTGTAATTTGGCGGATGGTATATCCATCCCAATTGTGACGGAGTATCCCATCCGCCAAACTCGTAATCAGGCCCTGAGTGATTTGTCCAAAATCGCAGGAGGTTGAGCAGACGCCTAGACTCAAACCTGGTTCCACAGTTCCATAGTCGACAGCTCTAACCTTACCACCACATCGGGGGCCGTTTGGGCTCGAGGTTTCAGCACCACTCCCAAGCTAAGCCAGAGCCAAGCTTCAGGCTCGTGTCTGGCTCGAACTTTCAGTGGCTCGCCCACTTCTAATAATATGCAACTTGAAGCCAAGAAATAACATAACTTTTCTTGGAATCAAATATTGTAACTTCGGATAAGATTGTTAAATGGCCCAAACCAGTGTGCAATGGCCCATGATGTACAACATTTACCTAAAGAGAAAATACCACTTGAAAAAATTCCTAGATTTTTGTATTTAAGTTGTTCGGGATTTTTAGCAGTGGCCTTGTGAAAGAATACAAAAGCTTTGGGAGCAAATTGGATATGAAGATGACAGTAAATGCCAAAGCAAATGGCAAGTAAGCAGAGTGAACACAATTCTGGGTTTTATATAAAACATAGACATAGCATAAATTCACAGATCGTACAGCAATAAAAAACATGCACAGAGAAAATAGCACCAATGCTATTGGTGTTGAAGGCATTTTGTTTGGAGGTTGTTAAAACAGTGTAAATGTATTTTAGTTATGTGGCACCCTGCCACCTGAGGACTTACAGATGCATGTTTACTCTCGGCAGGAAACCTTGAAATGCTTTCCTATTATGCTCTACATCCAAGCCTCCTTTATGTATTATTATTTTAGACTGTTTCTATTAGATTTCCTGATGGCTAGTAAAAGCACTATCTTTGCTGAAACTCCGGTCTTTGGTGCACCTGCACCTTACCTTCAAGTATTCTGTACTGCATGGGTAAAATAAAAGAGGGCTGAAATTCTGAGCATATAAAGTATTTGGTGGTAGGGGTCTCAGTGGACTACTGTTCGAAAACTATATTTAAGTAGCAATTGTAAATATTTTACACACTGGTCCCATTGTCCTATTTTTACCTACAAAGTACAAAACCACTTAAAAACAAAGTGCACAGTGCAAAATGTTTTCGACAATTAGAATACTTTGACACTCTGGATAATTGTAAAAGTCAATAGTATTACAGAATTTCTAAATGCCTAGAAAATAATAATCGCAGTACCTTCCTAGTACTATAGACAATGTAAAAAACGATCTATAACAATAAAGGTTTACATGATGTACTGAGGTAAATAAAAAACAAGGATTTCTAAAAATAGCACACCGACTCAACAAAATACTAAGGGCCATATGTATCAACACATTTCCCCATAGACACAGAATGGGCAAAACCCTTTGATACATCTGGCCCTAAGGGCCTGATGTACGAATCATTTTTACTGTTGGAAACAGCGATTCCAACTATGTATAACTGTAAAAACATTTTTAATATGTCCAAACTGCATTTTAAAAGTCAGTTATCATGACTGATTCCTAAAACGGGTTTGCAAATCAATGAAGAATTGCTATTTGAAAGGAGTGTGTTGTAGGTGTTGTTGTAGGTGTCCCTTCCAAATAGCGATTCTCGAATCATGTATCAAACCAAAATCCATTTGCAAAACATTGAAAATGTACCGACTTCAAGTTCAGGTGGTAAGCCATTCTAATAGAGGAAAGGGGCAATTTGCGACCCATATCATTAATATACATGCAATAGGTCTGACTGTAAACTCACTCCAAATGTGAAATTTACAAACTGACCTATTGGCACGTGGGTCGGTTTGTAAAATTCCACACAGGTCACAAAAATACTGGTTGCAATTTGTGAAAAGTATTTTTCAAACAGTGTTTCGTACATTAGGCCCCAAATTACTAAGGGCCAGATGTAGGTAAATGCATGTTTGCGATTCCTTAATAGCGATTTTTAGGGAATCGCTATTAAGGAATCGCAAAATGCCATGTAGGTAGGAATCGCAATATTTTTAGCGATTCCTTAATATTCCTTAATTGTGAATCGCAAATTGCGATTCGCAATTAAGGAATACCTTCCCATTCATTCCTATGGGCCAAGAGGCCCATAGGAATGAATAGGAATTGCTCCCGCAATTTGCGAGTCACCAAGATGCACTCGCAAATTGCTCCCGCAATTTCAAGGGTGCCAGGGTTCCAAAAGGACACCCTGTTGCACCCCTGAAATGTGCATGTGTGCACATGTGGCGCACATACATGCCCTAAGGGCATGAATGTGTGCCACATGGCACTTAAAAAAAGCAAAAAGTGCTTTTTAAGGAAATCGCTAATTACCACCAACTTGAAGTTGGTGGCAATTAGCGATTCCTTAAGGCTAAAGTGCACTTTCTTTGTGCTACTTACATTGCATTTAAGGAATCGCAATTTGCGATTCCTTAAATGCAAGAGCAAAATAAGGAATCGCAATTTTGCGATTCCTTATTTTGCTAGTAGGTTTCAACTTACCTACATTGCTCGCTGCCAAATAGCAATCGCAAACGCTGAAATTCTGCGAATTTCAGCGTTAGCGCTCGCTATTTGGCCACCTACATCTGGCCCTAAATACCATAGGGAAATAGTGAATCTCTGAAATCCATTCCCAAATAACGAATCACAAACAGTATGTATTAAATGAACACTTTTTAAATATTGAGAAAAAAACTTTTGACAAGCAATTTACCATCCACTGAGTGCAGGCGGTAACCATGTGCAAAAATAAGAAATGTTAGAAAATAACATCACACCCTTAAAAGAAATTAAAAAAGAATTTGGATTATGTGTGGATGAAACCTAGAACATCATTCCACCCAACACAGAATCAGTCATTGTAATGTAAATAAGTAGATAACCAATTGCAATGCAAAAGTTATGTTTGGTGTTTATTCATAGATTATTGTGATGTATACTTAGATCATAGTAGGAGTCATACAAAAAAATAAGAAATAAAATAGTTACTAACAAAAAGGAAACAACAATAAAATGAGAAATGTGTGTCCCAATCTACATCTCTCTTCCTCCTCATGACAACAGTCTGTCTCTCAGTTAACTGTGTTGTTGCAGTACTAATACTTTCTGCAGATTGCCTTCTGGTATGTGTGCTGTAGCACCCTCTGCAAGTGAAGTTCTGCTTAGGCTTCAGCCCTCCTCAGTCTCACAACTGAAATAGCAGCTTTTTAACATCTGTATTTCCACTACAGCAGATGCGACGTGAAGTAAGGTCCTTGAAACATATCCTCTACAGAGGAAAATTTTACAGTGTAGTGATCACAGTCTGCATAACATAGTAGTAGCACTAGCTAACCTACCAAAAGAACTACCAATGTTTGCAGGCATGCGTCAACACCTCATCGATAATGTTTGTGCGCTGTAGATTCCTCTTCTACAGGGGCACATATGGCAATTATAGCCTCTGACATTTCACTGACTGTACTTGTTAATGGGTCAGACATGTCATTCACTGAATATGCAAGTTTTTCATACCCATTGCTAACATTTTATTTTAGTGATTATTTTAGTGGCCCTGATGTGTCTTTGTTGGACTCTCAGCATGGAACTTTCAGCTTGTCAAAATTCTCTGGCACATGGAACTTCAAAATAAGATATGCAAGAGACATTGTGGCAGATGTTGATTGGTAAGATGGGTTTAAAGTAGTTTCAAGCTCATAAGCACAATTACATACATTTCAAATCACAGCTCACATAATGCATTGTGTTTGTGAGTTGGAATGGAGGAAATAAAAACAAAAGTTTAAATTAAATCTAGAAACTTTCTTATGATAAAAAATGGTTCATATAAGGAAACAATTTCAAAAGTGTTACCTTCATGGTAATCACATTATACTTTAAAAGTAGATACTTATCATGCACAGTCGGTGAAGATGTGTCTCTTGCTGGGGTGGCATGGTGAGCAAAAAAATGATGGATTTAACCCAGATCTCTTGACTGGGGGTGAATGTTTTGATTTGTTCTGCATTCCGTCCATCAATTGTGTGTCTTTTGCTTTCTCGCCCTAAGTGCGCCAGGTATGCCCAGACGTGGGTCCTGGGCTCACTGTGCCACTGGAATCAAGCTATCCTGGCTGAAGAGGGGTGAAACCCCGAAACCAGTCCTAGGATGCTTGTTTCCGGTCCAGGGAGAACCTGGCTTGGCAATTCGGGCTGGACTGTTCCCATGAGGCACAGGGTCAAGACTGATTTGCATATAGCCAGGTCTAAACTGGGGTGGCATGGTGAGCAAAAGAATGATGGATTTAACCCAGATCTCTTGACTGGCGGTGAATGTTTTGATTTGTTCTGTATTCCGTCCATCAATTGTGTGTCTTTTGCTTTCTCGCCCTAAGTACGCCAGGTATGCCCAGACGTGGGTCCTGGGCTCACTGTGCCACTGGAATCAAGCTATCCTGGCTGAAGAGGGGTGAAACCCCGAAACCGGTCCTAGGATGTTTGTTTCCGGTCCAGGGAGGACCTGGCTTGGCAGTTCGGGCTGGACTGTTCCCATGAGGCACAGGGTCAAGACTGATTTGCATATAGCCAGGTCTAAACTGGGGTGGCATGGTGAGCAAAAGAATGATGGATTTAACCCAGATCTCTTGACTGGAGGTGAATGTTTTGATTTGTTCTGCATTCCGTCTATCAATTGTGTGTCTTTTGCTTTCTCGCCCTAAGTGCGCCAGGTATGCCCAGACGTGGGTCCTGGGCTCACTGTGCCACTGGAATCAAGCTATCCTGGCTGAAGAGGGGTGAAACCCCGAAACCGGTCCTAGGATGTTTGTTTCCGGTCCAGGGAGGACCTGGCTTGGCAGTTCGGGCTGGACTGTTCCCATGAGGCACAGGGTCAAGACTGATTTGCATATAGCCAGGTCTAAACTGGGCTGGCATGGTGAGCAAAAAAATGATGGATTTAACCCAGATCTCTTGACTGGGGGTGAATGTTTTGATTTGTTCTGCATTCCGTCCATCAATTGTGTGTCTTTTGCTGACACCAGCTACAGCTTCAGACTGAAAAGTAGACTCAATCATCTGTTTAAGGGGAGTAGACGCAGTGACTCTGCTCGGTCCATCACTTGTTGCCACTACCTCCTGAATTTCCAGCACCAGATGTTCTATGGTTTGTGACCACAAATTATACCATCTCTTCCTAATCTCATTGATTCCTGAATTCTTGGATTTGTAAAACCAATAGCATTTGTACATTGTTGGTTTTAAAAAAAAAACATTTTCTTAGATGTATCCACAGACCGATATAGACAGCCTAATCCACCACTGTCTACACAAGTTTACCATTGAGATCCCCGCTTTCCCCACCAGGAATCCCCAGCATACATAGACCACTGAGCGCTAGTGAACTCAGTTCTCACCCTTCCTCCCTCCTCCAGCTCATGGAATCTACCTGCCTCCAAATAAACTAACTTCTTCATCAATGGAGAAGGGTATAGGCTATTGCCATGCCAGGGGGATTCCTCTATATTGGGCCCCACAATGGCCATATTTTGTACTGTTTCTGCGGCCAGCCTCGTGTGGCATAAATGGGATTTTCTAAGCTCATACACTTAGTCTCGCCTTCCAAGTCTCAAGTTTGGGGTGTGTACGCCTTTCAATGCTCTGTCAATGTTATGTTTAGACACCACCAACCCCAGCCATATGAGGGCTGCCTGATATCTGTTACTGACGATGTCCAAGGTGATATGCAATAGGGTAAACTTGGGATCTTGAGGCAGGCCCGACCTAGTATTTGGCCCAAGCAGCCCAACATCCCCTCCCAGAAAGGCCTCAGGATCCCACATTCCCACCCCATGTGAAGACACGTCCCCATGTGCGTTCCACAATGCAAGCACAGCAGGGAGACTACCACCACCATTCTCAATTTCCAATCACATGTGAAATATACCCGATGTAAGTATTTGAGTTGAATCAGTTTGATATTGTGAGCCTATTGCTGCCTCGCTAGGGGATGCAAGCACCTCCCTCAATTTGTCATCTGTTAGGGGACCCAAGTCTGCAACCCATGCCCCTCTCAGAGTGTGGAATGTGTCTTTGGAGTTGATCACAAGACTGTGGTAGACCTTCAAAATCTTGTGGGTGTCTCAGTCCTCTAACAGGATTGTGGCTTCAATGGGGTTATAGTCCATGAACTTCAGTGAGGAGAGCTATTTATGGGAGCAGTGCATGCCGTAATTGCAGTAGCATAAGAATTGGCACTTATGCATGTCATATTCATCTTGGAGATATGTGAATAACACGAGCGTAGAGCCTCACATAACATCCCCCAACATTGAGATGCCAATAGTCTCCCACCTGTGGAAGCCCTTCAGGGCTGATACTTGACTTAACAAAGTTGTGTGCCAAAGAGGGTCTCTCTGGTCAGGTGCCCTGACCAACCCAGGGCTGTGCGAGTGTCGCACCACACCAGAATTACCACCCTAGTGGCTGGAGGAAGTGGGTCCATCCCAGGATTACAATATAGTAGACACAGAAGAGAAATATTGCCCATCTCTCGGAAGTGAAAGCTGGATCTTCTGTGCCTCCGAGCCCCCATTTATTAATAATGATCAATTGTTACGCTCTGTAATAAAAAGTCATATCCAGGGTAGCTATGTCCCCATCATAGGTCCATTTATAGCATTTAGAAGAGCAATGCAAGGTGCCTGATGGTTCCACAAGAAGCTCCGTAGTTCTGTCTCTAATGTTTTAAAGAAGGTTTGGGTTTTGGGAAAGGGGTAATTCTGTAGTTGGTAGAGTAGACATTGCAGGGCTATCATCTTGAATATAAAAGAGCGGCCCATAACAGACAACAGGCGCTTGGACCAGAACTCAATGTTTCGGGACAACTGTGTTATTTGAGGCTGAATGATCTTTTCCCAGGCCCTCTGTGTGATAGTCGTCATGTAAAACCCAAGATATTTGAAACCCTCTGCCCAGATTTGTATGTCCCTGGCCCACTCTAGCTCTGAGGCTTGACAATCAATCGGCTAACTTATGGATTTGGTTTTATTCAAGGTAAGCCCTGTGAACATTTAAAAAATGTGCAGACTCTGAAGGACGAGGGGGCCTGAGTGTTGAGGCTCAGCAATAAATATGAGAACATTATCCGCATATAATACTATTTGGTCAGAAATGGTTGGCATCAAGTCCAGTCCCCAGACTAGAGCGTCCACCCTCACTTACTGGGCCAAAGGCTCAATTGCCAAAGCAAAGAGCAGTGTGGATAGAGGGCATCCCTGCAGAGCCCCCCTGCATATCTGAAACCTGTCAGAAGCAGTGCCACCCGCTCACACCCTTGTCGACAAGTCTGTGTACAACAGGTGCACTTTGTTAATAAACTTAGTGCCACAGTTTAATCTAGTCAAAAGACAGAACAGGTAGCCCCATTGTTCTGACTCGAAAGTTTTCCGGAAGACAGCTAGCACAAGAGCATGCGGCTCCACCCGCTGTCTGGCCAGGACCATGGCATTGTGAACGCGACGGATATTGTGACACGCTCATCGGTGTGGCATAAAGCCTGATTGATCGAGATGAATGAGTGAGCGGATCACTCAGAGGAGTCGGTTAGCTAACACTTTTTGCCCATATCTTCGTTTCTATATTCAGGAGTGAAATGGGTCAATATGACGAACAGCGCTCCAGTGGATGCCCCGTTTCAGTATTACCACTATATCCACCATGCAGGGGCAAAGCTCTCCCTCTAGGGCTGTGAACAGGGTCTTAAACGATAGGTCAAGAAGCTGGGTGCTATATGTTTTGAAGAATTCTACCGAGAACCTATTGGATCCTAGCGTTTTCCCCCACTGGAGCTGGGTGAGGACCTCTGCTACCTCCTCCAGAGTAATGTCCTCCTCTAGCGCAATCAAGTCCTCCCTCTGCAACAGGGTCACAGGAAGCTTCTTCACATACTCCTGTAGGGTCATCTCATCAGCCTGATCCATTTGAGAATAATGTCACAAGGAAGCAAAGCACCCAGCGATGTTCTCATTTCCTGTCATCCTCTGTCCCTTCTCATGCAAAACATAAGCAATTAGCTTGGATCGAGCAGCGTTTGCACATAGCCAGTGGAGGGTCTTGCAAATTGATAGACATGATTCTGTGTGGCAAACCACACCATTCAGGCCTCCTGTAACAATTTCTGTTGAAGTATATGTTGCGTATGAAGGAAATCCCTAAGGAGCGCCGGTTCACAGGAAGTCTCAAACTCCTGTTCCTGCTGCAGGATGCGATTCTCAAGGTCAGTCACCTCTTGTTGTCGCCTACTCTTCCTGCCGGAGATGTAAATTATAATGCACCCCTGTGTGGTGGCTTTCATTGCCTCTCAAAGAGTTACTGAGGAGTCTATTGAACCAGTGTTTATCTTTAGGTATCAATGGCCTAGCAGATGTGTGCTCTGGCCTCAGCATTGCGCAACCACCAGGGATTAAGACGCCGGCTCGCCATCGAGCCGCCCAACCGGAGCCACAGCTACCCTGGGCAGTGATCACAGTCCCCTAGCGAGAATGTGTGTTTCTATGACTTTGTGTGTTTCCGAGGTCAGCATGAGGAAGTAATCTAGGCGTGAAATGTTTTTATGGACCCCTGAATAGAAGGTGTTGCCTCTCTCAGTGTGGTGAAGGGCCCACCATATATCTGAAAGCCCCAAATCCTCCAGGAATCATGAGAGAGGGGGCCCTTGGGCCTGTACATGACCCCACCACCCCCAGAGGCTCTGTCAAGGGTAGGGCTGATCACCCTGTTCATATCCCCTTCCAAGATCTAGGGTCCAGCTGAAAATTGTGCTACCAGTGCTCCCAATGTATGAAAGGAATCCGCAGTAAGAGGTGGGAGGGAGTATACACTAAGAAGCATGAGGGGTCTCCTGTCAAAAAGGCTGGTAACCAGCGCATATTGGCCCCCTTTGTCATACAATATTTGGGGCATTTTAAACGGACACCTTAAACTGCACTCTGTGATTTATCAATGCCAGTCACTCCCAGGGAACCCCTCACAAAACCCACATGAAAGACCTGGGAGTATCCCAACCTTGCCAGAAAGGGACACCTGTTGCCCATCAAGTGCGTTTCCTGCTAGAGGAGACTCTCCACTCCATAGCATTTAGCCCCTCGCAGGATTGCCCTTCGTTTTACCTTGTCTAAAAGGCCATTGACATTTAATGTGAGGAGGTGCAGTTGAATATGAGATTGGGGCCTATCAGGGGGTCAATGTGTGTGGGTGTTCCAGTGCTATCAGGAGTCAATAACCGTGGCATGTCTGGGTGCTTGTAATATAATGTGTAAACAAGCCCCCCCCCCCCAAGCCCCTCCAGTGCCCAGAGAACAGGAGGCATCTGTCCTGGAATGAACTGGGGATGACTGACAACCAGGCACATAAATCCCAACTGTGTCCCCTTGTACCGAACTCACCTTCCCCATCCCCATCACACAGATCAAACAAAATAAATAGTTTTCAAAAAGAAAGAGCAAGATGAGAAAAGTACGAGAAACCAAAGAGAAAAGAGAAATATCGGTTAGGGTGGGTTATCGCCACAATGCAGGTCTCTGCAATTCGAAGTGTCTGGAGTGAATGCAGCATGTGGCCCAAGCGGGAACTCAGTCAAAATTGAGGTCAAGGTTATGCCTGAGTTACTCCTGCGGGACCATCAGCTGAGGGCATCAGAGTTTTTCAGTGTGAACTCAAGTCTGCAGACAAACTATCCATGGAGAGGTGACGCCTCTGTTCCTTTGGGTCGTATTCTTTATCGTTTCTGTTCCTTATGGCTCTAATAACCTTCCCTAGGTCTGGATCATGCGGTGAGGAGTGCCAAAAGGCAGGTCTCTCCTACTTCCATGATCATGCGGCCTCCAGTGAGTTGAAGAAGAGGTGGTGCTGTTGAAAATCACTTTGAGGTGGGCTGAGAAAAGCAACATGTATTGGATTTGAATGGCTCTCAATTTTTGTTTCACCTGTAGAAAGGAACGTCTCTGTTGCTGCACCTTCCAGGTATTATCCGGGAATACCATGACTCACAATGAGTTGCACAGTAAGTTGTCCATTGTTTGGAAGTCTTAAGTATTGTGTCCCTGTCCTTGAAGTTGGACTCTGTGGCAATGATGGGGCGTGGAGGGGCCCCTGGCCGGGGTTTCTGGGCCAGTGACCTATGGGCTTGCTCAATTGCAAAGCAAGCAGACAGTTCTCTCTTGGGGACCCAAGTCTGTATCCAATCTGCAACTGTGGTGGAGGTGCCCTCTGAACCTTCGGGTATCCCCTTGATCCTGAGGTTATTGTGGTGGGAGCACCCCTCTGTGTCTTCCGCCCTTGCCTCCAGCTATTTGAGATCCGATACTTTGGCATGTAGGGTCTTCAATATGTCCTCCATCTCTGATATCCTCTCCTCCACCTCTGTGACCTTCGCTGTTGTGTTGCACAAATCCTGGTTCACCAAGGAAACATCTGCTTGAAGTTCTCCAATCTTCCCTTCCAGCAAGAATTGTGAGTCCTGGATAACTTGCAGTATGATGTCCGATTGGTTGTTAGGCACCAGCAGGGAGGCCATGTCCTTTGATGGTGCCCTGGGTTCTGTGAACTTGTCAATGCGCCCCTGTGTTGCTGGGCTTCCCGAGGTTTTTTTTCGTTCCCCATGATGGGATGGCCAGATTCCACCTCCCGGATCAACGTGCTTCGTATAGTGTGTCTCTCCCCAGCCCTCTCCGAGAGTTTAAATGGGTCGCACAGGGGCAAACAGTCTGTGGGAAGTGGTTAGCCCATACTCTGAGTCTCACAGTTAGCAGTCTTTGTGGTCCCTGGCAGTGGTTAATTTATAAGAAACCCCCACTTCACCTCAGTATTCATCCTCAACAGCCAAGCCCAGATAGCAATGTCTGCTGGTTTTGGGACTGTTGCTAGTTTCCTGCTTGGACCCAAGAGCTGCGCAAGCCAGACGGACCAGGAGACACTATCCCGGTGCTTCCCTACCCCCAGACAAATCCTTTGTGCATTCTGGGCCCCGTCAGGGCCCTGTAGCGCTGCAAGCACAAAGGCTAGGCTCTAGCGGTCAAACGCACCTTCTTCTCACCGCCGCATCCCTCACAATCCTGAGGAAGTCACCATCTTCACGGCGTCATCAACTTCCATCTGGGGGTGTGGGTCAGCAACCCGAGGAGTTCACCCACGGGGTGGGCCTCTTCTGCAGTCACCAAGCCCCCTGCTCCTGTCAATGCCTTCCTACCCTTCGTCCATCACCACGTCCCCCAGCTCCTCTTAGTCAGCCTCCGGGCTCGCCTGTTGTTCCAGGCCCCCACCCTGAGGGACAGGGGATTTCCTCCAGCACAGCAGGGCTATCACCGATGGTTCCCACCCGCACCATCCCAGGGAATTGAATCTGCTGCAGGATTGAAGTGGAGAGGCGGCAGAGCTCAACAAAGTGTGGCCATCATGTTCAGCGTCACAGCCATGCCTCGCATTTGTACATTGTTGAATGTGTGTCTGCAGGAAACACAATCCTTGTCAAGGTGAACCATAAAAGTCCCAAAATAAACCTGTGTGTAACTCTCTGGTAGCTTGCCACAAGAACAATCAGGCTTAACTTAGAAGCAATGTGTGAAGAATTTATGCAACACTCAAACAGTAATAAGGTGACAATACAACACAAGAGAAATCCCTAACCAATTAAGAAAAATAGAGTAAATTTTTAATAAATAAAATGACAACAAAACAACAGCAATCCAATACGTGGAACCAGTGTTGCAGGGATTCTGTCCCAAAACAGAACTATGCGCAGGATTATAAGACCTTGGTGTATAGGGACTGAGTCATCCTACCACCTTAGTGCTCATGAGCCCAGGACCGACTAGCTATAGTGTCACATTTGTTCTACCTCTCACTCACAGAGAAACAAATGATTAGACACCCCAGAACACAACACTGCCAGATCTCTCAGGAATCGCGGTCACAAGACAGACCATTTTGCTCGCTCTCTTGTACTTGTCCGCAATACGATCTGACAGATATACTAAACAGTTTAAAATATTTATTTTAACTAACGTGCCCTAACATGCAGTATACGTGCCAGAACAAGCAGGAAAATGCATAGTACAAATACAGTCAGCATAGCAGCTAGTCCATAAATCATGAAGGGAGATGTCATCATGAAAAGACACTAGAGCCTAACCTCCCTCACCTTGCTAAGAAGCAGTATTATTATATACTAGAAGATCTCTGGGCTTTGTCAGCAGACCCCATACCTCAGCCTATAGATGGTAGATCTACATCGTAGGTGCTGTCTAAGGCCTGGCCAGAACAAACTAACAAGGGACATTGTTGTTCGACCTTGCACCCAATGTTCAGACAAAATCCCAGGAACATGCAGAGAGTGAACACAGTGATGAGTTCTCATGTGAAAACAGCCACAGAAATTATTGCAAAAATAAAGTCGTGTAGTAACGTGTGCAAAGCAGCAGGCAGGCTGCAGCGTGCTCATGCTAACTAAGTGAAGACAACAATGTCCCTATGGGCCACGTGACACTCTTGGCCAGGTTGTTAGCACTGTGCTAAAACAAAATCAGAGATAAGCAGAGGCAAAGAGTCACAGTGGCATCCAAATTAAAATAGTTGTTGACCCAAAAAAAAAAAAATGTTTCAAAGTTTAAAAAAATAGCCAACTGGGTACCCAAAAACATATCCATTCATAGCGAATCTTCAGAGTCAGAAATGTTGCGGGAAAAGCGGAATGCCATAAACTCCAGTATGTTGTCTGTACCTTCCATAGTAAAAAGGTATGCCATCCAATTGAGTAAGTCAAACAAGCACAAATGCTCCTCATATCCAGAGGCCGTTAGGAGCATGCCAGGGCAACCTGTGTTAACTTCGATGAAACCCCGATCTATGAGGCGCTGTGCACGAGCACAGGTACTCAAGTCTGCCGTTGGTCCAAGTAGAGGATCACACACCAGGCGCCTACCAATGGAACATTCCTGGTCATGGGCCTTCAACAGACCCATTAGCAGTTCATAATCCAGGACTGCGTGGGTTGTTTTGGAGAGGCGGACATCCAGGGCCCATTCAAAGGGCACCGGAGACAGTGGAACACAGGTTGCATGCAGGTGAAGTAGGCATAATGGAAAGTCAGCCAGTAACCGATGTCAAGAGCCTTCAATGGCATCGCACCAAAAAGTTGGCGCATCCGCTCACGATACAGCTGCAATTGGACCGGGTCGGGCGGCTCCACAGATCGAGCAGCCATTGCGGAGCAGTAATAGAAGTACAAGCACACCACAAATGAGCAGAAGCCATAGGGGAAACCCTCCGAAGGTGCTGGAAAAAATAGAATGGATAAATACTGGGATGACTCCAAAAATAGTCTGAAAGGAGGTGACAAGGCCGGAACCCACAAGTTTAAAAAAGTGGGCCAGGCCCTCAGTATCAGACGCATTAAATATTTGTGAATTAATTCTCCAAAATGGAGTGGGAAAATCATGTTTAGCAGTGAGTGAATCTCACTTGCGGTTCTCGCCACCTGCAATTCAAAGGTCTCACGAGCTGATGTGAGAGCCACTTCTTGTTGAAACAATAGCACTTTGACTCTGCTTAGCTTATTGAAATCTGTTTTCAAAGTTGGAATGGAAGGCCAAAGCAAACAATCTACAATCCCATGCAATCCTCCCCTGTAAGAAAAACTTCCTTATCCGCTCGTTGACATCTAAAGGGGAAAGGCAACGAACACAACTCATGAATATAGCTACTGCCGAGGGGCTCAAATCTACCAACCGGATAATGTTTTATGCAGGCCATAAACTGCAAAAGGGAGATAGGCAGTGAAATAACCCCATGTATCAACCATACAGATGAATCAGTCTCTACCACAGAAAATGGTAACTGCTCTAACTGTTCAATATGTAACAATGTGTATGTGGCATCTTTCATTGACATTAACTTCTGTTTATCAGTCAAATTAAATGGCAAAAACAATGCGGAAGCATTAAGGTAATCGCACATCGCTTTTCGACTTTTAAGTGTTTGCAATGTCCAAGCAAATTGCATTACAGAACGTAACTGATGTTGACCATGGTGCAAAACAGACACTTCATGTTGAACAATGTCAATGACTGATGATACAATATTATCCAAGGTATATATCCGAGAAGACAGAGTATTAAAACTGTTATCGACCACTGCAAGAACTTTTTCTAAATTAGCTTGGTCAATTTGGCGCAGGCGCACCGCAGTTTCCATCTGCGATAGCTTCCACAATTAATTATATGCTGCATAAACAAAGCGTTTTGCTCGAGGGACTTTGGACTAATTGACATAATTTACCCACAGAATATCTGGTAACAGTACGGGAATGGGGAAAACGAGGGTCAGGTCTACTTCGAATAAACCCTTTGGTGGTATTCAAAAAGCGCAATTGACATGCATTGGAGCTCGTTGGCCACAATAACCATCCCAAGGGATCAATATTAGAAATATTGAGTGAGCCATTCTGAAACATGAAAGTTAAATCCTCAATTGTATAGTTAGTGTGCATTTGCCACGTGTCATAAGCAGCAAATGACGGAATGGAGGGACTATTCAGATTTTTGGCCGTGGCTAGACCAAAACAGGTAGTCTGTTGTACCGTCTCATTTAAAAATATGAGCTGGGACCGTATCAGACATGCGCGATGCAATGACTCAGTGCCCTGCACCTGCCAATTTTTGGTCCCCTAAATGGACTTTAAATCAACCGTGTCCTTACAATAATCATAACCTTTTACGGACAAATCATTTATGAAGGACAAGGAGTAGACCAATTTGGTATGGGTCAGCATGAATTTAGTTTGAGTGGGTATGTTCAATTTATAAAAATAGGACACAGGGTCAGAAAGGTTGTAACCAGTGAAGAACACAAACTTACTCTGTTGGGTTTGTGAGCTCTCCGTTAACGGGGTAGGGCAATGTTCCCACTAGGTATAAATAAAAAATGTTCTCTAAGTATTAATCTTGTGTAAAAAATGATGGCCATAATGTTGGAAACAGAATAAATCAGCGTAATTTGCAGAATTCATATACAAATCTTCAGTGTCAAAAGCAGTATAATATTTCAAATCTGAGAATAATGAATGAACAGCGTGTACATTCCAGTCATCAGAGTGTATACCAGGCAAGACCACATCTCCTAATGAAACGCGGAAAACGTATGGAATGTTCAAAATTTCGGTCTGGCCATGGATATTTGAATTGTACTTTATCCCAAACAATGCCATCAACAACTGGGAATGCTGAAATATTAACTAGGACTTGATCTCTTTTCATTTTATGAGATGAAGTGTGAGGGGCCAGAACTCCGTTAACCAGGTTCACAGCAGAGCTTTCAGGTAAGTAATGGCCATTAATCAATAGGAAAATCACAGTCACGAAACCAATCCACATGAAGAGGAACACCATCGTCAGCACCCTTCAGATGTATGTCCAAGGCGGGACCAAGTAAGTTCTTTTGAACCAGGAGATGAAAATACTAAAATGTGTAGGGGGCTCTGCCACAGATGACGACAACGAAGATGTAACAGAAGAAAAGCTGTTACGGTCCATATAGTAACCACTGGACCCCAGCTGAAACAATGTGGGGTTGTTCTTCATTTGTGGGTGAATGTATTGTACTTTCAGGAATTCAATTATAACCTCAGCTGGAGGAGAAGCATACTCAGTATCTACAGTTGTGGATGCTGAAGGTAAAATGGGCAACAAATCAATTGAAGACTCCATTTCCCCTTCCATTTGTTGAGGATTATTCGAAGAAACAGAAGCCATCGGATTCAGAGAGAGATCCCGGCGTGGAATGCTTGGAGGCATACTATTCAGTATCAGCCATATGGTGTAGCTTGACATGTTCAATTGAAATGTAACAATTCTCCTTACGACCAGGTAGTGGAGGCAGAATCACAGCACGGGTGCCCTTTAAGCCAAGGACTCTGACCGGTGCACGGTATGATGGACCAAATTCTTTCTTGTTCTCTCGGACCAGATCTCCAACTTTAGGAAGCTAGCCAGAACCTGGAATCAGCACCGCTGCATCCGTGGAAGAGGGCAAATGGGCTTTCGCTTGTGAATCACAAGCCTTTTGTAGATCCTGTAACATAGCACAATGGTTATCTACGTCAAAGGTTGTGGCAGCCGCCACAACGTCTAGACCATCAAGGTCTGGCACAAACGTTTTAATGCCAAAGAGCATTTCGTATGGGGTCCACCCACCCAGAGATCTTCTTGGGAGATTATTGAGTGCACGTTGAATTCCATATAGATGAGTCAACCAGCCCCGACCAGTACCTAATACTCTCACTGTTAAAGATTACTTTAAGTCACAGTTCATCCGCTCCACAACAGAACTGCCCTCAGGTCAATATGGAGACGAGAATTGCACCTGCATTCCCAAAGACTTCATCGCATCCCGGTAAGCCTTAGAGGCAAAAGCAGGACCTTGGTCAGAATGGAAGGTGCCACAGGCAAATGTCCCTACAAAGACACGCAAATCTTTTATAACAGTTTGAGCATCAGCACTACGTTGCGTCCAAACCCAAAGGGATCTCGTGCACAAATCCACTGAAACCAAGATATATTTAAAAGCATTATCAGATGTTGAAGGACCGCAGTGATCAAGACAAATACAACCAAACGGTTGATTTGAAATGTACAGTTGAGTGTGGGGTGGACGTGAAACAGTTGAAGGCTTAATCTGTTGACAAATGTCACAGGAAAGAACATATTTACGTGCCTGTTGATATAGACCACGCCACCAAAAACGTTGCTGTAAAAGCGAAATAGTTGCTGTCACTTCGGCATGTGCAGAAGCAACGCCTTCATGTCCGGCTATTATCAAAGAAAGTCTACAGTCCTCGTTGGGAATCAGCCAATCCCCAATGGATGGAATAGTTGCAAATGGAATTTGTTCAGATGACAAGTGGTATATATAACGTGAAGGGAAACCTTGGGGAAACTCTGTTACCTCTTTCGTCGCAGCTATAGCCGCTAGAATATCATCATCAATTTTAATCATAGACTAAGTGACTGCTGCTGCTGAACAAGTGGCTACTGCAGATTTGGCTGCCTCATCAGCCATCAAATTACCAACAGCGTGTGCTCCCACATGTTGATTGCCCAAAGTTTGAATAACATGTGTGAGTGGTAAACGTTCCTTAAGAGCGGCCACCCGTACCCAAAGCGTTTTAAGCTTAATTGCACTACCTTTAGAATCATGATAATCATTTTATGTCCAGAAGAACAAATTGTCATTGAAGGATTGTACGCAGTAAAATGAAACGCATACTACAAGCGTCGGAACATCTGGATCAGCAAATTCAAGAGCCAAAACCAAAGCACGTAGATCCGCCAATTGAGCCGTGTAGTCTCCAAAAGATTGTGTGTGCACCAAGGAGGATTTAAAATCCCCGTCAAAGATTGAACCTGCCAAAATTGCGCAGGCTGCAGAATAAACATGTTTAGAACCAATGGCGGGCTGCGCAGACCTATCAGTGTAAATAAAGCATTTGTACTGATCAAGAGGGAGAAGTGATAAAGGAGGAGGATGAACATGTTCATATTGTAAAAACTCCTGTGTTTGCAAAGAAGGATCAAAGACAAAGTTGACATCAGTCGACGTCAAAAAACTAACCCATTGTATCCAACATGGATGCAAGGCTTTCGAATTTTGGGACACTAGCCTTTGTGACTACTTCTAAAGCAGGTACCAGCGAGACAATGAAAATGCACTTACCCGGAGCCAAAGAACATTCTTTCAGAATCGCCATCTGGATCGCTGTCAAAAAACTTTCTGTAGAAGACAAATGCATCTCAGCTGGGGTATCCAAATGCGATTTATAAGCAATGGGGACAGTGTCCCCCTCATTGAACGTCAAGTACGTAAAACCTAATGCTCCTGGTACAATCCTTATGACCAAATTCGTGGAATTGTCGCGAGTTAACAAGAAGTTGGTCACAAGCAGATCAGACTGCAGAGACCGGAGAATAGCGGTATGTTCCGGAAGCCAACTGGAAGACGAGAAAGAGGGTTGTATCAACGCGTGGGCATAATCAGGAATGTAGGTTCTGCCAAAATTCAAAAATCCCAGCAAATACTGTAATTTCTGAAGGGTAGAGGGAGTCTGCAATTGAGCACATTTCTCCAAAAAGTGGGGGGCCAACCCCCTACCTTCGTTATTGAGCTCATAACCAAGGAAAAGCACTGCCAGAAAGGCAATGTGTGATTTCGCAAAATTAAATTTGTAGCCTAACTTTGCATAATGAGTGACAATGCGAACAACGTGCATAAGATGGGGAGTCATCTCATCATCAGTCAAATAAATGTCATCGACATACGAAAAGGCATCAGGGTCAATCTCATGTAAAATTGAAAGAATGCATGCCACAAACACGCCTGGGCTATTCTTATACCCCATAGGCAATCTCGTGTATCGACGCTGATTGCCCAACGCACTGAACGGCTCTCAGAAGCCAAAGAATGGCTGTAGAAGCCGTTGGAAATATCCAAAGTAGTTTTATATTTTTTGCGAACAATGTTGCTTACTAACGCAGAGCTATGTGTGTTCTGAACCGCAAAGATACGAACATGACTATTCAAATGTCTGTAATCTAAAACTATACGATATGAACCGTCCGGTTTCAAAAGCAGAAAAAGAGGATTGTTCATTGACAAAAAACAGGGTTCAATCACATCTTTGTATTCCAATTGATTCAAAATGTCACTCACGGATGCTTTTGTGTCTCATTTAATTGGATATTTTGGTTGGGGCTGAGGTGTAGAACGCAAAGGAATCACATGAACCGGGGAATACTCGTCCCAACCTGCCTGATTGCGATATAACGCTGGGGCTAAGGACAATGCCCATTTTGAGGCATAAGCCATTTTATCATCATCAGGTACATATTGTGAAAAAGTGGGTAGAATAACACCTTCCCCTCGCGAGGAAGCTAGGACAAAAGGGGGAGGCCAATCAACCTCCGCCAATAAAATATCATATGATGAAGTGAGCTTTTCCCAAAAGACTGCTTTAATCGGGCGTCTAATATCACCTTCAATTTGGAGGCTTACTTCATAAGGCCTATCAGGAGGAGCAACTTGAGTATCAGCTGTTTCTACGGTAAAGAAAGTGTCAATTGCTTTCACCTCCAGACGCTGGTGGAGTGTCTGCCGCACAATGGTAACCTCCGCTGCGCTGTCGGGGAGGGTTACCGCCCAATTGCTGTCAAGAAGCAGGGTTCTCACCGTCTGAGGCATACTTTGCTGTCAAAGTGGCAACCTTTTTCTTCTAAAATGGGGTACGGTTTTGAGGTGGTTCCTCTTGCTTGACTTTTACATCAAACTGGGACTGCGGGTCACGTCTTGCTTGAGTAGACTCGCCTTGGGTGCGATCCCGTTGCCCTCCTCCGCCGAATTGTTGATCGGACGATTCCTGAAAGGAACGAGGATCAGGAACCTGGAACCTCTCAGGTGTCTTAATTTTTGAGCGGTCAAGCAAATCATATCTACGTTCAGAAGAGTCAGGTGGAGGCAAGCCTGCACGAGAATTAGGCTTCTGTCGTTGTTGCCGCTTGTTCTTGTTCCAAGCCTTTTTAGGAAAGACTGGACGACCCTCCTTATCAGGAAGGGGTTTAACCTGTGGATGAGTAAATGGTCGAATTCCCAAACTATTGTGACCCAAAGATGTATACACATATGCAATAATAATCGGCAATTGTTTCTGCTGATCCACTTCTGCCACCGCCACCAGGCGTTGACGTACTTGAAGGCAAACTGCTTCACCTTTAATGTTGCCCAGAATCATATCGGAGACTATAGGGAACATTTCCACTAACTTCTTCCCCAAATCTAGGGCTGGACCACCCCCATGTTCATCTTGTACCTTTTTCAGAATGTTCAGTAGAACGCTCATGGAGGGGGTGTCAAAGCACAGTGTATACTCTGAAGCAAACACCGTCCCCCAGGTGGTGCAGTCAGCTAAAGCGGGAATCAGACCACTCGGCAAACTCATTGTAAGGATCCTGTGTTTCTCAACAGGAGTCGTGTGTGGAAAAACTGCCTCAAGCTGCTCAAATTTCTGTGCAAGCCAAAACGGCAAGTCATCACAGTTTTGAGGATGTTTGCCCATCACTGAATTAATCATGACAGGACTAATCACCAGTCCACCGCAGTGTCCCGGTGGTGGAGGAATGGCTCCAGCCGGAGCAGCTTGAAGTACACAGGACATAAACTGTATAACCCTTCTGTGTATGTGAATCAAAGATGTATGTAGCTGACGTAGCTCTGCAAGTCGAAGATTAAGATAATTCGGATGTGGCGTAAAACCAGCCAATACAGGCCAAGTGGCCCCATCGATAGATAAGGGGCCCATGCGAACAGCAGTAACAGGATGAGGAAGGGCGCCATTAAACCAAATGATATGCTCCCAGGCCGTCAACGGAACTTCAAGCAATGCATAAGGACGATAATCCGCCGGAACAGCAGCCCTCGTATATTCATGAAACAAATTATCATTCCCATCCACCGTGGGAAATGTAACCCAAGAATAGAAAACTTCGACGTGAAAAGCAGGGTCCGCTTCGAAAACAAAAATAATGCTAGCCCCTGCATTTGGGACTCCGTGCTGAGTCAAGAAAGCTTTAACCGCCACATGGGTATGCGCCGCAATAGCGACCGGTTGTGTCATAGTAGAAATGGAATAAAGACACAGAGAAAATGGTAGCGCAAAACCTGGCAAATAAGAACCTTTTAAGCATCAAGCTTGAAAAACATATAAAACAACAAATATAGGAGGCTATGCCACCCCACCTCTGACGTCTCCAGAAACCGGTGAGAGGGTATTGTGGACAAGCACAAGCGCTACTCAGGGGTCTCGTGAATAAGTACCAGACCAAACGTTGGTGGCGCCATGTTGCAGGGATTCTGCACAAAATCAGAATTATGCGCAGGATTATAGGACCTTGGTGTATAGGGACTGAGTCATCCTACCACCTTAGGGCCCATGATCCCAGGACCGACTAGCTATCGTGTCTCACTTGCTCTCCTACTCACTCACAGAGAAACAAATGATTAGACATCCCAGAATACAACACTCCCAGATCTCTCAGGAATCGCAGTAACAAGACACACCCTTTCGCTCGCTCTCTTGCACTTGTCCACAATAAGATCTGACAGAGACACGAAACAGTTTCAATATTTATTTTAATTACAGTCCCTAACATGCAGTATATGTGCCACAACAAGCAGGAAAATGCATAGTACAAATACAGTCAGCATAGCAGCTAGTCCATAAATCATGAAGGGAGATGTCATCATGAAAAGACAATAGAGCCTAACCTCCCTCCCCTTGCTAAGAAGCAGTATTATTTTATATTAGAAGATCTCTGGGCTTTGTCAGCAGACCCCATACCTCAGCCTATAGATGGAAGATCTACATCGTAGGTGCTGTCTCGCTCTTCTCCCTGAAAAGGTCCCTCTCCAAGTGTGTGCTACCTATTCGTGTATTTAATACAACCAAAGTAAGTTTGTCCAAACAACAGCTGCATCAGTATGTTTTGTCTAAGGGCTAAGGCCTGGCCAGAACAAAATAACAAGGGGCATTGTTGTTCAACCTTGCTCACAATGTTCAGACAAAATCCCAGGAACTTGCAGAGAGTCAACACAGCGATGAGTTCTCATGTGAAAACAGCCATAGAAATTATTGCAAAAATAAATTTGTGTAGTAATGTGCTCAAAGCAGCAGGCAGGCTGCAGCGTGGTCATGCTAATTTAGTAAAGACGACAATGTCCCTATGGGCCACGTGACACCAGAGTTAAGAATTTTTAAGTAAAACTAGCGCCAAGAAGCACAAGGTGTCAATAGCGGTTATCTAGTTGGCTGGACAAGGTCAAATTCAAAAGTTCAGGTTAACAGCGAATGAGCGGGGTCAGATAAAGGGACCAGGTTCGTCCCATTTGGAAGTTTACTTTCTAATCCAGTTTTATTCTAGAAGCAATCATCGAGGGGATTGTCAGCAGTCAGGTTGCAAGCTGTATCTGGAGAGGGGCTCGTTGAAGATGGGCTGCTGTTGTCTCGGGCCTCGGTTGGAACTTTGCATTGGTGGTGTGGTTGTCATGAGTACGAACAGCAGGTCGCCAATCAGAACTTCGAGTTGGCGGGAAATGTGAGGTGGTTGTTGACAATGCGAAGAGCTCCAGATGGTGAAATCAAGGGTCTGTATCTGGGAAGGTAGCATCACCAGTCAGATGCAGGTCCTGCATTAGCATCGGTGAAGTACGCTTACATTCACAAGGAGACTGGTGACAGTTCTTTGTGGTGCCAAGAGCCCAGAACCTCTAGGTTTTTACCTGGAGTCCGGTTCTTGCTGTTTTGGGGTTGGAAGAGTACATTCTAATGCCAGCCAAGGCTCCAGGACCAGGAAGGGCAACTCTTGGGGGCTAAGAGTCACTCCTGCAGAGGCCAGCAGCAGGGTTGAGACAAGTTCAGTAGGCACTGGTCAGCTGGACACTTGCAGTGAAGGCAACTGGATGTTTGTTTTGTCCCTGTAGATCAAACAGGAATTCAGCCAACTGACCCTTGTAGTCACTTCTGAGGTCCTGAGTTCAAGGCAAGCAGGTCCAGTCTTCCTTCATGCTTCAGACAGCTGGGCCGTCCTTCTTCTGATTCTCCAAAGGTTCAGGAGTGTTGTGATGAGAGGTCCACAAGGTGGCACTCTTAAACCCAGTGCCAGCCTGGGTGGGAGGGGCCCCACTTTGTCTAACTCTGAATTGGTTCTGGTCAGTTTTTCCCTTTTCCTTGGTCTGGCTACAATCTGTGTATGTGGACAAAGGGAAGGCAGGCCCAGGTGTAGTTCTAATTGGCAGTTACAGGGTACCTTCACAAGTCAGGAAGGGGCTGGGTACAGCTCTCAGGGGACCCCTTTGGAGCTCGTGAGGGACTGAGCACACTCCCCAGGCCATCTTGCTCAGGAGAGGAGCACCATTCCCCACACCCAAGATCCTTTTGTCTGGAAGGAATACACACCACACCACAGGAGAGCCTATCATGTGACCCTGGACACTGGCAGAAAGGCACAGTTGGTTTATGCAGAAACATGCAACTTTCTAAAATTGGAATTTTCAGAATAGCAACTGAATATCTGACTTTACCATTTAAGGGGATTTTAAAGTACAATTCAAATGTGTGGAAGAAGTATTTATCTATTAGTTCCCAAACTGAGGTTATCACTTATTAAGGTAACCAAGTGTTATCCTATGGTAGAGCTAGCCTTGCTACGGTAAAAAATGACTTTGGGTTTTTTCACCGCTAGGACATGTAAAACTTAAGTACACATTTCCTAACTTTTTAAATACATGCACCCTGTCCTATGAGCCTTTAAGTCCTACCTCAGTGGTGACTTGTATGTGTTAAAAGAAAGGCTTAGGCATGGCAAATGTTTTATTTTGCTAGTTTGAAATGGCTGTTTAAAACCACACTACAGGCTACAATGGTAGACCTGAGACAGGTTTAACAGTGCTACTTTAGTTGGTGCCACAATGAGTGCTGCAGCCCACTCGTAGCATTCAATTTAAAAACAGACTTCAATAAAAGCTGCCCTGGTATAAGTCATTTTAAGAATGTGGTTTATTAATAAGGGAGGGGTGTACCTACTAACTTAATAAAATGCAGTCCTGTTAGTTCATAACACACTTCTCTGGACAACTCTGGTAGCTATGGCACATGCAGCAGGCTGTTCCCGTTTTTTGCCTACATGCCGTTAATTTAAGGTTCATTCAATTTGTGAATGAATGAATGAATGAATGAGAACTTGGAAAGCACAAGCATACACCTAAAAGACATCTTGGTCAGATTTCCACTTGCAAATACCCCAATAATAGAGCGAATATAAAACAATTGCAAAATAAATGTGTTTTAAACCTTTCCTAAAACCCACATACGAAAGAATGGATTTTAATTTAATTGGAAGATCGTTGCATTGCTGAGGACTATATAATTTTATGCATCTTCCGCCAGTCCAAGCTTTTTTCAATTTTGGAAAAGAGAATAGAAGACCTTTTCCAGATGGACAGTCTGCATTGGAGTATAAACTTTATTTTACCTAATCTTCATGCTACTCATGCTACTGATTACATTTTATACACTGTTTTACCTTCACAGAGATCTCAATCAGGACTTGTGCCATGAATTTTACATCTTTAGAGGAAGCAATATTAAGGTATTACCGAGTGTTGTCAGCATAGAAGTGTTAAGAGCTATTAGAATGCTAGGTTCCATGTAGACTGAAGAGCATGGGGGAAGGACTTGAGCCTTGGGGACCTCCTTCTCAATAATTTTAGGGTAGGTGAAAGAATTGCCAATTTTTAAAACCTTTAGACATTGGCATAGATCCAAGAGTATCAAGAACCAGCTGAGGACTGTGCCATTCAATTCCATTCTCTCCTCTAGAAGTCTCAAGCACGTGATTTATCAGATGTTGATGAAAACAGAGCTCCAGGGGCCGTATTACACAAAGTGACCCGGGGGGCACACCAGGCACTTGCGCCTGCTTTGTGCGCCCTCGGGGCACGTTGGTATTACAGAAGGGGCATCAGACACTTGTGCGGCTCCTTTTGTAATACTCACGGGTGAGTAGTGCGCTTACAATTCCCTGATTGATTGATTGATTGAAAGCACTGGCGCACATACATTGGCAGCGCTTTCTCAAGAGGATGTTCCCTCATTTGCATGGGGGTATGGCCCCATGTAAATGAGGGAATCCCTTTGCCTCTCTGCACGCGCCGTATTATAGATGCGGGCTCAGAGGCAAAGAAGCTGTCAGGGGGCACACTGACAGTGCGCCATGTCAGTGCGCTCTCTGATAGCAGCCGTCTAGAGGGGAGAAAGGGGATCCTATGAACCCCCAGACATACCTTTGCAGGTGGGTGCAGTCACTCACTGCACTCACTGCATGGGGATCTCTAATCCCCTTTAAATGTGCAGGCAGGTTGCCGCCTACACAGTGAAACACAGAGCGGCTGCTTCAAAGCCGCTCTGTTTTTCACCTGGATGCGCTGCCCTCAGGACAGCCCGAGTTCGCAGCTGCCCTGGGGGCAGTGCATTCTATGTAATAGGACACACTTTCCCTGTTTGCGCCCGGTGTCCCTGTTATAAGGTGCGCCAGGCACAAACAGGGAAATTGCACCCTATACATAATATGGACAAAGTGTTTATTCTTAATTCAATAAATACTTCGTTGTACTGTTGTTGGGTTGTGTCTTGTATGTTTTCAGTACTTTTGAATCAGTTGTTTATTTGTACAAATTAATATTTAGTTGGCATGGTTTGAGAGCTGGCAAAGTCAACTTTTTGCTCCCCCACCTCGTTTTGATCTTCCTGCTTCACCTATTAATAGCTTGTGATTTATATAATGTTGTATTCATGCCTCTGCTATTTCTAAGGATTGTAGAAAACAGGAGCTGCTATTATCCAACCTAATTGCACACATTTTAGCAACCTTTGTAAGATGTAACTCTGAGAGAGATGGTATTGCAGGCATTCAAACCCCTGACATGAAGTTGTAGTTGTCATTGCTGAGCATTAACTCAATGAGCAATCCTGCTGTATATGGCATGGTGTTGTCTCTCCCAGAAAGTGGCCTTCACCAGCAGTGTTTCCTGTTACAGCACTACATTTCTGGTCTGGTGACCTAATGTTGAACTACTTGTTACTGAATTTACAATCCTGTTCTGGTTTCCTCGTTTTGTGGGGAGCCATCATTTCTAGCGAGTCTTAAATGTATGCTTTGGTTTGTATATTAAACCACACAAGTCTTTGAGACAACTCACCATGATAAGATTTTGGTCATTTCAGCTGGAGTGTCATAGACAGAACAATAGGTGCTAGAGGTGAGTGAATAGTCTGAGAAAATCTGGATAGTAAAAGTATGATATTTTGTGTGAAAAGGAGGTCAAGCTTGTGGCCTACAACATATTTCTGGTGACTAAAATCTTGAATGAACCTTAATTCATTTAGGGGCACATGCATCAACATATGGAATTGCGATTCCTTAATAGCGATGTTTTAGAAATCGCTATTTAGGAATTGCAATGCCTTATGCATGTAGGAATCGCCCCAAAAATTGCGATTCCTACATATTCCTGAATTGCGAATTGCAAATTGCGATTCGCAATTGAGGAATAGCTTCCCATTCATTCCTATGGGCCTAGAGGCCCTTAGGAATGAATGGGAATTGCATGCGCAATTTGCGAGTACCAAATAGGTACACGCAAATTGCGCATGCAATTTCAAGGGTGCAAGGGTGCCAAAAGGACACCCTGATGCACCCCTGAAATTGCCATGTGACCACATGTTGCACACACACATGCCCCAAGGGCATGTGTGTGTAACATGGAACTTTGAAAAATGCACTTTAGTGCATTTTCAAAGTTTTTGCAAATTACCATCAACTTTAAATTGATGGTAATTTGCGATCCCTAATCGCGAAATCGCAATTTAAAATTGCATCATGCATTGCATTTAGGGAATCACAATTTGCGATTCCCTAAATGCATTCGCAATTTAAGTAATAGCAAATTTTGCGATTACTTAAATTGCGAATTTGCATTTGGGTTGATGCATCCCAAATGCAAAAGTACCGGTCGCAAAGGGGCAGATTCGCAAAATCTGCCCCTTTGCGACCGGTATTTAGAATGATGCATGTACCCCTTATACTTTTCTGCACATCAACTATAGGCCTGTTATATGTTTGTCTATCCAAAAGCAGATCCTATGCTGCTGATTACGTACATCTTTAATGATAAAATCTGCAGTGAAAAGTATCCGAAGTAATTCATACAGGACCTTAGGGCCCACTGTACTTTCACTGTCAATTGCGATTCGTAAATAGTGAATCACAATTTCCGAGTCCCAAGCCACGATATACATAGGAGCACAGACTAAAAACAGTGAGTAACAAATAATTGAAATTGTACATTTCTGATCCCAAATAGTGATTCGTTAACATTTGCACACGCAGATTTCTTTATCAATCCCAGTTTGCGAACCAGTGCTGTCGACTGTCGTGCTGACTGTGAATGATGGCCTCAAAAGCAGGAGTCATAACTTCCGCTTCTCAGAGTAGAAAGGAGCACATTACAGGAGCTCAGTGACTGAGAATTTGAAATACCATAAAACATTGGGGCATATTCTCAAGGACACATCGCCGAGTTATCGGCACTTTATCGCAGCCAAATTCGCAATAAATCTAATGCCCCATTCCCAAGCAGGTGCTAACAGCCCATAACAACAGTTTACCTGCGAAAACAGTAGCAGAAAACATCGCCACAGATGACCCCGGCAACTAACGCTAATGAGATGCAGAGTAGGTGTTCCCGTGCAAAAATCCGCGACAACACCACTCCACAACATTCTCAACGACCAGCCCGATCGGCGATAAGACCACAAAACATGCGATAAGGCGCGTTAGCAGCAGGAAATTAACACCTGCTCCTACCTGGTGCAAAGTCGGACGACAACCGGCACCAGACAAGGGAGCACAGCCCATAGCCACACCTGAAGAACAACAGATGCCCTGGAGCAAACGACCATGCAGCCCGGAGCCCCAATAGGTCAACAACACCCACCGCCACCACCCCCAGGACCCCACCACCCCCACCCCTCCCACCCCCCCGGGCCCCTACCACTGGCACCCCCCACATCCCCCCCTAGGACAAAGATATTGCACATCAACTCCACGAAACCCTAAACCAAACAAATCTCCTAAAGTCGCACAATCACAACAATCAACATACATGTGTGTTCGGAAAAGAGGGAAATCATATATCCCTATCATAACATCCAAATAACACGTTTATTACAGAAAAAAACAAAAACAGAAAATCAGAAGAAGCATGGCGGGTCATCCCACGACATCCTGCAAGTCACAGCCTGCAAAACAGAAATCTGTATAAGAAGGAGTGCCATGCGCACATCAAATCCCAGAGAGAGCGAAAGAGAGAGGGAGAGAAAGGGAGCGAGAGGGAGAGAGAGGGAGAGAGGGAGGGAGGGAGAAAGAGAGAGGGAGAGAGGGCGGGAGAGAAAGAGAGAGGGAGGGAGAGAAAGAGAGAGGGAGAGAGAGGGAGAGAGGGAGGGAGAAAGAGAGAGAGACAGAGAGAAAGAGAGGGAGAGAGAGTGCCGACACTGCGGACCTATGCCCCACTGCTCACCTGCTGCCACCGGTGTGTCTCCAACCACGTGCCCGGATTCACAGTAGTCCCCCAGGTCCCTCATCTGAAACAGTTTCCAGAGACATGAATGTCAGAGCCCATACAGTTGCACACGCCACCATTACTTGCCCGCCCCTGCGCACACAGGCTGCTGCACCCCAGCCCCTCCCGCCGGCCAGCGGTGAATGCCCGCCCCTGCGCAACCAGGCCTCACTGCTCACCTTCCACCACCGGCGTGTCTCCAAGAGGGCCCACCACGTTCCGGAGGGATCTCCAAGCCTGAGGCCCACGACCATGGCACCCTCCACATCATGCAGCCCTGCACCACGGGCCACCAGGTCACACACATGTTGCTGGGTCTTGATATCGCAATGGCAGAGACCACATCTGTGGACACGGCATCATCGCAGGCTGCACACCCGCTCAGCGCTTGAGGTGCCACTAACTCTGTGAACTGCAATACAACACCACGCCACGTGGCGGGAGGCCCGCCCTGCCCTTGCCCAGGCCCACACTGCAGGCCAGCAGGTCTCACACAAACCCATGCCAGTCCGGACCACCAGGATGGCGCATCATCGCAGGCTGCACACTCACTCAGCATTTCAGGTGCCCCTATCTCACTGCACCGCAAGACACCGTCCCGTGGCGGGGTGCCTGTGCCTGCGGCAGTGTATCCAGTGCCACCAAGTCTGTGCCCCGCTAGCCATGGACCCTTAATGATTGAGTCCCGTTGTGCGGACGGCATCATGTCACCCCCGGCACTGGGCAATGTGAGGTGGCAGGGCCCTAGGCCCTCATGCGTAGATGGGAACTACACGGAGACACCCAGTTGTAGAGTTGAAATGGCATCCAGCACGTGCGCCAGGCCCTTTTTATTGGCAGGGTCACATGTCCTGTGATGCCTGTGCTGGATGGGTGTGGTGTGGGTGTACACCAGCCGTGAAGGAGTGGCTGTGGCATGCTGACAACTAGACCTGTGAGCTGCAGATCCCTGCAGTGCAGAGCTGGGACATGTAGCGTTGTCGTCCCCCCCTGTGTGCGTAAGCGGAGTGGGCTGCCCTGGCTTATGCCTGTCCAGCGTAAGGGTGTGAACAATGACCCCGGGGCTCTGGACGTGGTTCCGTCCTGGGCTGGACAAGGAAGTGACTAATGGACGTGTCTCTGTTGAAGTGTCGGCAACCCCCGGCCCGCAACGGAAATGTGCCACCCAGTGACAAAAGTCCCACAACATGGGCGACATGGATGTAAGGGGTAATCACTGACCCTACATTCATCCATACTTCCAGACTTGAAAGAACATAGACATGACACATCTGTGTGAGTATGAATGTTTATTGCACATTCAAGGGAGTGTTGCAGCTGGAGCAGTACAGGGCCATGCCAACACCACTTCACATTGTCGGCCCGTGTAGGGCCAGCCAGAGTCCTTCAGGGAGTGACCGGTACATCAGGAGAGGAGGAGTTCAGTCCGCAGTCTGATAGCTGTGTCATTGGTGAGCAAACAAAATATGGCAGTCCATGTCGGGGTCTGAGGTGTGTGTCGCAGAGTGCATCGGGGGACAGTGGAAGGTGATGATGCAGAGGGCAGAACCAAGCAGAAACAGGCCACATGGCGGAGATGTATGCTACTGCGTCCTTCTGACCATGAAGGCAGATTCATCCGCATCTTCGTCCGCTGCTGTTGCCTGTCCCTCACATGTGGGTGGTGGTGTTATGTCTCCAGCACTGTGTGGCACTGACACATCAGGGGACGGAGATGTGGATGGGGTGGTAGCAGCAGCATGCATCAGCGCAAGGCCTTGTGGCAGCAAAGCCATGAGGACGGTCTTAATGGCATGGAGGGACCCAGCTAGATCTCGCTGGTGTGCAGCCGTGGCAGCCGCTCTTTCCGCCTGCGTTCGCTCCATGTTCTCCATGATCCTCCGCATGTGTCCCAACTCCCGGGCGAGCTCGCTGGAGGCACTCTGACTTGACAGTCGTTCCTGTCACAGAGTCAGGACTCTAGCGATGTCAGCCATGGTTCGTTGGAGAGCATGGAGCGGACTGTGGGTGTCTGTTAGGGACTGTGAGTGGTCCCTGATGGGACTTAGACACCCACGTATGGCATCTAGTTTGGCTGCCATGCGGTCGAAGCCCACCTGCACCTGTTCAGCCAGCTTCTCCTGGCACCCCAACACACGGCATTGGAAGGCCATGTGTTCGTCGTGGGGGTCCTGGGAGGCGGCCGTGGTGGTGGGTGCTGCCTGCTGTATGTACTGTGCAGGGGGTGGGTTCTCCTCGTGGCAGCTGGGCTGCCCTGCTCCTGGAAGTGGGCTGCGTAGGCTCTCCACGAGCTGTTGGAGGGCGTTGGAGTCGAAGGTGTGGTGGTCCTCTTCGTCATCAGAGAAGAGAGGTTCGGAGTGCACTCCAGGAGGTGTTGGATTTCCCCCTGCAATGTGGAGGGGAGATGCAGTTTAACATCATGTTCACATGTATGTTGACACATTGTACAGGTTCACATTCAGTCTGCATGACTGTGTACATTGTGACTGTTTGGGGGGGCTGCCTATTTGATGCGGGACAGTGGACATTCCGACTACATCACGGATGTGTGTTTGTACTTGTACATTGTCAACTCACATTTCCATGCAGTGCCAAATGTGATTGGCCAGTTTCTACGCACATGCGGAAGCAGTTGTGTCCTCTGTTCTGTTGTGGATGTGTTGCGGTTTGTACCACATCGTTGTCAATCTTGATGTGCTCTGCATGTAATGTGTGTGTGCCGCATTTTGGGGGAGTCACCCCTGCTGGTCTGTTTCGCTGCCCCTTATCCCTTATCCCTTATCTCTATGGTGTGCCTCTGGCTTCTGTGCTTATGCGGTGCTGAGATGTAGCATACCTGTGTGCATTGGTCTCTTGGTGGGAGTTGGGGGTCTGGGGCATGGTTTGTACGCAGATGTGCTGTGCTTACTTGTGCATGTGTGCCATTGTGCCCATCTCCCCCCGTCCCCCCAGTCCCTGGTGGTTACTCACCCTGTTGCTGTTGTGTCCGGTCATGTTGAGCAGTGTCCAGTCCCCCCACTCCTGCTACCGTCTCATTACTGATGACTGTGGAGACCATTTCCTCTATCTCGTCCAGCTCCTCCTGTGTCGCTGGACTCCCACCTCCAGTCTGCATTGCTGCCTTCAGGTTGTTTGCGAGTTTCAGCTTGGTTTTGCGCTTCACATCATTCCAGCGCCTCTTGACCTCGTCCATTGTCCTCTTCAGCACTCCGACTGCATTCACCTTGTCCACGATGGTCTGCCATATTCCATTTTTAGTTGCCAGTGACACAGTGGAGGTGACGAACAGTAGTTGATGGTGTTCTATCACCTCCGTTATCAGGATCCTGTTTTCCTGCAGACTGAACCGCTTCTTCCGACTCTTCTTGTCCTTGCCCTTCCCTGACCCCGAGGTCCCAGGCTTGTCCTCCGTGGGGCTTGTGGGGTTCTGGTTGTCCTCTGTGCTTGCTCCGGGTGCCTCCATTGTGCTTCGCTGTTGTTTGTCTTTTGTTTTTTCTGTTTTATAGTGCATTTTCCTGCATGACGCGTGGGAATTGCAGGCCTATGGCTGCTTTTCGCAGATTTTTGTATCGCTATTGGCGTCATCGCTACTATTTTCGCGTTGGGGTTTCGCGTTTTTGCGGCGTCGCGTTGCTTTTAACGCGTTAGTTTGTCGCGTTCTCGTGTGTCTATCGCATGGTGCCGCCGTGTTGGGAATAGCACGTTAACATGGCGTTGTTTTCCCGCGATGGACTGTGATGTGCAGAGTTGCGTTAAGCTAAACTTGCGGTGGTTATCACACGTTCTTGAGAATATGCCCCATTGAATACTAAGAGACACAGCAGTGATGTGGAAAAGAAAACACAAACTCAATGAGCAGGAGTTGGCCATATTACTTGAAGACTGAGTGGCGTATAATAATCACTCTTTGCTCACATTGTCAGAGGCATCTAAAAGAGGAATATGGACCAGAGCTCAGAGATGGATAAATATGTGGGTCACCTCCAAGAGAACAGATAATTTTAAGAAGAGAGGATGTGAGCTACACTCCACACTCAAAAACAATGGCTACCCGGAGAAAAGCGAGTGCCACTAGACAGCGGCTATTAACAGAGGCAACAGCCACCGGAATGGAGGAGGCTATTGGCAGTACATTACTGTTGGAAGCAGTTTCTGGAATCTCTGCCTCTGTGACTACACGACCACCTCCTGATAAATGGCATTTATTTCGATATTTACCAGATATAATCAACCTCAAGAAGCATGGATGGCAACATATCATAGCTTCAAGGATAGAGACACTTCAAAACCTCATCAAAAATATCCAAACATTCCACTTTTACCAGTGCAGTGCACTCTGGGATTTGTAGTACGTCAAAACTGTTATCTCTATAGAACTGTGTGTGTGTGTGTGTGTATCTAGCATTCTATATGAATGACTCATGGATCGATCTGTATTTAACTTTTGAAACATTTATCCATGATTGCAATGCAACAGCTGCCATCTTCAACATAAGATATACATATAACCAGCACAGATATATTTAACCCGTACATCTAGAGACAGAAGACATAGAAGAACCTGGAGTTTTGGATGAGGAAGAGGAAGAGAAGGGCCAGGAAAAAATTACTGCAGGATGCAGTAGGACAGTACCGCACTCCGCCACACCCACAACAGCACCGGCTAGGAAACATTGCAAAGTTGTTCATGGAAAAATGGAAAAAAAAGCAGCATACTGAATGAAGATCACGAACTGTGACCAAACATAAGGTAAGGTCCCAAGCCCTGTGACATAGACTGGTATTTGGCCACAGAGTTTGTGTGTGAAGTAGGCTTATGTTCAGCCATGATGTAGGGGGACGGATATACCTAGTGTCAGTGAGTATCAGTGCATGGAGAAAACTAAGCAGCACTAGCGAGCTGCAACAATGCAAGTAGGGGCGGGAAATGTAAATATTAGGCACCTATATTCAGGGAGGATTCCGATCTTTCCTAGGAGTTAGGGAAACTTATCTGACGCCGTTACTTTATGTGCTGCTAATCATGATAGTAGTCATGATTAAAAGGCTTATTAATTACAAATTCTAGATAGAATCGATTGCCATATCCGCTCTATCGATAGCCTTTTAAATGGCACCAGTGTCCTAGCTAGAGAAAGAGTGAATGTACAGAATGACATGACACAAAGTTCTTCAGACATTATTTTCTTGGGAAAAAGTCAATTATAACGTGAAAGTGAGGAGGGATCTAGTTTCAGCAGTGTTTCAAGGGCAGGCATTTAAATAGTATCAATAGTGCAGAGCACGAGAAGCAGAAGCGGAGAGGATGAAAGTATAACAGCAGTGTGATCCAGTAACAGGCCGACACTGACCAGAGGCAGAGAAAACTGTGAATCTTTCGTTGCGCAGGTTTACAATCTATTTTTTAAATTTTTCTTTCAGATGGTGTTATCAGTGTATACGCTAATGTTTACTTTGCTCATCGTTTCCTTTATGGTATCTGTGAATAGAAATAAAATATTTTAAACTGGCTATTTATCACCTTAAAAGTGGTTGGTTGTTATGTGGGGATTCTTTGTCATCATCAGAATACTTACTCTGGGACATTGGGAAGGCCTTTCTAGGTGCCTATATTAGGAACAATTGCAAAACAATTAATGATTGTGTATGCATTTTCAGGGGCACACTACAAAACTGTCCCACTCTTGTAAATACATCCAAAACTATACTTTAAAAGTCCAAATGTGCCTTCTACTATAGACCATGTACTTCAATGTGCTATACTGTATCTCCTCTCAGTAGCTGTGACAGCATTCACGTATGAATAAAGTAGCTAGGGTGATATGGAATATGCACTGTCACCTACTGCAAAAAGTTTGTATGCTGGTTGTTGTATAAAATGTTTTCTGAATAATGCCACATGAACATTTTTCACCTAATATAATGCCATCTCCAAATTCTCCTCTTTCGAAATAATTGTTGAGGCAACAGTGTCTGACATGTAGGAGTCATGTGTACTAACAAGATAACATGAATCAAGGTCTGTTATAATGCAGTCTGCATTGCATTCAACCTGGATATTTAGATAATGTTGGTTTGTATAATCACAGTACATAAATTCAGTTCTTGGAGATGGACAGTTGAGGATGTGTGTACCATCTACTCAACGAATCATCTGAGGAAACTGTGCTATCCTATATAATGCAACTTCAGTGTTTATCAGTTCCTGAGAACTATTGAAAAGGGCAATGTGGTTGTGCATTTATGACAACATGGCACTGAGAAAATTACAGAAAACCCTAGATATTGTCATCCTTGGCACTTGCCATGCTATGGTAACAATTGCCTGATAACTGCTTGAGGCCAGTAAATGCAGGGCATATAGGACTTGTCATAGTCCTTATATATTTACGGTTCTAGGTATCCCCATTCTTGAATTATATATGCTTGTAGATGTATGTTACAGATATAAATGCACATTTACTAATGTTATTTATTTGACTCATGTCAACATGATAATTAAGTCTGCTTGAATATATTCATGTTTTAGTTCTATACAGATTGAATTTTCTTTTCCATTGATTGCTTTTGTGGACCAAGGCTTCATAAAAATTGATATATTCACGTCTCACTTATTGTTTTTAAATATTAGGAAGGTCTCACAAAATGTAAGTCAGTGAAACGCTGAAAGGGCTTTACTACTGTTTATTTTGAAAATGATCAACAATTTTTAGATGTAATGTATAAGCTAGGACAGAGATTAATAGAATAGAGAGGAACTTCAGACCAGGGACTTCAGAGTTGGGTCATATAGAGCTGTTATCAACTTCCTTTGCTGAAAGGCTCTGGGAAAGCACATTCAGCCTTCACTCAGCTGGCTTTTCTGCCAGTTTACAGATGCCGCCGAGAATACCAGATGGGGTTTCTTCGCTGAATATTAGTTCTATTGTTCAGAAATGCTTTGCAAGGGTGAATCATCTCTGAAACTCCAAGTAGGATTCTTTTGGTGCTGAGATTAGCTTAGAATCCGAAAGGAGGACTAGGTTGGGAATACTGATATGAAAAAGATTCATGATATTATCACAATGTTACAATATTTTTTATTTTTCGCCCTCCTGATAAGCATCAATGCCACTGTTTTGTTTGTTTTTATAATCATTACTAATCATATTGTATGCACTAGGATAGGATTTTGGTTGTAAATAACTGTTGAAAATAGATTCCTGGTTTTCTGTACATCTAGAGTGTGCCTTTACATGTTCAAAGAGGGTTTTGGTTTAGCTAATTAGTCCTGTGAAATCTCACATGTTTGATTGTTATCTAGAATGCACCTCACTCAAGTAATGCTCAATTGGTTGCAGGGTGGCTGCAGTGCATAGGGGTTTCTGTCCCAAGTTGACAAGTTTACTACCAGAGGGTATAGAAAACCTCTTTATGGGCTGTGCTCTAGTAGAAACTGAGAAAATATATTGATGATGCCCAACATGGAGCAGATGTTCTGGATCTTTGAGTAATTTTGGATAACACACTCATAATACCAACTTATCCTATTAGCGGCGTGGCCAGGGGTATGCCAAGACATGGGTCCCTTGCTCACTCTGCCACTGGAACCAAGCTACACTTGACTGAAGAGCACCAATCAGGGCAAAACTGGTTTTGAGTTGCTTGTGTCTTGGTTAAGAGAGGACCTAGATTGGCATTTCAGTCTGGACTGTTCCTATTGGAGCAGGGGCAAGTCTTGCCCCTGCTCCAATAGGAACAGTCCAGACTGAAATGCCAATCTAGGTCCTAATGCCAATCTGCTATATGCAAATCAGTCTGATTTGCATATAGCTGGGTCAAATCTGAGGTGTCATGGTGGACAAAATAATGGTGAGTTGGAATGCTATCTTGAACGACTGCCAGTGGTTAGACTTATTGCAAGCATCCTCCCACCACCTTTTGTGTGCTTGATCTTCATAATGTTGCAATATTTCTTATCATTCATCCTCCTGATAAGTATTGTTGCTACTATTTTGTTTGCTTTTATAATCGTTACTATTAACATTATATGAACAAGGATAGGACTTTGGTTTTGAATAAATCTTAAAATGATATGCTTGGTTACCTATTGTTCTTGAGTGAGCGTTTCCATGTTTGAAAGAGGGGTTCAGTTCAGCTAATTAGCCCGGTGAAAACTCACATGACTGATTGTTATCTAAAACACACCTCACTCAAGTAAGGCTCAATTGGTTGCAGGGTGTTTGCAGTCCGTCAGGTTTTCTGTCTCAAGTTGGCATTTTGACGCACCCTTACTGGCTGAGGGTCTATAAAACCCTCTCTGGGACTTGTTCTCGAAAGAAACAGAGAAAATGTATTAACGGTGACCAACGTGGGGCCAGATCTTCTGGATTTTTTAGTAATTTTGGAAGGCACATTCAAAATACCAACTATTACCATTAGCTGAGACATTCATTGTAATATTGATTACCTTCCTCAGTCCAGATAGGTGCTTCCAATCTGCTGCAGGTTTGTGAGGCACTTGATTTATAAAAAGTTAATACTGTCAAGGTCAGTTCTTTTAGGCAATGGCTGAAGCCTCTTCTTGAGGTGAAGAGAGGGTCATCCACTGCCTGAAGCAACCTCAGGCTCCAGATTTGTCAGAGGTAGGCTGTAGATGCAACAGGAAGTGAAGAACAATGAAAGGAAAAGCTGGATGTAGTAAAATAAATCTTCTACCAAGCCAGGCCAATCAACAGAATGAGCGAAGAAAGCTAAGCTTGAAAAACAAGCAGGATACAAAGGAAAACCACAGAGTCCATCAAGCAAGCATTAGGCAAATAAGCCTAATTGCAATGCGAGTTGGAACTGGTCTAGTCTCTTTTTTATAGCCCTAAACAAGAAGTAAACCTGTGGAGAGAAACAGGAAATGGTAAGCCACCATCGTACCTTGGACAACTCAAAAACTAAATACTGATAAAAGTAGACCTTAACCAAAGGAAGAAAATCTGGCATGGCCTCTAAATTATTAGGACCTAATCTTCATAACTGCAACTTTACACAAACGCGGCTAGCAACAACAACCTCACGGGGTACAATTATACTGAAATGCTGCTGCAAGGAAGCAGACTTACCCAGGACACACACTGTGCTAAGCCCCGTGGCCTCAAACCAGAAATACGTTGTGTAATAGCGTAATACTAAAAACAAAGCAATGTCACATTCACTGACATTGAAAAAACACCAAACCCTGCCCCAGGTAAAACGGAGCTAACTCTCTGCCTCCTCTTAGGAACTTCAGGTTTATTAGGGTGTCTCTTAAAAAAATATGTAACTACATAAGTAGTGTGTACAGATTGTGCAGATTTCTAATAATAGAGCACAAGGTTACATCCTTTCCAATTGTAAATTCCCTTTAAAAACTCGGGAATCACAGATTTCCAGTACTTTATACTTAGCTTGTTCATAAAGCACAATAGATGGTGGTCTTATAGGAAAGGTATTTCCTTATCTTTCCTTAAAAGGCCTTTATAAGGAAACATGAAAAGATGGATGTAGGGAGAAAAAGGGAGGCCCAATCTGACAGTGACAGGATTTATAATCCTAATTGTGCTAAATGGACCATAATATTTTGGACTAAGTTTAGAATTATAACTAAAAGATGGTAGACTGGCTCAGGACAACAATATCTTGTCACATAGCTTATGATTTAGAGCTGGTCATCTATGTCGATTGGCCTGAATAGTTTGTCTTAATCGCACTTTTTTTTAGGCTTTGAAGAAGAATTTCTCTGCCATGAGTGACATTTTGCAAGACATCTTGGACTGCAGGAAAAGGATCCCAAATATTGAAAATGTCTGGAAAAACCTGAGGATGAAATCCAGTTACAGCAAAAAATGGAGAACATTTTCTTGTACTGTGAACTAAATTATTGTAAAGAAACTCTGCAGTGGTAAGGATTTCCGATAATTCTGAGAAGGTGGTGTCCTAAAAATAAGAGTTCTGTTCAGTCTTTTGGTTTGTACATTTGCTTGTGGATGATATCCAGAAGTTAAAAATCTGTGGATTCCAAGTCTCTCACAGAATACCATACAATGTTTGGAAATGCACTGAGAGATCCATAATCAGAAGTGATCTTTAGAGGAAGGCCATGAAGCCTAAATATATCATGGTAAAAGGTTCTAGCCATTTCCGACACAGAAAGAATTGTCTGCAAAGCTAAAAGTGTGCCATCTTGGTAAATAAATCAACCATTACTATTATAGTGGTACAATCGTCTTAACTTGGCAACTCCACAATACATTCTGAAGATATTATCTCCCAAGAGATTGTTGGCAACTCATAGTTTAACAGGAGACCAACCTTCTAGGTTTCTGTTTTACTCTGAGCGCAAATTTCACACGAGCTTAAATACTCATTCACATCTCATTGGAGATGAGGCAACCAGAATTTCCTCCCTCTTTAGTAGCTTTTTGCTAGCAGCTCCCTCTGGCCAAATATTAATGAGTCATGAGAGTTGAAGTACCAATTCTCATAGATAGTATAAACTATCTCTTCTTGTAAAGGATTAGTTTGCATTTAGCACTTATAAAAGGATGGTACATGTGAAATTGGTATTGATTGATATCTTTAGTTTTACAACGGATTTGCTCTGAGAAAGTGGTGGTCAGAGTTGCTGTCATAAAGGTAGTAGAAGGAGGAATCCTTTCTTTGGCTCCAAATTCCTTTCATTACGTATATTGTCTAGAAAATCTGTCAGCAACAGTATTTAGCTTTCTAGGTAAATATGTGACTGAAAAATCATATTGCTGAAAAGAAAAGGCCCAGGAAGCTTAACTGCTGCTACGGCATTCAGCTTGTTAACTAACCTGGTGATTCCAATGATCAGTACAAAATAATACCTTGAATTGAGATCCTAGAAGGAAATGTCTCTAATATATAAAGGCTTCTTTAATTGCTAGTGACTCATTCTTCAGCATCAAATAATTATATTCCACAGCTGTAAATTACCTGAATAAGAAAGCTATTGGATCTTCCAACTTAACAAAGCCTTCATGAATTAGTACTGCTCCAGTATCTCAATCAGATGTATGAGCTTCCAGAACAAAAGGTTTGGAAGTATCTGGCTGCTGACTTATAGAAGCCTTTATGAGTTCTTCTATTATTATTATTATTATATTTTTTTTTTAGAGTTTTATAGAGCGCGAACCAGACCCGTGAGGGTATAAGAGCGCATTACAGGATTGACAGGTGGTAAAAACAGTCTTAGGACTGGTGTATACAATTGGGATAGGAACAGGTAGATGCATTATACAAGGAAAGAAATAATAGGCAGTAACATATCCCGGATACAGTTGGGATAAAAACAGGTAGATACATTATAAGAGAGAGCAGCTGCCTCAATTCCCGGGTGGGATGCCCAGAAGTGCCGGGTAGGTATCATCCGGAAGAACCATGGGTAATGCCGTAATGGAAGGAGAAACAAAATCGCTGGGGTGATTGAAATGCAAGCGTTAAGCGAGGAATTTGCCCATAAGGAAAGTTTTGGCCTCCTTTTTAAAATGTGCCAAAGATGGAAGTCTTCTGATGGTGGGCGGGAGTGAGTTCCATATTCTTGGGGCGGCCCCAGAGAAGGCCCGATTGTACGTTTTTTTTTTTCGCAAGCGTGCTAGTTGGAGCAAAAGGTCTCTGGCGGATCGTGAGTTTCTGGCTCCTCTGGATATCACGAGTTTCTGGGCGAGAAAAGCTGGGGACTTGGGGTATAGAGCCTTGTGAGTGATGCAAGCCAGCTTGAGTTGGATTCTGGCCTCGAGAGGAAGCCAGTTCAGAGCTTTGAGGTAGGGAGAGATATGGTCGAATTTCTTTGAACCTGTTAGGAGTCTGGCGGCGGCGTTGAGGCAGGCTTTCAATGGGGCCAAAGAGTTCTTGGGTAGACCTGCGAGGGTAGAGCACCCATATACTAGTCTGGAGATGACTAGTGCCTGGGTTGCCATTTTTAGGTCGGGGGTGTTGAGGAAAGGTTTCAGGTGTCTTAGGTAGCTCAGGTGAAATCTGGCAGTTTTAGCCATCGAATTGATATGGCCACGCATATTCAAATTGCAGTCTAGGGTTATTCCAGGGATTTAGCAGAGTCCACAATAGTAGGAGGGCAGTTTAACGCTGTGATAGCCTTGATCCATTCCTGAATGTCTGAATTGGTTTTGGGTGGGGAGATAAGGAGAAATTCAGTTTTTTTTGCATTAAGTTTGAGCTGGTTAGAGGTGAGCCAATGCACCGTCAGCTTCAAGGCCTCATTCAGGGAGTGAATGTCCTCAGGGGAAGAGATTTTAATGTAGATTAGTGTGTCGTCGGCATACAAGTGATAGGCGATGTTGGTGGTGCTTAGCACCTCTGTGAGCGGCTCCAGGTAAAGATTGAAGAGGGTAGGGGACAAGGTTGATCCTTGGGGGACTCCAACCGTGATCGGAGAGGGAGCGGATAAGTTGCCGTTGATAAGGATTCTCTGTGAGCGATTCTGGAGGAAAGACCTAAACCATTCAAGAACGGTGCCATCCAATCCCATCCGGAGTTTGAGGCGATCCAGGAGCGTTTCGTGGTTGACCGTATCGAACGCCGAGGATAGGTCTAGGAGGATTAGGAGACAGGTTTTGCCTTGGTCAAGGGCTTGGAGGGCGTCATCCACGATGTGAAGGAGGGTGGTTTCCGTGCTGTGTCCAGGTCTGAACCCGGATTGGAAGTCATCAAGTAGGTGGAAGTTGGTAATATGTTGGCTCAACTGCTGTTGCACACATTTCTCCAGAACTTTCGCTAGGAGTGGGATGTTCGATATCGGTCTATAGTTGTCAGGGGAAGCAGGATCCAGCGTGGGTTTCTTTAAGATGGGGACAACTTGTCCGGCTTTGAGAGAGTCAGGTATCGATCCCTGTAGTAGGGATGCATTGATTATTGCAGTCCAAGAAGGGATGATCGCCTGAGAAACGGTGGCTAGGCAGTTAGAAGGGAGAGGATCATTGTAGTGATTGTTCAGGTTTAAGGAAGATAGAATTTTTGAGACAGAGTGTTCGTCATAGACTTTAAAGTTGGACCAGTGTGCTAGGTTTTTGGGTGAAGTGTGGGAGGGCAGTGCGGAGAGAAGAGGTAAAGCAGGAGTAGTTTTGGAGTGCGTTGCGGAATTGAGTTTGTTTCCTAGTGCAGTGATTTTGTCACAGAAGGAGGAAAATTCCTCGCAAGAAATTAGAGATTTAGGGGTTTCTTTGGAGGTTTTAGCCAGTTTGTTAGATTGATGTTTGACCAGGTTGAATAGCTTGCAAGGTCTGTTCTTGGCGTTCTCCAGTTCTGTTCTGAAGAATTCTTTTTTTGCGTTGAGGATTTTCCTATTGTAGGCGTTTCTGGACTGACGGAGCAGTTTTAGATGGGCTGCTGATGGGTGCTGTTTCCAGTTACGTTCTGACTGCTGGAGGGATCTCCTCTCCATGTTGAGGGAACTGTTGAACCAGGGATTCCTGTCTTTGATCTGGGTTCTTTTTAGTTTTAGCGGAGCAAGGTCATCGAGAATGTTGGATATAGCTGTAGAATAATGATCAGTGAGGTTGTTGACCGTAGAGAGATGGGGGGGGGTGGTAGGTCCGACTCACAGTGGGCAGCCAGTTTCCCGTGGTCAAGGTTCTTGGTGTCTCTAACCTAGCGTTTGGGAATCACGGGTTGTGGTGTCCAAATCTTGTGGGTGCCAGGCAGAAGGAAGCTGATAGCGTGGTGGTCGGACCAATCACATGGGTCTATAGAGAGAAGTGTGACCGCTGAATCCTTGGCGATGATCCAGTCCAGAGTGGCACCTTTCGAGTGAGTTGGGAGTGAGCAGGCTTGGGTAAGGGCCAAGCCTGCTTACCAAGAAGCCTCTGATGGCATTGACCTAAGGGTCCTTGGGGTCGTTCCAGTGCAAGTTGAAGTCGCCAAGGAAAATGTCATTAGAGTTAGGGGAGGCCTTGGCTGTGATGATTTCTATGAGGAGGTCGGTGAAGGTGTCATTCGTGCCTGGGGGGTGGTAAAAGATGTGCAGTCTGCACAGTTGGGTGGTGGTGTTGCATATGGAAAGTGCAAGGTATTCGCAGGAGTCTGTAGGATCAGTCAGAAGTTCAGTAACATGGAGGTTAGAGCGGTAGATGCAGGCAATGCCTCCCCCTTTTTTATGGGATTGCCTGTCCAGCCTTACGATGTTGTAATTGGGCGGGACTAAGAGGTCTAGGCAGGGTGATGAGGATTCATTGAGCCAAGATTCAGTCAAGACCGCTAAATCCGATTTTTGGCTCAGGCTGAGATCGGCGACATCGGAGGCATGCTTTACTGCTGAGCGGCAGTTAATTAGGAGGCCGGATAGAAGATATTAGCTTGTTGAAGGCTAGCGTGGCCTCCTGGTTTCAATTAAAAAATGTTCTCTTTTAAGAAGATGAGTTATAGGTGCAACAATTTTGAGAACTTCTTGTTAAATTTGTGATAATTACCCAGTCCCTGGAAGCTTTGTTTATCTTTTACTGAAGTTGAAAATGTCCATTGTAAAATTGCTTTCACCTTCCGATTATCCACGGAAAAACCCTCTGCGAAAATTGCACATCTCAGATATTCGACAGACTCAACATCAAAGACACAGTTCTCAGGTTTGACCCACACAAGTTATTTTCCATCAAGCTCTTCAAAGTCTCTTTTACATGCTTAAAATTATTTTGGATTCTTGGAAAATATCAGTACGTCATCTAAATAGATAACTATGGCATGGAGCTTTAAATCTGAAAATATAAATTTCATGAAAGGCTGAAAGGTAGCAGAGCATTGCAAAGCCAAAATGGTATTACACAATCTTCATAGTGTGCCAACAGGGCTTCTGAAGGTAGTCTTCCATTCATCACTGATATTGATCCTGATAAGATGGAAGGCCTAGCTGAGTTCCATGTTCACAAAAATTGCCCCTTCTACCACTACTAGGATGTGTGAAGTTAAAGGTAAGTGGTAACAATCTTTCACAGTGACTTGATTAAGTCCTCTGTAATCCATACAATGCCTGAGCTCTTTTGAACCTTTTTCAGGACTCCAGATTTCTCAGAGGAAGTCAAGGGATGTGTCAAGAAGAGAAGTAAAATGGAATGAAAAAAATGGGAAGCAGTGAAAAAGACCTTCGACCAAGCGAGGCCATTCAAGAGGCCAAGCAGAGGATGAAGCATGAATAAAAAAGCAGATTACGAAGGAAAACCAATGAGTCCAATGAGCAAACATCAAGCAAACAAACATAGTTGTGATGCGAGTTGTAACTGGTCTGGTCTCCTTTTCATAAGTCCCAAAAAGAAGTAATCCTATGAATAAAAGCAGGAAATCCTAAGCTGCCATTTTACCTTGGGCAATTCAAAAACTAAATACTTGTAATACTAAATACTTATAAATGGAGATGTTAACCAAAGTAAGAAAATCTGGCATGACTACTAAATTTTAAGCCCAGTCTTTCATGCCTGCAACATTACATAGACTATGCAGGCAACAACAATCTCATGGCGTGTGATTCTACTGAAACACTGCTGCCAGGAAGCAAATTCACCCAGGACACACATCTTGCAAAGCTATGAGGCCTCAAGCCATAAAGTAGCCATGCGACAGTGCGATATCAAAAACAAAGCAAATGCCAACTGTGCCCCTACGTAAGCAGGAGCTCCTCATTTTTTAGGTCTCCCCTAGCGTTGCAGCGCACATGCGCTGCTCGCTTTGCGAGGCATGCAGTATACACTTTAGCGGGGAAGCTTTGTTTAAGCTCCGCCCATCTTTTTAATTGGCTTTCATCCTAAATGCTGCATTCTGATTTGCTTTCGGCTTCTTAGTCCCTCCTCCTCACGGCCATGTCGTCATTTGTGTGCTTCCATGGCTATTTGCCCCTTTACTTTAAAATGTATTTTGTTCCCCTGCCTCTCCCCGTTCCCTCCCCCAGTCCGTGACTCGCGTAAATACGGGTCCTATTGCATTTTAAATGCTTGTTTGTCCTGTGATTGGCTGGCTGAATTTGCACTCCTTTTTACGTCTTGCATAGCGTTGCATGCGAGTGCACGCGCTGCTCACTTTGTTTGTCTTGCACGCTAGGCCGGAGAGCAGCAGGAATGACTGGCGGAGCCGGCCGCGGCGCAGGGGGCCATAGAACACAGCTTGCCCGACCTCCCCCATATCCTGCTTCAAGAGGATCTTAACCTGCTTAATGCAACCTCTATATGAATTCACGTCTTCCGCTACAAAAACAGATGGGTAATAGCGTAATGCTGAAATCATGCTCTACATAATACGGGCACAGTGATTGCAGACCTGATAGCTTGCCATATGGCTGCTGAAGGGTTGATAAAAAAAAGGAGCGCTAGGCAAAGCCTTGGAAGCGACAACATTTTCACGCCACGGCCATTTCATTAAAATCAAAACTGCAAATAACAAAGGGTAGCGGCGCTGGTTACTAATGCCGAAATAATGAAGCAATAAGAGAGGAGGCACTGTATATGCAAAGTAACAGCACGGCTCACTTTTTGTCAGCTTGCTAAGTGTTATCAGCATTAAGTGGTAAGTCCGTCGGACATCGTGGTGCCTTAAGGGGAGAAATATATTGGAGCATCGAAACATCTTCTGGGTCAGGCAGAAATAATCACTTGTCCCAGAGGAGCCGAGTTCCATTTAAATCCTTCCTAAAATATAAATTCTGCATAAATGATTTGCATCCCCCACAAGAGGGACTTGAATTGAGCCCATTTGAGGCTAAATAGAACAATACAGAATTGCTAAAGCTTGTTCACGATTGCGCTTTGAAACCTGTCAGATTTGCTAAGGTGTGTTTACACATTTCGTTAACGTAAATGCCGCCTCACCTTTGGCAGACTACTGTTGCTTTGTGATTGTATTATAGGTCCTGTGAGATATGAACTTCCCAGTGCATGCTGTTTCTTTTGTCCAGAGCATGTAATGTCTTTATTACACGCAAAATAAAACAATTCCCAAACCAGGAGTTTGTTCCTAAAAAATAAAAACAGTGTTCTTCATCATTTGCAATAGGTCTCCAAATTAATCAAGTTTGAGCTATTGGCATTGTACATAACAATGCCTTTTATTTATGTTTTCATTTTTAAAAACATAAATAAAAGGCATTGTCATTTACAATGCCAATAGCTTAAACTCAAAAATGCGAGACCTATTTGCATTGCAAATGCTTGTTTATTCAGTTTTGAGTCAGTTTTGAGTCTCATGTTTTGAATTTGTTTTATAATGGCACAACCTATTCCAATAGAGATACATTTCATAGCACCAGTTACATAACACTTCTTGGACAGGAGTTTCCCTAACATAGGGATGTGGATAACTTAAGTTGTCGAAATATTTTACTCAGGGGTGGAGTTTGATGCAGTAGATCACAATAGAGGAATGTTTCATACATCCAAAGCTGCTACGATTCTGGTTAATTATTACCCCAATCACAATTGGACGTCCCATTAGGCTATCAAGAACATCAAGCATGGTTTGGTGGACAACCACACTATTCAGTTCAGATTATTAGAATGGGTGCTTCAAATAATGAAAGGGCTTCCTTCCTTGCACTTGCTGGATCCACACCATGTGCTGATATAGTAGATCTGGCAGCTGTGAAATTAAGATGCTTACTAAACCAGTTAGTACCATCTAAAGGAAACTTTAACAGTTTGTTTTACAATAGACTGCGATGGGAGCATTTGGCACCTGCACAACAATTGCATCCTGTGTTGCAGGCAATTATTCCACAGACTGTTAATGGTATCATGGGCAAAGCACCCACAAAGCTAGATGAGACTCAATTCAGGACTGCTCGGAAAACCAACCAGCTATAAACAGTCTATTCTCACACCCCATGATAAACATAGGATTTTAAGGGGCAGATTTACAAGCCCCTTGCGACACATTTGCGCCGCCGTTGCGTCACTTCTGTGACGCAGCGGCGGCGTAAACCATGCGCCACGTTGCGACTTAATTACAACGTGACGCATCTAGGAAGATGCGTCACGTTGTAAAGCCCTGCGCCACATTAAACCTGCGTCAGGTTTAATGTATGCAGGGTGGGCGTTCCATCAGAAAAAGCCCCGTAAAAGTGACGCAGTGAAATCTGCAAGATTTCACTGAGTCACTTTTCAGAGGCCGCTGTGACAAAACCTTACGCCTGCTTGAAGCAGGCATAAGGAGTGGCGCAGCACGTTAGGTATGGGCGGTCCCTGGACATTGCTGGAGTTGTGTCGCGCTTGCGACACGACTCCAGCAATGCGCCGCCCTTACGCCATCAGATGCGACACGCATCTGTCTATTCCTGCGCCACGGTGCGCCGCATTGTAAATGTGATGCATCCATGGTGGCGCAAGGGTAGAATTGCATGTCGCATCGGTACTGGCGCATCCCTGCTAATGTTATGTTATGTTATGTTAAAAATGGATTTATAAAGCGCACAGCTACTCAACAGAGAATCCCGGCGCTAAGATAGAAAGATACAGAGGCCAGGGGTGAAACATCGGTCCCGAGGCGGAAGGCCATTAAACTGCATGCTGGAACAGCCAGGTTTTCAGTTGTTTCCTGAATGCCATTATACTTGTGGCTTGTCTCAGCGATAGAGGTAGCTTGTACCAGAATCTAGCCACTTGCACTTGGAACGAGCGACCACCACGGCGGGCTCTGAGACACTTGGGGATGACAATTAGATGTTGATGTGCTGATCTAAGGGATCGGCCGGGTACGTAGTATGAGACTCTTCTGCGGATATAATGTGCCCCCATGCCATGCAGAGCTTTAAAAGCAAGGACCAGTGCTTTAAAGAGTACTCTGCATAATATGCAGGGATGCGCCAGTCCTTGTAAATCTGCCCCTAAGTGTGTGTGTTCCACTTGGTATGGTAGAACCTATAGAAGAATGTACTACTTGGGGAACAAAATGTATGAATATTTGTACAACTATTCATGGCACAAACTCACTAGTGGTGTAACTAGAGGTGATAAAACAAATGCTGAATGAGCATGGATCTGCAACTGCTCTTCTTGATTTAGGAATGGAATTAAAGAAACAGTTTCCACGATCATGCTGAGTACCCTTCAAGGAGAAGCCCCAGTTTGGGCGGTGTAGGAGTCTTTGGCAATTGTTCATGTTTAAGATTGCAAATGGGAACTTCCTTAGATTATTTCAGAAGTTTACAACACTGTGGACCATGATACTTTAGGTACTCAAGCCGCTAAACCGCAACTCAAAGCAAAAAATGAGACTGAGTGCTACGGTAAAGGGAAAGCTGCACTGGAGGCTAATAAAAAGCAGAAATTAAAACAAAAAACAGACCTGGATCCCCTTCAATGCAGGAGTCCAGGAGTGGTGGACACCATGATAAAATTAAAAAGTTGGCTCGGCATCAGCATTCCGATAACCTTTCTTCCTGTTCTTTACAGGACTCTGGGGACAGAAAAAGGAGAGAGAGGACTGGGTGGAGTCAGTATCACAGAAAGGAAAACTATGTCAAACAGAAAAGCGAACTATAAAGCAGGAAGTGAAAGGTTTGTCTCACAGACTCATTTGAAGAAGAAGAAAGTAGCCGGATTAGGAAAAAAGCATATCTTGAATGCTAGAGATATTTCTGTGGAACAGCACTTGGGCAGTAGTGCTTCTGGGCAATGCAGCATAAGTGACAATAGATTCACTAGACTCTCAAGGAGCATCTAGTGGTGACTCCAACTAAAGAATATATACATGTTAAGACAACGTATGGCAGGGTTTATGATGTAGAAATAAAACTTGCGGATGATATTTTGTGCAAAATCAAAGCTATATTCTGGTCTCTCACTTATCATATCTTCCTCACAGAGGAAGACTGCCCTCCAATTTATAAGAGATGCACCTTGAGGCGAGGATGTAATAATGTAAGCGTTTTCCTCCTTAGTACCTGAAGATCTCAGGGAAAAATATGCATGTAAATGGGCCTTAAAGCAAACTCCTGCATTGTAAGGAACCAGGTGGAGTTGGACAAAAAAACCTGTTCCACGTGTGATTCCCCTAAAGAGTGAGCTCAAGTTCAGGCTGAGTGTCTTCTTAAACCAGAAACTAATCATGGTGTAAAAGACATTTTAGATCAATTGCAATATCAAGGAATAACATTGCCTTGTCATTTCACGATGAACACTCCTCTTTTTCGAGGATTAAATCCTGACAATTCATATAGAATAGTGTTGGATTATAGTCATGTTAATGCACTTACACGCATGCATGTTTTACAACATGTTCACAACACTCGATTAATAATGACTCTAGCAAAACAAAAATATAAAGCAGTGTGAGATATATCTAATGGATTCTTCAATCCAAATACACTTTCCTGAATACCAGTATCTAACTACTTTTTCATTTGGTGGTTATCAGCACACACATGCAAAATTTCCTGGGGGTACAAGAATAGCCATGGATTCTTTGCTGCAAGGATAATGGAAATCTGACAAGAAGATCCCAAGGCACTATCATATTTTGGCAACATCTACAATACAGACAATGACTTGACTGAATACCTAGCTAGGGTGGACAGGATAGTGACGCTTTCCCCCCAAAATGGGTGTAAAAGCAATTTTAAGAAATCTAAAATTGCATGTCTTAATGTAACTTTCCATGGATATAAATTATCCGGTGAGATAAAAGATTGGCACACACACACATATAGATATATAATATTTCAGAAACACACTCACTGGATGATGTCATCAGTGATGTCATTTGAGATGTCATCAGTGATGTCACTGACCATGTCATGAGTGATGTAATATGTGATGTCATCAGCAGTGCATTGTAGGGGCGCAAATTATAGTTAGCTCAACGAACTATAACGGCCGAACTCTGCAGGAGCCCCCCCACACTTAATACAAATAATTGAAGCCCCGTGGGAGGTGGCGGTCCCGGGGCTTGGGGGGCCCACGAGGCCCCCCAATAACTGAATGTTCCCCAGAGGTGGCAGTCCCTGGGGCAGCATGGGGGGGGCAGGAGCCCCCGAACCATTTTGATAAAAAGCCCCAGGGAGGTGGCCCCGCGCATAATTAATAAAGCCCCTGGGAGGTGGCGGTCCCCGGGGCTGCAGGGGCCCACGCAGGCCCTGCATATATTTGGCATATTGCCTCCACGACCTGGCCCACCCGGGGGCTCTTTAAAATGAAGCGCAGTTGTTTTTTTCCGGCGGTATTCGCGAATCCCGCCGAAATATTTTTTACAAAAATGCTTTGGCCCTGGGGGTCCCTGTGGGAACCCCATACCAGGCCTATGGGGTCAGGGTGTTTCTACCTTGCCCCCTTATCGTGTTTTTCACCTTTTTTCTTGTGACTCGGTTCTACCGAGTCACGAGATGGCTGCCAACACTTCTTGGTTTGAAGTGTTGGCAGCCAATCAGAAACAAGCTCGTGATCGGGAGGGTTCAGCCAATCAGATCTCACAATTCTCAAATATCGATATCTGTAAATCTTTAAATATCTCAAAAACTACTGAACGGATTTACACCATTTAAAAAAAGCGTGCTTTCTGGACCAAAAGCTACCTTTTAGCCAAATTTGGTGTAATTCAGTTTAGCAGTTCGGGCTGTAACCATGTCTACAGTTTCCTATGGAAATTAACATGGAGAAAACATGTTTTGGGACCCCCCTTTTTTCTCGGCCCCCGCTTGACGAATCACCCCGAAACTTTCAAGACAGGTGCTGACCTTAGTTTTGAAGATTTCGCTAAGATTCGCCAACCGGTGCCAAAGATATTGGCAAAAGAAAAAATCCATTCTGAATAGAAACAAGGTTCTAACTAGAACTACCTACTGGCGACCGCCAGTAGGTAATATAAAAAAAGTTGTCCATTGCTTGAAGATGCAACTCGAAAACAAAGCAGGACCCCATCATTTATAACAGAGTCCTTTATTTAAGTAGAAACCAGCATTCTTTCCAGATTTTGATAAAAGGCCCTACGCGTTTCGGAGACACTTTCTCCTTGTTCACGGGCCGGCACAAGTGGTTGAGGCAGATTTACGGGGAAGTTCAAGTCCCGATATTTAAATGATCAATTCAAGCCCCCTATATATATATATATATATATATATATGCATTTTTCCAACAAATCGCCCAAAAGCTTTTAGGAACGCACTCGACAAGGAGCCCACCATCCGGTTCTTTTAAGTTCAGCTCGCACATTTATTCCATCTGTTAATGCCCAACGCGTTTCAAGGCACACTGCCTCTTAATCATGAGCTGCTTCATAAACAAATGTCTCATGGGCAGCTTCCCTTTTTATTTTCCGGCATGCTAATTATTAAACGGCCCCACGTGGGTCTCGCTGAGTGCGTCTTGATTGATCATGCATGCTGGGACCTGTAGTCCCGGGAAACAGTCATCTTACCCCCAGTGGGTTCCGTGGTAATTCTTCATATTTAAAAGCAAATTTCAATATCCTTTAGTAAGGTGGAATGTGGGTGCGAGTCATAGTTCCTTAGCTCCTTGTGCTGTTCAAGGTTGGGAATAGTTCCATCCTGCAACCTCTCTTCTTCCGAGATGGTGCGTCCCCCACGGCAAGGCAGCCATGTAAATAATTTTTCCAACAAATCGCCCAAAAGCTTTTAGGAACACACTCGACAAGGAGCCCAAATTATTTACATGGCTGCCTTGCCGTGGAGAACGCCCCTGAAACCTGTGGTTTTTTCAGGGAATTTCTAAGGTTTTTTAAATGCTAATTTCTAACTATAACGTCCCTGAAACCTATGGTTTTTTTCAGTGAATTTCAAAGGTTTTTTAAATGCTAATGTCTAACTATGCCTGCAGAGGTAGGACATGTGCAGAAAGAGGAAGAAAGGCGCAGAAAGAAGCAAGAGAAATGCAGAAAGAGGCAACAGAAGTCCAGAACGACGAAGAAAGGTGCAGAAAGAAGCAAAAGATATGCAGAAAGAACCAACAGAGGTGCAGAAAGAGGCCTTGTTGCAAAGTCATCCTGTGCCCCCAACTTTTTGCTGACTGGTACTGGTGGTAACTGGCTCTGACTAACTAGGCCCGGAGCCAGTGCTATTCTGAAAGACACTTAGAATACAGTGAAAACACCTACATACACTAGGTTACAGTATGGGTTGGGGTACCCCTGTGATTAGCATGGCCTCCCCTGTAAGGCCCTAGTACATAATAGGGCAGGGGGATTAAAACTACCTCTAAGTCAGAGGTGCAGAAAGAGGCAAGAAAAGTGCAGAAAGAAGCAACAGAGGTGTCGAAAGAAGCAAGAGAGGTGCAGAAAGAAGCAAGTGAACTGCAGAAAGGGGCAACAGAGGTGCAGAAAGAAGCAAGAGAAGTGCAGAAAGAGGCAAGTGAGGTGCAGAAAGCAGCAAGAGCAGTGCAGAGTGAACCAACAGAGGTGCAAAAAGAGGCAAGAGGGGTGCAGAAAGAGGTAGGAGAGGTACACAAAGAGGCAAGAGAGGTACAGAAAGAGGCAGGAGGGGTGTAGAAAGAAGGAAGAGAAGTGCAGAAAGAGGCAAGAGAATTGCTAAAAGAAGCGACAGATGTATAGAAAGAAGCAAGAGAAGTGCAGAAAGAGGCAAGTGAGGTGCAGAAAGAAGCAAGAGCATTGCAGAAAGAACCAACAAAGGTGCCAGAGGGGTGCAGAAAAAGGGAAGAGAGGTACACAAAGTGGCAAGAGAGGTACAGAAAGAGGCAGGAGGGATGCAGAAAGAAGGAAGAGAAGTACAGAAAGAAGCAACAGAGGTGCTGAAAGAGGCACGAAGGGTGCAGAAAGAGCAAGAGAAGTGCAGAAAGAGTCAAAAGAGTTGCAGAAACAGGCAAAAGGGGTGCAGAAAGACGGAACAGGTGTGCAGACAGAGGCAAGAGAGGTGCAGAAAGAGGGAAGAGGGGTACATAAAGAGGCAAGAGGGGTGCAGAAAGAAGGATGAGAGGTGCAGAAAGAAGCAAGAGAGGTGCAGAAAGAAACAAAAGAAGTGCAGAAAGAAGGAACAGAGGTGCATAAAGAGGCAAGAGGGGTGCAGAAAAAGGGAAGAGGGGTACAGAAAGAGGCACGAGGGGTGCAGAAAGAAGCAAGAAAGGTGCAGAAAGAAACAAAAGAAGTGCAGAAAGAAGCAACAGAGGTGCAAGAGGGGTGCAGAAAAAGGGAAGAGAGGTGCACAAAGAGGCGAGAGGTATAGAAAGAAGCAGGAGGGATGCAGAGAGAAGGAAGAGAAGTGCAGAAAGAAGCAACAGAGGTGCTGAAAGAGGCGCGAAGGGTGCAGAAAGAGCAAGAGAAGTGCAGAAAGAGGCAAAAGAGTTGCAGAAACAGGCAAAAGGGGTACAGAAAGACAGAGCAGGTCTGCAGACAGAGGCAAGAAAGGTGCAGAAAGAGGGAAGAGGGGTACAGAAAGAGGCAAGAGGGGTGCAGAAAGAAGCAAGAGAGGTGCAGAAAGAAGCAAGAGAGGTGCAGAAAGAAACAAAAGAAGTGCAGAAAGAAGGAACAGAGGTGCAGAAAGAGGCAAGAGGAGTACAGTAAAAGGGAAGAGGGGTGCAGAATGAGGCACGAGGGGTGCAGAAAGAAGGAAGAGAAGTACAGAAAGAAGCAACAGAGGTGCTGAAAGAGGCACAAAGGGTGCAGAAAGAGCAAGAGAAGTGCAGAAAGAGTCAAAAGAGTTGCAGAAACAGGCAAAAGGGGTGCAGAAAGACGGAACAGGTGTGCAGACAGAGGTAAGAGAGGTGCAGAAAGAGGGAAGAGGGGTACAGAAAGAGGCAAGAGGGGTGCAGAAAGAAGCAAGAAAGGTGCAGAAAGAAACAAAAGAAGTGCAGAAAGAAGCAACAGAGGTGCAAGAGGGGTGCAGAAAAAGGGAAGAGAGGTGCACAAAGAGGCAAGAGAGGTATAGAAAGAAGCAGGAGGGATGCAGACAGAAGGAAGAGAAGTGCAGAAAGAAGCAACAGAGGTGCTGAAAGAGGCGCGAAGGGTGCAGAAAGAGCAAGAGAAGTGCAGAAAGAGGCAAAAGAGTTTCAGAAACAGGCAAAAGGGGTGCAGAAAGACGGAGCAGGTGTGCAGACAGAGGCAAGAAAAGTGCAGAAAGAGGGAAGAGGGGTACAGAAACAGGCAAGAGGGGTGCAGAAAGAAGCAAGAGAGGTGCAGAAAGAAGCAAGAGAGGTGCAGAAAGAAACAAAAGAAGTGCAGAAAGAAGGAACAGAGGTGCAGAAAGAGGCAAGAGGAGTGCAGTAAAAGGGAAGAGGGGTGCAGAAAGAGGCACAAGGGGTGCAGAAAGAAGCAAGAAAGGTGCATAAAGAAACAAAAGAATTGCAGAAAGAAGCACCAGAGGTGCAGAAAGAGAGAAGAGGGGAGCAGAAAGGGGGAAGAGGAGTGCAGAAAGAGGCAAGGGTTGCAGAAAGAAGGGACAGAGGTGCAGAAAGGGGGGGAGTGGTGGAGAAAGAGGCAAGAGGGCTGCAGAAAGAAGCAAGAGAGGTACAGAAAGAAGCAAAAGAAGTGCAGAAAAAAGCAACAGAGGTACAGAAAGAGGCAAGAGGAGTGCAGAAAGAGGGAAGATGGGTGCAGAAAGAGGCACAAGGGGTGCATAAAGCAGCAAAAGAGGTGCAGAAAGAAGCAAGAGAAGTGCATAAAAAAGCAACAGAGATGCAGAAAGGGGGAAGTGGGGAGGAGAAACAGGCAAGAGGGATACAGAAAGAAGCAAGAGAGTTGCAGACAGAAACAAAAGAAATGCAGAAAGAAGGAACAGAGGTGCAGAAAGAGGCAAGAGGAGAGCAGAAAGAGGGAAGAGGGGTGCAGAAAGAGGCACAAGGGTTGCAGAAAGAAGGGACAGTTGTGCAGAAAGAAGCAAGAGAAGTGGAGAAAGAAGCAACAGAGGTGCAGAAAGAGGGATGAGGTGTGGAAAAAGAGGCAAGAGAAGTGCAGAAAGAAGCAACAGAGATGCAAAAAGGGGAACAGGGGTGGAGAAAGTGGCGAGAGGGGTGCAGAAAGTGACGAGAGAGGTGCAGAAAGAAGCAAGAGGGGTACAGAAAGAAATAAAAGAAGAGAAGAAATAAGGAAAGGGGTGCAGAAAGAGGCAAGAGAAGTGCAGAAAGAGGCAAGAGGAGTGCAGAAAGAAGCACGAGTGGTGCAGAAAGAAGAGAGGTGCAGAAAGAAGCAAGAGCAGTGCAGAAAGATGCAACAGAGGTGCAGAAAGAGGCAAGAGGGGTGCAAAAAGAGGGAAGAGGGGTGCAGAAAGAAGCAACAGAGGTGCAGAAAGAGGGAAGAGGGGAGGCGAAAGAGACAAGAGAGGTGCAGAAAGAAGCAACAGAGGTGCAGAAAGAGGGAAGTGGGATGGAGAAAGAGGCAAGAGGGATGCAGAAAAAAGCAAGAGAGGTTCAGAAAGTAACAAAAGAAGTGCAGAAAGACAGAACAGAGGTGCAGAAAGAGGCAAGAGGGGTGCAGAAGGAGGGAAGAGGGGTGCAGAAAGAAGCACGAGAGGTGCAGAAAGAAGCAAGAGAGGTGCAGAAAGAAGCAAGAGTAGTGCAGAAAGATGCAACAGAGGTGCAGAAAGAGGCAAGAGGGGTGCAGAAAGAAGCAAGAGAGGTGCAGAAAGAAGCAACAGAGGTGCAGAAAGAGGGAAGAGGGGTGGAGAAAGATACAAGAGAGGTACAGAAAGAAACAACAGAGGTGCAGACAGAGGGAAGAAGGATGGAGAAAGAGGCAAGAGGGATGCAGAAAGAAGCAAGAGAGGTTCAGAAAGTAACAAAAGAAGTGCAGAAAGACAGCACAGAGGTGCAGAAAGAGGCAAAAGGGGTGCAGAAAGAGAAGAGGGGTGCAGAAAGAAGCACAAGGGGTATAGAAAGAAGCAAGAGAGGTACACAAAGACGCAAGATAAGAGCAGAAAGAAGCAACAGAGATGCAGAAAGAGGGAAGAGGGGTGGAGAAAGAGGCAAGAGAAGTGCAGAAAGAAGCAACAGACATGCAGAAAGGGGGAAGAGGAGTAGAGAAAGAGGCAAGAGGGGTGCAGAAAGAAGCAAGAGGGGAGCACAAAGAAGCAAGTGAGGTGCAGAAAGAGGCAAAAGAGGTGCAGAAAGTAGAAGAGATGTGCAGAAAGAGGCAAGAGAAGTGCAGAAAAAGAAAGGAAGGTGCAGAAAGAAGCAACAGAAATGCAGAAAGAGGCAAGAGAGGCGCAGAAAGAAGCAAGAGTAGCTTGCACACCATTAGTACCAATTTAACACCCATATTTAGCAATAAGTAACAGGTGACCATTCTAGGTTTACAAAGGACCTTCCAACAAACTGTAACGTTTGATCCGTTTGAGCTAGAAACAAGGCTTTTTTTGTTCAAAACTGCAGATTAGGCAGCAGATGATGAATTATGTGGCTAATGCGGAAAATCTATAATTGTGCAAAAGTTGGTGCAGCCAAACAGTCGCCTAATTCCAGTGGCCCTGCTCATACCTCCGACTAGGTCCAGAAGTGCTCCTCAGTGATTCCTTCTTTTTTTTGTCTCATTGAGTTCATAGTTTAGCTTCTATGGAAACGAGGAAGCCTAAACCTGAGGTTACCACTCTACAACACAGACTACCGTACCACATAATTACTCTCCATAACACATAATCCCACTCTACATAATTCCTATACACTAAATACCACATAGTTTCTATCCACATTATTTCACTGCACAACATACCACATAATTCCACTACACACAACCTACATCCACTCCACTCCAAGAAACATTAATAAAACACTTTAAGATTTACAACGCAAATAGCTCTTACTCTTGCAAATGCGAGACCTATTACATTACAAATGCTTCTTTAACTGGTAGTCGTATTTACAGAGTGGTGGAGAAAGGGGGCTGGGCCTCCAAACAGCGTTCCGGAATTCCACTGCGTAGGACTTACAGGAGGTACCAGGAGGGCTACTTGGCCGCCAAAGTCCCTCAGGAGTAAAGTGGACTTCATCCCCCAACCAGTACTGTGCCAGGAGGCGCTTTTGCAGAGTGGTGGAGAAAGGTGAGCATGGCCTCCGAAGACCTCTTAGCAATCCCACAGTGTGGGATTTACTGGAGGTAACAGGAGGGGTAGTTAGCCCCTAAGGTCAACCTTGGGGGCCAACTACCCCTCCTATTACCTCCAGTAAGTCCCACACAGCAGGATTGCTACGTTCTCATAGCAGGCCACGTCCCCTTTCCCCATAACTCTGCAAACGCACCTCCTGGCGCATTCTGGGTTGGGGAATTAAGTCCCCTTGAATCCTGAGGGTCCCTGGGGGCCAACTAGCCCACCAGGTACCTCCAGTAAGCCCCACACAGCTGGATTGCTGAGCGTGATCTGAGGTCACGCCACCTTTTAACACCACTCTGCAAACGCACCTCCTGGCACTCTGCTGCTCGGGGGATGAAGTCCACTTTAGTCCTGAGGTCCTCAGGACACAAGAGGACTTCATCACCCCACCAGAAGTGCGCCAAGAGGCGCGTTTGCAGACTGGTGTAAAAAGGGGCATGGCCTCGGACCACCTCTCAGCAATCCCACTTTGTGGGGCTTACTGGAGGTACCTGGTGGGCTAGTTGGCCCCCAGGGACCCTCAGGATTCAAGGGGACTTAATCCCCCAACTTAGAATGAACCAGGAGGCGCGTTTGCGCAGTGCTACAGGGAGGGGACAGGGCCTCCCACTAGACACCGGCTTTTTTTAAATTTGCTTTTTGGAAGGGGGGCTGTGTGGCCCCCCTTCCCTTTATTATTTTTGGGCCCCGGGGACCCCATCCCCCAGGGCCTGAGCATTTAAAAAAAAAATGGGAAGGGGCCGCGGGTCCCCCTCCCATGGCGGATTTCGGCCCCGGGGACCCCATCCCCCAGGGCAAGGCCACATATTTTTTTAATTTAAAAAAAAATATTTCTAAGGAGGGGGTCTGCATGGCCCCCCTCCTGAGGCCAGTTTTGGTCCCGGGAACCTCATCCCCGGGGCCCGGCCCTATTTATTTATTTACTTTTTTTAAATACAAAAGGGAGGGGGGCCGCCTGGCCCCCCTTCCCTGGGCCACTTTTGACCCCGGGCACCCCATCCCCCGGGGCCTGGCCTCTTTGATGGGGACCATGGGGGGAGCCCCAATGCCACCTCGGTTACCGAGTCACAAGATGGCTGCCAACACATTCTGGTTTGGAGTGTTGGCAGCCAATCAGAATGAAGCTCGTGCTCGGGAGGGTTTGCAAATCCTCCTCGGTGCTCAAATATATACATTTTTGTTTTTTGAATTTCTCAGCAACTACTGAACGGATTTACACCATTTAAAAAAAAGGTCGCTTTCTGAACAAAGAGTTAACTTTTTGCCAAATTTGGTGTAATTCTGTTGAGCAGTTCGGGCTGTAGCCGTGTCTAAAGTTCCTATGGAAATTAACATGGGGAAAATGTGTTTTGGGATCCCCTTTTTTCTCAGCCCCCGCTTGGCAAATCACCCCGAAACTTTCAAGAGAGGAGCTGACCTGAGCGAACCATTGGTTTTGAAATTTCGCGAAGATTCATCAAACGGCGCCAAAGATATTGGCAAAAGAAAAAACACTTTTTGAATAGAAACAAGGTCCTTACTATAACTACCTATTGGCGACTGCCAGTAGGTAATATGTATATTATCTCCTGGCGGTCACCAGTAGATAGTTATAGTTAGGACCAATTTTCCATAGGAAATTCGCAACATTCTATTTCCAATACCTTTGGCGCCGGTTGACGAATCTTCGCGAAATTCTCAAAACATATCGCCCACTCCGGTCCGCTCCTATCCTGAAAGTTTCGGGGTGATTCGTCAAGTGGGGGCCGAGAAAAAAGGGGGGTCCCAAAACGTGTTTTCCCCATGCAATTTTCCATAGGAACCTTTAGTCGCAGCTACAGCCCGAACTGCTGAACGGAATTACACCAAATTTGGCAAAAAGGTAGCCCTTGGTTCAGAGTCGTGCCTTTTGCTTAAATGGTGTAAATCAGTTCAGTAGTTCCTGAGAAAATCAAAAGTAAAATCACATATATATCTATGGCCGTGTAGGGTCCGCGCACCCTCCCGATCACGAGCTGTATGCTAATTGGCTGTCAACACTCCAACATCATCAACACAGAAAGGAGCCAAGGGGGAAAAAATCAAGCCGCCCCCCACTCAACACATTATCAACAACAAGGGCCTGATTCAATGGACACAAATCTTTAGCTTTAAGACACTGGAGGAGTCCAAAATATTTTTTAACTACACCCCCCACGCAATGCCGTAAAATACCGCTAATTCAAGTGTCAAAATGTCCAATTTATAAACACATTGTCACTACACTGCAGCCAAAAACGTTCCCACCCAAAATTTAATTAAAAGAGGTTAGAAAAAGTGTGGAAGTGGAGAGAAAGCACCTCACGGTAGTAACACCAAGGGGGGCTTGCTAGTTGGTACTCGCTAGCACACCCACTTATCATCATAGGTTGCTTTCTCACCAACATACACTATCTTAAACGTGAAGGAAGAAAACAGTAACAGCAAGGTACAATAAGCACTGTGGGTGCTAATGTTACACACGTGCCCTACTGATCCCCGTGAGAAAAGAAAAGAAATACAATTCCCAACATTAAAACTGAGTACCTACTCACTGGCCAAATATGACTTTATTCAGTGCTGTGAGCGTCCTCAATAAAAAATGGTTAAATTTAGACCATTGTTATATCCAAAGCGCCAACATGTTTCGTTGCTACCACTTTACGTAACTTCATCAGGGCTAAGGGGATACCCAATCTTCACTTCACTTGGAATTACCACTTGGTCGAGTTGTTGCTAGTGTCCCTCGTACCTGCAACCCCCTCGTTGTACGGTACACGCCAATTGGTCACATATCCGCCGGGTAACCATATACATTTATGGCACCACTACCGGGAACTGTCGGCGTTTCAAAGCTACCTCCAAACCAGGAAGTGTTGGCAGCCATCTTGTGCCGAGGCACAAGAAATCAGGAAAACAACTGCGCAAAACGCAAAAAGGGGGCAGGGTAGAAACACCCTGACCCCCTAGGCCTGCTCAGGGGGTCCCACAAGGACCCCCAGGGCCCCAAAAAATTGTTTTTTTTTAAAACTCGGCGGGATGCGCTTAGGATGCACGGATCCCGCCGTGAAAAAAGAAAAAACGAAGCGCGGGCTCCTGCGCTTCGTTGTTAATTGGCCCCCGGGTGGGCCAAGTCCCGGGGGCATGTGGGGGTTTATTAATAATTAGTGGGGGGACAGCTCCGGGGACCACCACCCGGGGCTTTAAAAAAAAAATGGGGCGGGAGGGCTCTCGGCCCTCCCGCAGCCCCGGGGACCGCCACCCCCGGGGCTTCTTTTTAAAATTACAATTACCTGTGTGGGGGCTCCAGCCCCCACATGCCCCGAGGACCGCCACCTCCCCGGGGCACTAAATATTTAAATATGGGGGTCCGTTACGGACCCCCAGAGCCCCGGGGACCACCACCTCCCCGGGGCTTTGAAGATGTTGGGAGGAGGGCCGCGTGGCCCCCCTCCTGGAGCCAGTGATGGCCCTGGGGGCTGCCACCCCCCAGGGCCGGCTCCTGCAGTGTCCTGGGGTGCTCAACCCCGGGACACTGTAGTTTGCTATGGCAGGGAGGGAGCCTCGCGGCTCCCGCCCTGCCATAGCAAACTGCTTTGGTTTTGGAAGAGAGGCAGGAAACCTGCTCTCTCTTCCAAAACCAAAGACAATTGCTTTCCACACGGGGAGCTGCATCTTAGCAGCTCCCCATGTGGAAAAGCAATGCCGGCTCCCGAGGACGCGGGGAGCCAGCAGGACTGTGGGGGGATTGGGGACCCCCACGGTCCCCAACGGAGATGGCCAGCCCCGGGGATGGGGTCCCCGGGGCTACAAGTGGCCCGGGAGGGGGCAATGCGGCCCCCTCCCCAAAATTTAATTTAAAAAACAAAGGCCGGCCCCGGGGGATGGGGTCCCCGGGGCCATAAGTGGCCTGAGGAGGGGGGCAACGCACCCCCCTCCATAAGTTAAAAAAAAAAAAAAAAGGCCAAGCCTTGGGGGATGGGGTCCCGGGGCCGATTAAGGCCTTGGGAGGGGGGCCACGCGGCCCCCTTCCAAATTATTATTTTTTTTTTTAAATATTAGGGGCAGGCCCTGGGGGATGGGGTCCCCAGGGCCAATAAATTAGAAAAAGAAAGGGGGCCACACAGCCCCCCTTCTTAAAAAGAAATAAAATAAAATACCGGCATCGCGCCGGAGGCCACGCCCCTCCTTGCAGCACTCTGCAAACGCGCCCCTGGCGCGTTTGCAGATGGGGAACGAATTCCCCTTGAATACTGGGGGTCCCTGGGGGCCAACTAGCCCACCAGGAACCTCCACTATGCGCCAGGGGCTGCGTTGCAGAGAGGTGTTCTGAGACCACGCCCCTTTTTACACCTCTCTGCAACGCAGCTCTGTGGCGCTTAATGGAGGTAGCTGGTGGGCTAGTTGCACCCCAGGGACCCTCAGGATTCAAGGGGAGTTAATCCCCTGACTTAAAACGTGCCAAATACCCATTCACAAACCCAGACAGGCACTGTCACACCCATTCAGATACCCATAAAGACACTGTCACACCCATTTACACTGTCACTTCCATTCACAAACCCATACAGACACTGTCACACACATTCACAAAGCCATGCATTCACTGTGACACTCATTCACATACCTAAACTATTACTATCACACCCATTGACATACCCATACCGACCCTGTTACACCCATTCGGAACCCCATACAGACTTTGTCACACCCATTCACATACTGATAGAGATACTGTCACACCCATTTATATACCTATACAGACACTGTTACACCCATTCAGAACCCCATACAGACTTTGACACACCAATTAAATACTGATAGAGATACTGTCACACCCATTTACATACCTATACAGACATTATCACACCCATTCATATACCATAAAGACACTGTTACACCCATTGACAAACCCTCTTATGCACCTAAAATGATATCTTTTTAGACTCTGTTATACCCACTATGATATGCATTCAGAACCCTTCACTAGAAATATGAAATATTCTCATTTGCACTGAATGTGTGCATTTGGTTTGCGGATCTGTGACTAATCTGCGAAGTTGATAAATGTATATAAAAAGAGGATTTACAGTTAAAAATAACAACTGTTTGCGACATAGGGTGGCTCTCAGAAGAGCCGTTGTGTTCATTGTGTGTATATGATGACTACATATGCAAGTGAATGCAGAGTTTCAAGTTGTTCCGAAACACTCTGTTGCCTTCATCCTTGAAGTGAACACCACCTCTCCTGTACATTCCATGCATGTTGAAGCACAGGTTATTATTGTAGACAAAGCCCATGTTATGATCTCTGAGCAATGATGAAACAGTTGTATTAACATGTTTCCTGGCTTTCTCTATCTGTGGACAAAATTCAGAAGACCAGTTTCATTTCTGCCTCTGGCATATGTTAGAAAACACCCAGACAGTGTGAGGGAAAAGTTGCATTAATTGTTCGAAGGTATCCTTCATTAGGATTTCTAGTCCTACTCCAGTCAATGTGCCCAAGTCGTTGCCCCCACAGTGCACAACATGAGGTCTGGATGTTGGTTCTCCATAATCCTTCCAACCAATGGAAGAGATTGATTCCACTTTAACCCTCTCTGGCGAAACCAATTAATATCCACATTAGGCAAACCTAGGTACCTGTCAATACCTCTGTTTCTAGCAAACTCTCTCACCCAGAACACAAAGCTATGCCCCACAATCCACACTCTAACCATTTTGAAGGATGGATGCATAGCACACAGGAGACGTCTGCAGGTGAATGAGGCAATTTTCAAAACGAAGTCAGTTAAAAATGACTCTAGCACATAAAATTTAACACATCACATTTGATTGGATGGTGTAAGTAAGGTAGTGATTAAAACTAGGTTGTGCAATAAATATCAAAGAAGGACACGTGTGATTAGTTATGAGGAGTATATTTGTAATTGTATACACTCAACCACACCTGAAAAATTTGCCTTGGAAGTAAGCATGCTGCTATTAACAGTGTTCAATTGTTTTTTAAAACAAAATACTATTATTAATTACCTTTTACTATCATTGTTAGTCCTCTGACATCTATTTGTTAAATTGATGTACTGTATTAATTCCTAGCTTTTGCATCATTTTCACTGCTTTCATGTTACTTTTCTTGTATTATTTACAGTACTTTCCCATTGTACTTTTTTTGTCATATTTTGCGTCTAGATATACATTCTTTATTCTATGTTGTGTAAACTAATAGTAATCCAGGGGACTGGGCACTGACTCTGATTGTAGCAGACCTCCTGAAATCAATCTACTAGATAATTAAAAAATAATAAAAATTGACTTAAAAAAGGAGAGAGATGTTATACCTAGTAAACATAATTTAAAAACGATTGTAATTTAGTAATAAAACCAAAGCTTACAAAAATGATATACTAATAAAATGAAAATTTTTAAAACCATAGAAATTCACTGAAAAATCAAAGGTTACAGTGACATTATAGTTAGGATAATGGAATTTAAAAAAACCTTAGAAATTCACTGAAAAAAACAGGTTACAGAGACGTTACAGTTAGGCTGACATTTCACTCACACAAAACCTGAGAAATTCAGCAGTTATAGTTAACTCAGCTAACTATAACTTACGTCCTCCAAATGTACTGCTTATGACATCACATATTACATCACTCATGACATGGTCACTCATAACACAGCCACTCACTTCCCATATAAGTAGTCACACAGCCACTCACTCACTCATACAGTCACTCACACAGCCACTCACTAACCCATACAGCTTCTCACCCACCCACTCACCCATACAGCCACTCATATCCCACTCGCTCCCCTATACAGCCTCTCAACAGAGCCTCTCACTCACCCTTACAACCACTCATGTACCCACCCACTCACACACACAACCACCTACATACCCATTCACACTTCCATACAAGCACTCACAAGCCCACTCACTCTCCCATATAGCCACTTACACAGATGCTCACTTTCAATACAGTCACACAGACACCCACTCACTTGCCCATACACCTACTCACACAGCCACACAATCACCCATACAACCACTTATACACCCAGTCACTCATCCAAACAGTCACTGATACAGCCACTCAGGCACCCATACAGGCACTCACTCACCCATGCAGCAACTCACACAGCCACTGACTCACCCATACAGCCACTGACTCACACACCCACTTATTCACCCATACAGCTACTCACAACACCCATTTATTCACCCATACAGCCACTCACACACCCACTCACACACACATACAGACACCCACACAACTACTCAGATCACATATGTTAGAAATAATATCACTTGTTAGTAGTACAGAAAGAATAGTAATTTAACTTATGCAATAGCTTAGTATATATCTTTAAGTCTCAGAAACATTTATTAAATACTTATACTCACTGGATGATGTCTTCAATGATGTCACTGACCATGTCATGAGTGATGTAATATGTGAGGTCATAAGCAGTGCATTGCAGGGGCGTACGTTATAGTTAGCTCAGATAAATACAACTGCTGAATTTCACTGGTTTTGTATAAGTGAAATCTGAGCATAACAATAACATCCCTGTAACCTTTTTTTCAGAAAATGTCTATGTTTTAAAAAAATTCTATTTCCTAACTAGAATACCCCCGTAACCTTTGGTTTATTTTAGAGAATTTCAATGTTTTTAAATTTTTTATTTCCTAACTCTAACCTGTAAATTTTGAGAGTGGGTTTGTGAATGGCCCTATATATCGGTGAGTGGGTGTCTGAGTGACTGTATGGGTCTGTGAGTGGGTGTGTGAGTGGTGCTATGCATCTGTGAGTGGGTGTGTAAGTACCTGTGTTGGTCTGTAAGTAGGTGTATGAGTACATGTTTGTGTCTGTGAGTGGCTGTGTGAGTGGTGCTATGGGACTGTGAGTGGGTGTATTAGTGCCTGTGTGGGTCTGTGAGTAGGTGTGTGAGTGCCTGTGTGGGTCTATGACTGGGACTGTGAGTGGCTCTATTGGTCTGTGAGTGAATGTGTGAGTGGCTGTAAGGGTCTGGGAGTGGGTGTGTGAGTACCTGTGTGTGTCTGTGAGTGGCTGTGTGAGTGGTGCTATGGGTCTGTTAATGGGTATATGAGTGCCTGTGTGGGTCTGTGAGTGGGTGTGTGTGTGAGAGTGCCTGTGTGGGTCTGTGACTGAGTTTGTAAGTGGTGCTATGGGTCTGTGATGGATGTGTGAGTGCCTCAAGCCGAGTCCCAAAATAACTGACAACATTTCCTGATTGAAGTGTTGGCAGCCAATCAGAGATCTGCAGTTCTCTGCACGAGCTCGTCATTATTCATGAAGGATCCGCGCCTCTAGATATCCAAATTTAATTTTCTGTTAAAAACTCTAAAACTACTGAACGGATTTACAGCTAATAACAAAAAGCATTCTTTCTGGACCAAAAGCTACCTTTCTTGCCAAATTTGGTATAATTCTGTCCAGCAGTTCAGGCTGTAGTCATGTTCAAAATCCATATGGGAATTAACATGGAAAACACACTTTCTTTCACCCCCATCTTTTTCTCAACTCCCGATTCACGGATCACCCCAAACCTTTCCATGCACAACTAGAATCACCAGAACAGTTTTCGGGAATATTTCGTGAAGACTCATCGAACGGTGCCAAAGATATAGTCAAGTCAAAAAACGCTTTTCCTATGGAAACATGGTCCTACCTATAACTACCTACTGGCGATTGCAAGTAGGTAATATATTTATATATATAACTGAACATTTCACATAACTATTACGTTACTTTAATCTTTGCTTTAGAGTATGTATATACACTCTAAAGCAAAGGTTAAAGTAACATAATAGTTAGGGGAAATGTTCAGTAATAGCGTAATGCTTTAAGCTCTAAAAACCACTGAAATTCACCAGTTATAGTTATCACAAGTCACTATAACGCACGCCCTAAGCAGCACTTTTTTGGAAAGTTGTGTGGAGATCTGTCAAACAGCGCAAAAGTTATTATCAACACAAAAAAATCAATTTTCTATGGAAACACGATCTTCACTATATATAAAATTTACTGAATTGGGTGCAAGGGGTAACAGGCGCTGATATAGAAATCACAACAATCAATATTAGTCCGATCAACACAAATAGTATCTTTGCGGTGCGGTCAAAAGGGGGAGATACACCCTAATTCCCCAACCATCAATCCAAGATTGAACATAACAATTTACAATTTTTGAAGCACACGCATTTCCAAGTCAAGTCAAAGTATAGTACAGTTGAGAAACATGAAAGCAATGATATAGACTTTGTTTCTTCTTTGGTGTTTTTTATTCCTTCCACTCCCTTTAGCCAAAGTGTTTTGTCGTTTGGGGGTAACACCCCTACGACTTCCTCAGGGCTTAGGGTATTAGATGTGTTCAAGGTCAAGATCTCCTGACGTGAATTGAAATCAAGAAGCCTTGTATCCAGTGTATATTTATGCCATCCAAGATTATATTTAAATTTGTACAATAGTAATCAGTATGTGCCAGCGCAGCGCGTTGTGTCAAAATCCCTTGGGAGAAAGTAAACTCCCGTTAATAAGGATCAGGTCCCTGAAGTACGGGGAAAACCTGAAGTCTTTGGAGACCATACCTGAATACTGTACTATACTTTGACTTGACTTGGAAATGCGTGTGCTTCAAAAATTGTAAATTACGATCCTCACTATAACTATTCAGTGGCAACAGCCACTGGGTAATATATATATATATATATATATATATATATATATTGTACACCAAAGATCCTCAATTCGGAACGCACTCGAAGCCGGATAAATGTGGGCAAATAAAACATTGCATCCCTCGGAAATACATTCTTGCCTCTTGCCTTACGCGTTTCGGAGTTATGAACTCCTTGTTCACAGGCATTGCATTGTATCGGCGCAGATTACACAGAAAAGCCACTTAACTCCGAAACGCGTAAGGCAAGAGGCAAGAATGTATTTCCGAGGGATGCAATGTTTTATTTGCCCACATTTATCCGGCTTCGAGTGCGCTTCCGAATTGAGGATCTTTGGTGTACAAAAAAAAAAAATATATATATATATATATATATATGTTTTAAAAAAGCAACCTATGACTGGCTCAGAATGTGATCAAGGCAGGGGATCCTGCCGAAACGCGTCATAGCCCTGATGTGATGTGATGAAATAAAAGGAATATATTACCAACCTGGGACTGCGGTGTTGTTTTCTGGCAGAGCAAGTTGGATTGCCGGAGTTGGTGTTTGATGTTGAGCCGCTGCGCCGAGTGCAGCATTGACGACACACCCTTGGTTAGGAGCCCCACGGAGACTTGCCAGTTTTGGCTGTTCGTGTGTTACACAACGTGGAGGGGCCCCCCCAGAAGACGATCGAGGCCGCTGAAACCGGAGAGACTTGGGCGGGAGTGCTGCCGTGGACGGAGCGTCGGAGGACGCCTGACAGCAGGTAAGCGCCCGCGCAGTCGAACGTGCGGCGAAAACGTTGCGGGAAAGGTGCCCATGGATGCGGAGAGTGTCCTTAGGGGCAAGTCCCAGGCTGTATATATTATACCATTACACGGATATACGAAGGGCTGGTGTCTGACAACAGAAACGCTGTCATATACTATTGAGCAGCCATTTAAAGAGACAGAACCAATTTTTGGGATTGAAGAATACTTACAATGGAGGAATGGGTAAAACTATGTGAGAAGGATGTAGGAGCCATTTTTGATGAGGAAATACCAGGAACCAGCGGTGTGAATAAAGATTTGCCAGCAGCAACTGGCACACAAGACAATGACATTCAGTTAATCAAGCGCAAATTAGAAAAACTCAGGTGCACAGAAATTTCAAAGTGGTGGGAAATACGATCACTGGACAAATATCTAGAGGTTGGAAGAGTCCCTCGTGGTCTAAGGATTCTGATTGCCCCAACCTTCGAAAACTTGGACCCGAAGATGTTACAAGAGTGGGCCAATAACAGCACTGAGTCCTCTAATAACATGAAGCGGATCCTAGTAAAATACTCTAAAAAGGATAGAGAAAAGATCTTGGATGAAATCAAACGTCTCCAACAAGAACTAAATAATCTGACAAACCCGGAAGTGATTGGCAAATTCGAAAAAGATCTAGAAACCAAATTAAATAAATATGAAAAAACGATCAAAGAAAGAAAAGCAACCAAATTCACCAGGGATCGTTTAGACTATCAGAGGGGACACATTTTTACCTTCGCGAAACGATTTGACACTTTGCGCAGACAAAAGTTAACCAGCAACCCAGTCTCAGCAAATAACACTAAGGAAAGACGGAAGATGGCAGATACAAGCTCAGACTAGAGCTCTGAGGTGGACACTGACCTCGAGGAAGGTGGAAAATCTGTGGGTAACATGGAAAAACCTTCAACGTTAATTGAAGAAATGCGTTTTTTAGGTCTAGATCGGACCCTCAATGCCAGACAAAGACCGCCAAGAAGGGGCCGAGGCCAGGATACAGAGGAAACGAAAGAGAAGAAGGAGAAGGCATGGAGTTGCGGTCTAACTGAAACTGAGACAAATATTCTATCACTGGGTTTGTCCTACTGCAGACGTACCAATTTTAACTATGCACAGACCCGAATCGATTTTTTTAAATTTATAAGAAAATTTAAACTAAGGAAATACTTTCAAAACCAGCCAAGTAAAAAGAACCGGACGATGGAGAGTCTGCAACAAGGGACTGTGAGCAACCTAGTGGTAGACGATTTAAATTTACTCAGGGACCTAGATGAACTTGAGAGGACGAATGAAAATCCAGGCATGGAAATATCGTGCAAAGAGACTGCTGACAGATTGGGTCTGGACATCTATGGAACCAGCGCAACGGAATTCAGAAAGAAATCGAATTTCACACCAATTCTTCCCAAAGATTCAATCGATCTATTCTCAGATCAAGTGATTATGGATCTAAAAGAATTAGCCAAAGAATCCAGTAAGAACTATAACAAAAACATAAAAGAGGACGAAAAGAACTATGTAAAAATCAAGGATAAAATCAAATCCAGGTCTGACATCGTAATACGACAATCAGACAATGGGGGAAACTTAGTCCTCTGGCCATTGTGCAAATATAATGAGGAAGCGAGGCTCCAATTGCGAGAGACGGAATGCTATCAGCGAGTTCCGCACAGCAATTTTCTTGAAGTGAAAACCAAATACCACAAGGTACTGGCAAGATGGAGAGGTATGGGGCTCCTATCTGAAGAAGAACACCAGTACTTGTAAATGATCCAGTGACTCCCATACTGTACTTAATACCCAAAGTGCATAAGGACATGCTATCTCCTCCCGGAAGGCCAATAATATCAGCCATTGGAAGCCTCTTTGAAACCTCATCACGTTATCTGGATCATTTCCTACAAGATTTTGTAAAAGCCCTACCATCATATATCCAAGACACTGGGGACCTTTTGAGAAAACTACATAATACCCAGTGGGAAGAAGAAGATTTATTAATAACTCTTGACGTAGCCTCGCTCTATACGAGCATTGCACACAGAGATGGGCTGAGGGCTCTCAGACACTTTCTAGTCAACAGACCATTGCAGGAATACCAACACTCAGAAATGCTACTGCAAATGGCAGAACTGTGTTTGGAAAATAATTTTTTCCTTTTTGGTAATGACACCTACAGACAACTTAGAGGGACAGCCATGGGCACCTGCTTCGCTCCCAGCTATGCAAACTTACATATGGGCTGGAAGGAGGAGCAGGTGCTCAGGACCAAACATGAGAAAGAGTGGAAAGAGAACATCAAGGTCTGGTACCGATTCATTGATGATCTATTCATCATATGGAGGGGGTCGATAGAAAGTGCTAACTTGTTTGTAAATGCCCTCAACGACAACACACTCAATTTAACGTTTACTTGTACTATCAGTGATTCTTTTGTACACTTTTTAGATCTGGAAATTTTTATCCGAAATGGCAGCCTACATACACGGACATTTAGGAAGTCTACTGCTGGAAACTCTATATTGCATTGTAGCAGCTTTCACCCCCAAAAATTGAAACAGAGTATCCTGTTTGCAGAGCAGCTTCGCATGAAGAGAAATTGCAGCGAAACTAGCTCCCTGGTGCAAGCGCAAACTGATCTGACAGAAAGATTCAAGGAAAGGGGATACAGTCAGAGAGTTTTAAAACAAGCAGTAGATAAGGTAGATGGACTTTCGAGGAAAGAATTCTTGTTTGATAATAAAAGAGGAAAGAAGAACTCCAATGACTCCAGACAGGATATAAGGATGATAACCGGGTACAGTGCCTATCATGCAAGGGTGAGAGACTGCATGAATAGGAACTGGTACCTGGTTAGAGGAGATCCCACACTGAATAGCCTTGTCTCTCGTAAACCCCTTGTCTCATACAAGAGAGCAAAATCAATGAGGCAGCAATTGGTAAACAGCAGCCCGGAGGTAATTGAAACTGAAAGTTGGCTGAAGGCCAATCCGGGTTTTAACAAATGCCTTAAGTGCAAGGCCTGTAAGCATGGTGTGAATAAAAAAGAGGTACAATTGCCCCTAATGAATAAGCCATGGAAAATCCCCCGGTTTTTTAATTGTAAAAGTGACCATGTGGTGTACGTGCTACAGTGCACGTGCCCCTTGGTATATGTGGGCAGTATAATCCATATGGCCCATGTCAGGATCCTTCAGCACCTCAGGGCAGTGAAGAACAGGGATCAGTCATATCCAGTTGCGCGCCACATTAATGATGTCCATGGAGGCAAGGTTGAAGAGTTAACTTATTTTGTAGTAGACTCGGTCCCCAAGAAAAGACGGGGTGGGAATCGGGAAAGTAAATTGAGACAGCTAGAGTCTCGCTATATATTAATGTTTGATTGCAAGACTCCCAATGGTCTTAACTCTGATGAAAATTTACATGTCCATCTTAACTAAATGACATAAGTTATGACCCTTCCTCCATACTAAAGAATCTCACCTGAAAGTGAGAATTGAACAAGATACAAAAGATTCTATGGTTGTAGTCTACTTTTTATAGTTTCTGAAGATTGCGTATATTATGAACAGAAATCTCTAAGTACCAATTGTAAGGAAGAGCTTGCCCCAGGATGCCACGTAATTAAAGAGCCAGTCTCTCTAAAGGGCGCACCAAGGAATATAAGATATTGAGTCCTTATTGTGAGAAAAAAGTGTCTTTGTATGTAAGAAACTATATATAAATATTGTTTTTTAAACAAAATTAGTCCTACGTTTTGCACATAGACAGTGATGGAATAGTATACCAGCACTAGAGCACTTGCACTTTATTATATTCAGGAAATATAATGCAATTTTGCACATGTATCTATCAGATATTTACCTATGTTGCTATTTTTCTGCTGCTGCTATATTGAGGATATTGTCCTGTGATGCACTGACACTTTAAAAAAATCAATTTGCACTAAGGCAATAGCACTTTGTTGTGGCAAAACTTTGGAAACTGAAAATGAGTAGTATTGTTGTGGCTTTCAATACAGAGTAATGCTCAAATATCTACTGTCAGATAATTAATTTGAAGGTATGAAACGTGCAGAGTAGACAACATTGCCATGTAAGGTGGTACATAGAATATGAGAACTGTTATTATTTAGAGTGATATTTATGAACTTTTAGTACCTGCATTTTAAAAAGAAATGCGTGAAATTTGCACTTGCACTTTGATGTCGAATTGTTTACAATTTAGCATTAGTACTTTCCAATGTGACAATTGTTTGAAAACATAGCACTTGCACTTTTTCAAAATCGAAGGTTATATAATGCATTATTGGAACTAGTCTTCCCATGTGCAGAAAGGATAATAACCAGCACTTGCACTTTCATTGTTACACAAAGAAAAGCCTAACGGAAAGATCTCCAATTTGATTTACATCAAAGGACCCAAGTCTAATGACACACTCTATGTACAAACGATATAACCACATTGTGGGAACATGAGGTTATCAAGCGTGTACACCAGCCGAGAAACTGAGCCATTATTCTATTGAAGGACATGCACCTTAACGGGCTTACTGTGGTGGTACAATAAAGTTTACTTGAAAAAAAGTGGGAATGGCAAGCAAAGTGGCAAAAACAAAAAACAAAAAAACTGAAAAAAGAAAGCAAAATAAAAACGAGTAAAATATACAAAAATCAAAAAATGTAATTGTAACAACCAAAGGAAATCATGTATATAGAGAAGGAACATTTCGGCACTGTGCAGTATTTTGTCTGTTTCTATGTTACCACGTGTTGGTAACGATATGTTTTAAAAAATCAACCTATGACTCTGGCTCAGAAGGTGATCAAGGCAGGGGATCCTGCCAAAACGCGTCATAGCCCTGATGTGATGTGATGAAATAAAAGGAATATATTACCAACCTGGGACTGCTGTGTCGTTTTCTGGCAGAGCAAGTTGGATTGCCGGTGTCTGTTAGATCTTGGCGGAGGAGAAAACTCGGTCACAAACGTGACAGAGATCCCAACCGCCATATTTCAATCCCATTATATCCAATGGAGATCCTAATACGGCAGACTGGATTTGTGACAAGAGTATTCCATCTGCTGATATCTAAATAAGGCCCTAAATCTATGTATGTGAGTATTGATCTATATACAGATATAGATATCTGCACACAGACATGTGGTCAGATATGAATATGTTATGTTATGTTAACTGAAATTTGTATAGCGCATAATCACCAACACGTCTCTTAGCGCTTTGAGAGAGTGGCCAAAGTCCACCAGCAGTCGCAAATACAACACTTGGCAGATGTTTTTAGACTGTGTCCAGAGCCTCCCTAAACAGGAACGTCTTGAGTCATTTCCTGAAAGGGAGGAGTGCGGATTCCTTTTGAAGGTTCTCAGGCAGTTGATTCCAGAGTTGAGGAAGTAGGACAGAGAAAGCTCTGCGACCTTTGGATACGGTTTTAAACCGTGAATAAGCCAAATGGCCAGCCTCGGACAACCGAAGTGTACGTCCCGGCACATAGTTCCCTAGGCGTTCCTTAATATAAACTGGGGCCTGGCCATAGATGGCTTTGTAGGCAATGCAGAGACCCTTGAACTTTGCTCTCTGTTTGATGGGGAGCCAGTGCAACTTGCACAGCAGAGGGGTGGCATGAGCCCTTCTAGGAAGTCTAAAGATCAGCCTGGCTGCATCATTCATGGTCACCTGTAATTTGTTAATGAGTTTCTCAGGGAGGCCAATATATAAGGCATTACCATAGTCCAGTCTGGACATGATTGTGGCCGACACAATCATCTGTAATGTGGCAGATGATAGAACGGGGGCAAGTTTCCGCAACTGTCTCATTAGATCCGTACAGGCTCTGACCACGGTAGCGACTTGATTAGCCATGGAAAGATTGGCATCAATCTTGATGCCCAAACTTTTTATGACAGGAACTGGCATAGGGGTAGTGCCAAGCTCTTGAGGCCAGAAAAGGTCATTCCAGGGATTGTTTTTCGAGGAGATGACAAGGACCTCTGTTTTGTCTGGGTTGAATTTTAGCGAATTAGCTGTCATCCAATTCACTGTGTTTTGCACAAAAGTGTGGGCTTGAGGGGAGTTATCAATCTGGAGGATGAGTTGTGTATCGTCCGCATAGTTAAAAACTTGACAATCCATGCGAGCCAGAGCAGCCAGCAGTGGCTGGAGATAAATGTTAAAAAGGAGCGGGGACAGTGCTGAGCCCTGGGGGATGCCACAGGAGAGGGCGCCAATGCTCGACACCTGCTCACCCAGCTGGACCCTCTGGGACCGCCCTGACAGAAAGGACTCAAGCCAGTGGTATGCCAACCCACAGATGCCCAGGTCGGCGATCCGAGCCAAAAGCTGTGCATGATTAACCGTATCGAACGCCGCTGATAGATCTAGCAGGACCAGGGCGCTCGGTTTTTTGTTGTCAGCCATAACTCTGAGTTCGTCGAGTACAGACAACATCACCAATTCAGTACTATGGTGGGCCTTGAAACCAGCCTACCGCACCTGGAGTAGCTGATGTTCCTCCATGAACGACGAGAATGTTTTGAGGACATGTTGTTCCACTACTTTCGCCAAAAAGGGGAGCTGGGAGATGGGCCTGTAGTTCTTTAGATTGGCCGCATCTGCCCCTGGTTTCTTCAGCAGGGGGATAACCCTGGCTTCCTTCAGGCTGGTGGGCATGTTACCTGTCTCCAGGGAATAGTTTAATAAAGCAAGGATCTCCCTCTCTAGCCTGGGAAGGGCCATTTGGAAAATCCTTGGAGGACAGGGATCTGCTGGGGAGCCCGATTTGACACGACTCATCAGAAGTGACAGGGAAGCTAGATCTAAATTAGGGAAGGAGGTGAGTTGCTTGCCGGGGGAATGGGGGACTAAATTCTGGTCTAGGGGACCCTGATTAATTGGAGTGTTGTCAACATCAGCTAGGATGTCCCTGACCTTATGAAGAAAGAAGGTCTGAAATTTGTTGCAGTCTGCCGGCACGGCTGCAGATTTCTGCTCTGACTTCTGGTTGAGTTCTTTTAAAATTCTAAATGTTTCTTTCTGTTTGTTTGTAGCGTCTGTGATTCTTGCCTCATAATATTCAGCCTTCCTAGTCATAATGGCTTTTTTATATAAGACTAGCAAGGTTTTGTAGCTTGCAAGCGCGGCTGGATGGTATGATTTACGCCACAGCCTCTCGGCTTGGCGGAGAATTTGCTTCCTTCCCCTCAGGTCCTCATTGAACCAGGGGGCCCCCTTGCCCTTGTCTCTGACTTCCTCCGGGCCGGTGCCACCTGATCTATGGCCCCTCTTAAAATGTCAGTGAGGGCCTCACTCTCCTAGTCTAGGTTACCTTTTGTAAAATAATTTGGGGCAATACTAAGCAAGGTGCCCACTAGGTTGTCTGCCTCAATTTTGTTCCAGCTTCGCACCACTCTCCACTCTGGAGGTGGTTGGGTCAATTGGCTGACCAGCGGGATACAGCAACTAATTAGTGAGTGGTCTGACCAGGCGCAAGGGCTGATATCTATTAGGCTGGCCCATGGCTGAGAGGTCCAGATAAGGTCAAGGATGTGTCCCTTGACGTGAGTTGGGGAGTCAACCAGCTGGTAGAGCCCCATCAAGCTCATAGCTACCTCAAATTGGCTGGCAAGCGGCTCTCTCGGTGCTTTATCCCAGTGGTAGTTGAAATCGCCAACCACTGGGAGTCGTTGATACCGTGAGCAGAGATCACTAACAATTTCCGAGAATAACTCATTGAACCTAGGGGTTGATTGCGGGGGGCGGTACGCCACCATGAGTGTCAAGCAGGAGGATTTAGATGAAATTTTTACTCCTAAAATGTCCGCGCTTTCAATGCTCTCTGCCACTATCTTAGCTACCACTAGCCATTTATTATAGAAAATGGCTCCTCCTCCTCCTCTAGTCTTTTCTTGTCTGTTATGCCATAGGGCGTCAAAGTCCCCGGGAAGGGCTGCTACAACATCTGGGACTGAGGTGTCTCCAAGCCAGGTTTCTGTAACCGCCAGGATATCTATGTCTCCATCCTGGAGGAGCGAAAAAATTTCGAGGCAGTGTTTCTGTAATGAGCACGTATTGAGAACTGCCACCTTAAGTCCTAGTGGTTTACCAGGCCCGATGTTTTTGTGGGGGGCTGGTCGAGAAGTCATGGACCTGCCGCCCCTATTATTTCCCAGTATTGTTTCAGCTCTCAACGTGTCTACTACACTCTTGCCTATAACGTAGTTCCCGGCAGCTAAAGTCCGTAGTTCTTACGCTGAATAGGTCAGCGAATGACCAGGGGTCGTGGCCCCTGGTCCCGGTCGGGCGCGGACTGGTGCAGACGGGCTTGCCTTAGGTGCGCCTTCGGCGCGCCACCTGCGCGTCCGCTCCAGCGCGGCAGTTATGGCGTTCCCTTCCGCCCACCAACCAATCAGCTCTGCAATGCAGCAGCTGATCTCCCCCTAAGCACTAGACCGCATTTGCAGAGCGGAAGTGCTAGTGACCTGGGAGGGTGCTATCGGCAGGAGAGGCAGGGATGTGCGCACAGGTAACACAACAGATTCAAATTCAATTTTAGCAGCAGAATTGGATTTCACTTTAAGACCAGTAAAAACGATTAAAAGCAATTTTAAAGCCTCAACATTACCGCGCATTGAGAGACCGCCTAGTGAGATTTGGCGCGTCTCTCTCTCTCGCTGCGCGTCCGCTCCAGCACGGCAGTTATGGCGTTCCCTTCCGCCCACCAACCAATCAGCTCTGCGATGCAGCAGCTGATCTCCCCTAAGCACTAGACCGAGTTTGCAGAGCGGAAGTGCTAGTGACCTGGGAGGGTGCTATCGGCAGGAGAGGCAGGGATGTGCGCACAGGTAACACAACAGATTCAAATTCAATTTTAGCAGCAGAATTGGATTTCACTTTAAGACCAGTAAAAACGATTAAAAGCAATTTTAAAGCCTCAACATTACCGCGCATTGAGAGACCGCCTAGTGAGATTTGGCGCGTCTCTCTCTCTCGCTGCGCGTCCGCTCCAGCACGGCAGTTATGGCGTTCCCTTCCGCCCACCAACCAATCAGCTCTGCGATGCAGCAGCTGATCTCCCCCTAAGCACTAGACCGAGTTTGCAGAGCGGAAGTGCTAGTGACCTGGGAGGGTGCTATTGGCAGGAGAGGCAGGGATGTGCGCACAGATAACACAACAGATTCAAATTCAATTTTAGCAGCAGAATCGGATTTCACTTTAAAACCAGTAAAAACGATTAAAACGATTAAAAAGCAATATTCTGGTGTTTAAATTTAACTTTGTATGTAAGCGTGTATCTGTCTATATATATGCATGAATAGATACACACACACACACACACACAAAATCAGATTTAAATATTTTAACCAGTCAACGCTGCTTTGCCGTGAATAGTTGTTGGACAAATTAATGTGTTTAGTGGCAAGGTGCAGTGTCTGTTTCTTCTTCAGTGTCGCCCCTTGGTGCATTTAACAGCTGTGGTGGTAGGGTCCAAGGGGGGAGAGGAAGACAAATAGAACTGGGGTACGGTGCCCCTTCTAGAGATGTCAGTGCTTTGTAAGGGAAGGTTGCTATAAAGGTACCTGGACTGACCACTAAAACAAGTACACATTTAACAGAAAATAATCTCAAACCTTACTTTAAAAAGGCACACTTACGAAAACGCGGCTAGGGCTTCCTTATGATTTCATATTGACACAAACGTGCGCAAATCTAACTTGGAATAAGAGTATCTAAGCTATTAAAATATATTACGAAAAATGCATATGACAAAACCAGAATGTTCTGAATGCATCATGTTTCGAATTAATGCAATATTTTATTTTTGTGGATTACCTTCCCGAGGGCAATGTTTTGTAACACTAGAGCATGTTTCCTGAATGTCATCACCCTTATTAAATGCAGGGGTTCTGAATTTTAATGTTCACCCAGACGCTGTCACAGACCTAATTTAAAAGAATATTCCAGGCTTTGTGCCGTATTTTCAGCAATACCTTCATAATGAGGAACACATAACCCATAACATTTCACTGTTGAGCGGATCTCACAGTGTAGTGGTGCGGCTGCTAAAGATCATTTATAGAATTGTAAAAGACTTGCCACACACGCTTGCATTACATGCGAGTGACCAACCTGCCCCAGGGCTGGAAAGACTAGTTGTGAAATTAATGGCAGAATTGGTTTAATTAGTCTAGATGAGCTGGCACAGCCTGTAATCTAAATGCAGGTTAATTTGCTCCCTTCTAGTACAAAATGAACTGAACTGAACCCATCAGCTCCAATTTTTAGTTAAAAACACACACAGCTTCCGATTTATTTTTAAAGGATACCGGATCTAAATGTATTTCCGGGATGTAAGGCTGCAATAAAGGAAGCAAAGGTCTACAATGCAGCCCATTATTCCTCTACTTACTTAGGGGCATATCTACAAGGGCAGGCGATACAATTATCGCCGCTTTAGCGTCCGTTTTCGGACGAAAAGCGGCGATAATTTTAACGCCTTATTAGCAAGGACACGCTAACGCGTGAATCCATGCTTTTCGCCCTTTCTCTTATCGCCCAACTTTGCATCTCTAATGAGATGCAAAGTGGGCGTTACTGGGCGTACCCCAGATGGGCTACGTTGTAAATATCGCCGATGTGCACATCGCGATATTTACAAGGCAGCCCACAGGATGATAGCAGACGTTAGATTTTGGCGAAAACGGCCGTTTTCGCCAAATTCTAACGTCTGCTATTATCCCGACTTAGCCATCCCTAACATAGGGGTGGATTGTGCTGATACGACCACAGGGTCGTATCAGCAAGGTTATCGCCGTTTGCAGGGAACATCGCTGGAAAACCAGCGATGTTCCCTGCAAAGCGGCGATAACCTCGCTATCTCTGGAATTTTTATCGCCCTGGAGAAGCGTGTTGTTAATAACGCGCTACCAGGGCGATAATTTCGGAGATAGCCAGCGATAAGTAATCTATCGCTAAGCACGGCCAGCGATAATTATCGCTGGCCGTTGATAATATGCCCCTATGTTCCCTACCATGGTCCATGGGGTCAAATTACAGAAGCATTTAAGAGTATGATAAGTAGTACAACAGAAGTATTATTTTAAGTACCTTTACATGCCTTTGTGAATTGGCGCAAAACGTCAAACTCTCTATAAGTAAAAGTGTAAAGAGGGGACAGCCCGTTCTATTTGTATTAATTGTATATGAATTTTCTCAGAATATTCCCATTTCATTCTTATTTTGGATGTTTTTGAACCAATATACAAAGGCATATAAGAGTACATTAAAGAGTACTTACTATAGGAGTACAACTTACATACTCCAAAATGTTCAAGTGAATAAGTCCCACTGTCATTGATGGCTAGCTACTGTACTTCAAAGTACACAGCAGGCTTTGGCACAGCATTGTGCTAGTACAAGCCTACAAATTTATGCATAGGAGATATATCAGTGCCACAGTGCCAATGCATAGAAAACTCGGGTAACAAATGCTGAAATAATCTACTATGCCACTCTGACTCTGTTTTAAAGTAAAAAATGTTCCAGCACTGACGTCCCATCTCAACAACAGGTTTCCTGGGCGCGGACTGGTCCGAATTCAGGCTTACCTGCACCTCAAGGCACGGAGGGTCTGGAGTTCCTGAGCGCACCCCCTCTGTGGGTGTCAGATCGGCCCACACAGGCTGCACTTGTTGATCCCCAAACTCCTCACCTGCGGTCGCGCTCCTTAGGCAACCGAAGGTTCATCACAGCTCCTTGTTGCAGATCAATCTTGTTGGCCTCTCCTACAATGGGGAGAAGATGATGAGAAGTTCCTGGTGCTGATCCCTCGTCCGGGGGTAGATTTGTCTAGGGATCCCAAGGCAGCCTCACTCCTCTGACAATGCTCTGAGACAGTACACACTTCTGCCTGGTTCTGGTGACCCCCTCTGACATACAGGGTCACCATGTCCCTAATGCACATGGACATCAACCCACTAGGCACAGCAAGTGTCCTCACAGTAGGCCCTCCTGCCATATGGGGTTGCCGATCCTTATCTGTACATGAGCACTGGTCCGTTCAGAAAAGTTCATGCTGCAGCAGCCCTTCCTGGCATTGAGGGTTGCCATTCTTTAGCTGCACATGGGCTATGGCCCAATTTGCACAGCGTTCACCACAATTCACTTTACCACGGCCCTCCCCTGGATGTGGGGGTCACTGACTTTCTCCTGCACATGGGCAACAACCCAATCGGCGCATCAGCGGTTTCCTCACACCTCGCAATGGAAGTTCACTCGACAGGATTCCCCACTGGACTTGCTCTCTCCAACACTCTCCTCTACCTCACAGAGCACACTGGTCTTGGCAAGCAGGCAGGCAATGGTGCTCCAGGCTCCAGGGCCAGTGGTCTTGGATTCCCTAGGTGATGTCCCCTCCCCCAGCAGAGAGACTAACCAGCCTTGGCCCATAGTCCTGGTCACAGGCAGAAGTCATGTAGAGGTCACACAGCCTGTCTGGCTGCTTGGCAGATGGCAATTTTTGGGGTCTCAAGCTCCCATTCTTATAGTCATTTCCAGACACCAAATGTGATATAGAGTCTGAGTCTGTTAAGTTTATGTTTTTGAAGTACCCACTCCTCTTCCCTCTTGAAAGCAGTATGGCACAGCAGGAGCAACTCCAAAGCTGAGGCCATAGGAATGAGGAGTTCACATGTGGATGTCAGCCATAGAGATATGTGTATCAAAAGGTTAGCCCATGGCCTCAACCCTACTCTTTATGATACTCTTATCAGCCCCATCTTCTTCCTGAGATGTGCCCAGGCCCCATCCTCATGACCTCTCACTGAAACAAGTAGCATCCTTTGATGTGTGCAGGGGAAGCCTGGCTCTGCTCTCTTCAGTGTATGTCCCACCCAGCTTACACCAATGCAGCAGTACACAAATCTGTCTGAGGGTATCCTCTACCTCCTCTCCTCATGTTTCACCATTTAGGCCTAGGTATCCAAAAATGGAACCCAGGGTCCTCCATGTACTGTACCATTCACAGGCACACATTCACCCAGTGCATGTATACAGCATATTCACACTGCACACCACAGGAGAATCGGCCGCCCTGATCCTGCTCGACCTCTCCGCAGCTTTCAACCCCGTCTCCCACCGCACACTCATCAAACGACTGTACCAGATCGGAATCAAAGATGACGCTCTTAGATGGATGGCATCATTCCTCATGGGGCGCACCCAGAGAATCTGTCTCCCTCCCTTTCACCTCACAACCCAAGCGAACCATTTGCAGCGTCCCTCAAGGTTCATCCCTCAGTACAACTCTCTTCAACATCTGCATGACGCCACTAGCTGACATCGTCAGAACCCACGAGATCAGCATAATGTCCTACGCCGACGACACCCAGCTCATCCTCTCGCTTTCAGATGACCCCGCCACTACAAAATCTAACTTCCGCAACTGCATGAAGAACATCTCAGCCTGGATGAAGGACAGCTGCTTGAATCTCAACACGGACAAAACCAAAGTGCTGATTTCCGGCAGCCACACCTCCCTCTGGAACAACATCTGGTGGCCATCGGAACTCAGACGCACCAACACACCAAAAGACCACACTTGCAACCTCCGCATCATCCTAGACAGAAAACTCTCCATGAAACAACAGGTCAACGCTGTCTCCTCAGCCTGCTTCCACACTCTCTGCATGCTCTGCAGAATATTCAAGTGGCTCTCCATCAGCACCAGAAAAACAGTGACACAGGCCCTCATCACCAGCCATCTGGACTAAGGCAATTCGCTCTATTCAGGCACCTACAGCAAACTCATGAGAAGACTCCAGATGATATAGAATGCAGCAGCCAGAGTGATCCTCAACCTGCCCAAAAGGACCCACATCACCCAGCACCTGAGAGACCTCCACTGGCTCCCCATCCAGAAAAGATGCCATTTCAAACTACTGACCCACGCACACAAAGCCCTCAACAACCAAGGACCTGCATACATGAACCACTGCCTGAACCTCCACCAACCATCCAGAAACCTCAGCTCTTCCCAACTCACCCTCGCACAGACACCACGCATCGGCTGCACTGGAGGATGCTCTTTCTCCCACCTCCGGCAAGTCCTGGAATGCCCTCCCCCTCCGAACATCACCCTTGCTGACAGACTTCAGGAAGAAGATCAAGACCTGGCTCTTCGACTGAAACCGTTAGGGCAGCCCCTGGATACCCTCATGGGTGACAAGCCGCACTATACCAGTGCTGTATCATACGTTTGATTGATTGATTGTATCCTTCCTGTACTGCCCCACTCAGGCACACATACATGCAGCACATACATTTAACATGCATGCACTACCCAGCACTACATCCTTCATTTATGCCACTCATAGGCACGCATAATCCAACACATGCATTTAACATACATGCACTACCCAGCACTACATCCTTCGTTTATGCCACTCATAGGCACGCATAATCCAACACATGCATTTAACATGCATGCACTACCCAGCACTACATCCTTTATGTATTGTATCACTCATAGGCACACATACACCCAGCACATGCATTCAGCATGCACGAACTGTGCGGTAATGCATTACCTCTGTATTGTACCTTTCCCAGGCACACATACACTCAGCACAGCTACACCACTGATGAGCTGCGCAGCCCTACACACCAAACTGATGTAGGCTAAGGGTGAGTTAAGCACACAGTAGCGGAACTTTAAAAATGAGTGATCCTGAAATAGGACCTATTTACTCCAACTGATCACTACACAGTATGCTGCCACCACCTTGCTTCTGCTGCTTAACTCCTGGTGAGGACAGTAGCCTCCCACCATTATGAGGGCAGCGCTTTGGTGCCCCTTCCAGTCTAACAAGATTGCAATACATGAGACAGGCATATATCATGGCACACACGCATGATCCGTGTTTGCCTATGATGAAAAAAATCAGCATTAGGGATCCAAACATTAACACAGCTGGGGCACTCAGGGCAGGGGTGCACATCCATTACCATGCAGTAGACATTTCCATCCCAACTCCTCTGCAGAGGGCTGTCTTCCAGTTAACTATCATCCCATGTGCCTCCTTCCTCCCTGACACAGATGAAGCAAACATCTGTCCAAGAAGTATAGAACTTCAGCAAAGATAACCACTGAACTCTTGATCTTCAAGACACTCTCTGGCCCAGGACTGGGACTGACTCGCTAGTAACTGCCGGCTGAAAATACTTGTACCTTATAAGATGTAATATCAGGAAAAAAAAAATCTGAAAATTGGATGGGATGGACCTATCTATCACTGGTCAATTAAAGGGATATCACAATAACCTGTGTATAAGAATATAACTACTTGGGAATAATCTGCATCCCTACTGGAGTTCTCAAATCAAGGCAGCATCTATGGAAACCACAGCAGCCATTGGTGGACTGAAAGATTTCTAATCACATTCCGGGGTCTGGTAAAATCACTTCTTTTTCATTGGGATTTTTATGAACAGTTGCACCATTGCATAACATCGCAGTGCAAACATAACAAGAAGAAGGCCATGATTATCATATCAGGAGAGCACGTCAAAATACATAGCAAATTGGTTGGGTGTTGATTCATAGAAATACAATAGACAGCAATCATGGTCTGCTCGACTAACACATCCCAAGTCAGAAAAATAATTTTTTTATTATTAATGTGCCAGCATTAATGTGTTGACTTATGGTTTCCACTTACCATTAGTTCCTCATAGTATTGTATACAATATTTTGGGAATGGCTCCCATATGTCCTCAGGTTTATTATGCTCAGGTATCAGTGTATTGTATAGCATTGAAGTAGATTCACTCCAAATAGTACCCCTTACCCAGATGATCACCTTAGGGTGGGTGCCCTTCCACCAACACATTGCAGCTTCCCTCCTTGCCAACAGCAGGTGTAATGGTTTTAGCCTACGCATCAGTTTGGGCTAATCTGCCACAAAACCAATCAGAACAACCACAGGGGAGCACAGCACCTTGCACATCAACATCTTGTTAAGCTCGGTAACCAAAAACTGGCAACACCTGGGCTCAGCCATGACAGATGCAGAAATCCTGGATGTGAGGTGCTACATCTGTGGCATTTATGGTCTGCCTGGGTTCCTCTTTTGTAATCTCTCCGGGGTCGGGTACATTCTGTTAAAACATTTATAGTATATTAGCTGATGCATATAGTTAGAGGATACCCGTGCAGTCTGTGCGCAGCAGTATGCCCATTTATATTCTGACCATTGGTCGCTAACATTCATAGCTCATTTCCTCATGGCTGGTATTGTTGCAGCAGAAACTCTTTTTCTTTCTTTTCTCGGTTTCTGTTTCTGGGCCCATATAACTACTACACTACTTAGTCACTTCACTCAGATTCTATACTTCACCCACAGAAGCATTGGTCCTCCGATGGACCTTGCTTCGTCGCAGTGATTGGTGAGAAATCAGGGTGTCAAACTGTTGGCCACCCAATGAGGACAAATAACTGGTAGCCAACTCACAAATGATTGATCTGGTTCAAGAACACTACTCTCAAACTGTGACTCTCTTTATCATGCATTAGAAAGCAATGTCTCATAAGCACAGTTTCTGCAGAGAGAACATTAAGACACAATAAAAGACAAATTTAGATAATTTGGTTATTGTATTAAAGATACAAAATCAATGCATATAAGGAACTTTTTAAGCAGTTCAGTCATGAGTCTTACAGCACGTAGTATAAAACCACACATTTAGCCGAAGTAAATCTATTGCTAAATACAAGAATCCATAAAGAGGATGGTTGAGGTTAGGGTTTATTACCACCAACAATGACAGGAGGATGGTTCAATATAGTCCTCTTAGAATGGACAAAGGGATCAAGTTAGAGTGAACTAAGAAAAAGTCCATTGGCATGGGAAAGGGAATTTGAGCAATAATCAGGAAAGTTCAGGTCTGGTCTCTCACCAGACAAATCCAAGTCGTCCAGTAGGTAATTTCATCAGCATAAGGAAAAAGACAAGGGCATGAAAGGTAATGAGGCAGGCAGTCAGCAATGGAGGATGGAGAAAAATTGAGGCATTAGCGTAGCTGGAGCCAAAAGGCAAAAGGTGGCTCCCTCCTCCAGGGAAGTCACTTTTTTATACTCCAAATTGTCAATTTGTGACATCAGTTGTCACCATACAATGGTCTCATCATCATGTGATCATTCTTCCGCTCACCAGGTGCATAATTGATACACCAACATATTGCTCATGGGAAACAACTGTCCATTTCGTCCTCACAAATTAGTTGACAAAGAGCCTATCTACTTTGTTGCTCGTCACGAATTAAGTTAAAGGGTCAAGTTCCCATCAATCCACTCACAATGAAGTACTGGAAAAAGTTTCTATTGATTTAAGAATGTTGCGTAAACAGAACAGATAAAGCAACATTTGAGGAAACGTAACAAAAGTCCATTACCAGGCTTTTGAAATAATGCAGCCTACGGGAAAAGGCATTTCAATGCATTTTAAAGTTAGAATTTCTTCTTTAGTAAAATAAACTCATAGTTAAGTTCAAGCATAATGACATAAATCAAATGTATAATATAAAGAAATAATTGTAATGTTAGTCACTGATTATTGCATAAAAATGTTAAACTCTAATTATGGCCTAGTACCACAATTTAAAAGAATATACGTGCAAACTATTCTTAAAAATCATTATAATAAAATAATTTTTGGAAATCTAAGACTCTATTAATGTCAAGCATTTATGCTAAAAGTTTCAGTCAAATACAATTTAACATGCTTATTTGCACCAGTTTATCGTTTGCAATGGTGCATTACAAGGAAAGCAATAGAGATGCCAAGTCTCATCATTAATATTTGTACAATTGTGTGTAAAATCCATTTGCTACATGATATACTGCTTCATATTAATAATGTGTGTTATATTTGCATCATAGAAAGCTTTATCTGCAATATTCTTTTCATAACGACTTTGTTCAAATATAAGGCAATCAGTTATTAAGCATGTTAAATTCATTATTCTTAAAAATCTTCTTTTTCTACAAATCCAAGCACACTTTTACGGTGCTAGTACTTCAATTTTTCTCAGTTTCAGTGTTCTAAATGTGTGCAATGTGCACACTTGAGTTTCGTTGTCATAATCAGTTTTTATGTCATGTAAAGAATAATCAGCTTTTATGCTGCATCAGTATCATAACACCAGCCTGGTTGTCAGCAAGCCGTCTGTACAGTTTAGTCACCCAGCCTTGCACACCCTCCAATTTAACAGTTTTTGTAAGAGAAATAAGTTCAGCTGGCTCCTCTGGGAAAGAAGGGTATGTGATTTGACTGCATTACGTTGCCTGTATTATATGAAATGTCCAGCAGGCTACTAGGGCAAAGCTCCATGAACTGATCCCTGATCAGAAACTATGAGTTCTGAAATAACTGACTGGTCTTTGTTAGGTTGTGCTTTTTTAGGTAAGTCACAACTCACTGTTCTACTGTTGGGGGCAGCACCTGGTTATTTTCAAATGGGTTTTCTAGTGAGTCCCGGACTGGCATCAGCGCTTTACTTCATAGTTGATCCCAACCTTGGCATGCACACCCAATGGGTAGCATGCTCTTGTGTGGATAGTTGATTGGTTGATACAGTGACGTGGTCAGAATACCTCATGGCACATCCTCTGACTCGCCACCAAGTGGGGCAGTAGGGGGCCAAATGCCATTACCGTGCTTAGTGAGCCTCTGCAACCAAGAAATATTGCTCAAAATGAGGAACTGAGAAACTTTCTCTGTTGTTTGGCAGAACCACTTAATTCTAGGATGTTTACCCCTCATATCAGTCTGGTCAGATGTCCTATATGGTAGTGAAGAATGACCTTGGGAGCACCACAGGGGTATTCGAGAAAATATATTTTAAAAAAATGGCAGGACAATCATCTTCATCAACGTGATATGCAATGCCAGGGAGAAGGGTGGCCTATTTCACTTCTCCACTTGTAGTTCTAACTTCTTAATCACAGGGCCGTAGTTGTCAAAGATCATCACATTTTGATCTATTAGAAATGGGGGTCTCTAGTTGGCAAGGGCTTGCACCTTTGTCCAAGTAGGGACCCTTCTTCCTAATCAGGGTAAGGGAGTTACACTCCGAAAATAACCCCTGCTCACCCCCTTGGTAGCTTGGCACAAGCAGTCAGGCTTATCTTAGAGGCAGTGTGTAAAGCATTTGCACATAACCAACAGTAATACAGTGAAAACACTACAAAAGGACACCACACCAGTTTTAGAAAAATATCCAATATTTTATATACTTAAAACAAGACCATAACGATAAAAATCCACAATACAGTACTTAAAAAGTTATACTTTGTAAGAATACTTGAAAAACACAGTTCGTACAAGTCGGTAGCTCCGTCCAGGGCTACCGCGATGCTGAAAACAACAGAGTCTAACGGTACGGGCCAGCGAAAGTGTGAACAGACTCGGTAACAGTACCTTTCTCATTGCGGCTGACACGGTGGTGCGAGCCGGTCATGGCAACGGTTGCGTTGCAAAATGGAAGCGAGGCAGGGTGCGGTGTCCTCTTGATGCGGTGCAGGCAGCGGCTCGGTGATGATCGTACAGATGGCGTTGGTGAGACCAAGGCTTACGGTGCAGGGTGAGACAGTGCTCGATGCAGTGCTGGCAGGTTGTGGTGCAGGCGACAGAGCCGGTTAGCGGGAGCTGGCATCAGTCGGCCCTGACGGCTGTGTGGGATGAGGCGGTGCATCGTGAAACTTACGTGCGGTGCCCCCAGCCATGATGCGGTCACGGGTGTCGAAGTCAGCAGCAGCGGCGGCGTGGGTGAGACCAGGATGGCGAAGTGAAGCGAGGCGGTGCGGAGTGCGGTGCCCACAGGTCACGGTGCAAGCAGCGGCTCAGTGGTGGCGGCAGCGGCCGTCGTCGTCGGTGAGACCAGCGTTGCGGTGCGAGATGCGTACGGTGTGGTCTGCGGTGCCGTCAGGATACAGAGCCAGAGATGGAGTCGGTTGCGTTTCCCTTTTCTGTGGCAGCTGAAACAGCGGTTCCAGAAGAGGTACCCAGAGGTTGGTGACGTCTTTGCAGTCCCTGAGATTTCAGAACAGGAGGCAAGCTCTATTTCAGGCCCTTGGAGATACTCAATAAAGAAGTTGCAGAATGTTCAGTCCAGTCCTTTTACTGCCCAAAACAGAAGCAGCCACTGCAGACCAACACAGCAAAGCACTCAACCAAATGGTATTTCCTCCTCACAGCTTCTCCAGCTCTTCTTCTTGGCAGTCTTTTTGGTCCAAAAGAGTTCTAAAGTTCTTGGGTCTGGGCCCTAATATTTACACCACAAAATCCTTTGTTTCTCTGGAGGCAGAGAGTGTCTTTGCCCAGCCAGAACCAGTTCTGTCCTCTCTGGTGCAGCTTCCTGGCAGGAGGTGGAGACAGCATTGTCAGAGGCAGACCAGGCCCATTCGGGTGAAAGGAAATTTCCTCCCCCTACTCTAAGTGCAGCCCAGGTCTATTCAGCCCAGCCCTGACCCATATAGACTCTCTGGAGCCACTGCTCCTCCCCAGCACCTGTCATCCCAAAGCCAGACTGTCAATCTACAACCCCAGCAGAGGTACACTGGATGGCTAAGCAAGAAAATACCTAATTTCTAACAGTGGTATTTTCAAACACAGAATGTAAAAATCACCTTTACTAAAAGATGCATCTTTTAGTAAACTTTATTTTCCTACCTTGTTCCCAGGGGTAGTTATGTTTATAAAATTTTATAAGCAAACTGCCCATTATGTCCTATGGGAACAGGTAGCCTTGCAATAGTGAAAAACTAAATTGGCAGTAGTTCACTATCAGGACATGCCACACACACCAGGACATGTCCTACCTTTCACATACACTGCACCCAGACCACAGGGGTACCTTGGGCCTACCTTAGAGGTGACTAATATGTAAGAAAAGGGAAAGGTAGGGTCTGGCAAGTGGGTGCACTTGCCAAGTCGACATAGAAGTACTAAACTGCACACAGATCCTGCAGTGGCAGATCTGAGTTACCTTTTCAGGGCTACTCATGTGGGTGGCACAATCAGTGCTGCAGGCCCACTAGTAGCATTTGATTTACAGGCCCTGGCACACTCAGTGCTCTTTACTAGGGACTGACTAGTAAATCAAATATGCCAATCATGGAAACACCAATCCATAATAACAATTTACAACAGGAGCACCTGCACTTTCACACTGAACAGCAGTGAGAAAGTGCGCAGAGACAGTAAACCAGCAAAAACAGAGTCAAAACCAGGAGGTCAGAAAGAAAAAAGACAGGGGGAACAGGCCAAAAGATGCCAAGTCTAACACTATCTGTTAATTGTTATTCCTAAATATTTGACAGATTCTGAGCACCATCTCAAAGGATATTCCAGCATGCAGGGGTTTGTTGCTTGGGTCAGGTGAATATTTCAGACTTGTCCCAATTAATAGTAATTCCCAGTAGGGAAAGCCCTTTTTGTCACAAGGGGAAGCCCTTTTTGCCATACGGACCAGGGGAGCAGAACTCCAGCCCCCAGCCAGCATCGCGGCAGTGACGCTGCCAACGCCGCGCCAGGAGGCGCTTTAAGCCGTCCAGGGCTCCCGCAGCGCGGGAAGCCCTTTTTGCCACACGGACCGGGGGAGCAGAACTCCACCCCCAGCCAGCATCACAGCAGTGATGCCGCCAATGCCGCCCCAGGAGGTGCTTTAAGCCGTCTAGGGCTCCCACAGCACGGGAAGCCCTTTTTGCTACATGGACCGGGGGAGCAGAACTCCAGCCCCCTATCCAGCATTGTGGCAGTGACGCCACCAACGTCCCACCAGGAGGCGCTTTAAGCCCGTCCAGGGCTCCCGCAGCACGGGAATCCCTTCTTGCCACACGGACCGGGGGAGCAGAACTCCAGCCCCCAGCCGGCATTGCGGCAGTGATGCTGCCAATGCCGCCCCTGGAGGCGCTTTAAGCCGTCTAGGGCTCCCACAGCACGGGAAACCCTTTTTGCTACACGGACCGGGGGAGCAGAACTCCAGCCCCCAGCCAGCATTGCGGCAGTGACGCCCCCAACGCCGCGCCAGGGGGCCCTTTCAGCCTTCCAGGACTCCCGCAGCGCAGGACGCGCGCGGACGCGCCCGGGCCAAGGTTGGGCCCATCTGCGCCAGTCAGAGAGAGGAAGAGGCAGGGCAGGGCCACCCCCCCTGGCTCAGTTGCCCAGTGTATCTCCAGCCCCTAGGTAAGACTTTAAATCGCCCTTATTGTAGCTGATGAAGAGTGACTATTGTTTTCAATCAAGTACTCAGATTGTTATTGGAACCTAATTTGAACTCTGCCTCCCATGAAAATTCTGTACGATAAGCTCCATTGACTGCAGGGGTGTACTGTTGACTTTCTATGGTTTACTCGTTGGGAGTTCAATTGTCGAACCTCCGGCTAAGGACATCGTCAGGGGTACTGGCAAGGGGTTCAATTATTCTCCTGTCTGTGAACTATTGCCAATTGTTTTTTGTTTCTCTGAACGGATTTCGTCACTAATGATAAGAAAAAGGGGGAAACTCCCAAAGTACACTCGGGTGGGGGAGGCAATGGGTGAAGAATTTCCTTTCCACCATAACCAAAAATTCCTGTTGTTATTATGGGCAAGCGGAAGGCTATAGAGGGACCAGCTAAAGGGAAATCATCGAAGTTAAGAAAGAGTGCTGCTGACAACTGCACCATTGAAGAAATAGATGACCTGATCGATGAGTTAGAATCAATGCTAAGTAACAAATGCAAACCTGCTAACATGCCCAAAACAAAAATCACCGCCTTCTATAGTAATTGCGCCTCAGGTTCCCAAGTAGAGAGCACTACACCATTGGGCCAAACAAAAGTAACAATCGAGCCCCCGCTCTGTGCAACAAACATCCATCAACCACAACCTATTCCTTTCACACAATGCAACTGTAATGCTCCACAGGAGATGAAGACCTGCACCCTAGATGAGTTAACTAGTATTGTCAGAGGTAGGGAGGTCCCACTGGCCATTGTGTGTTCAAATAGGTTCTCCCCTTAACCTCTGTATCAGTGCCAGATGATGACTCCATGTTTCCCCCTATACAGAATTCCAACCCAAACATGCCTGTACAACAACACGGTAACACACAAGGAAAAGCTAGTGCAATACATAGTTCGTCTAAAGTGCCAGAAAATCAGGCCCACAGTGCGCAAACTAATAACAATGCTCAACTAATAATCGAGCTTGTGCAGAGATTAGACGCTCTAACAGATGAGGTTGCCAATTTAAAAGCAGTAATAGGGAATTTAACCCGACATGCCAATTTAGTTAGGGATGCAGCACCAGAGGAACCTCGTGGATGCCGTAGGAGGAGCTGAAATTACCAATTTAAGATCACAACACCTTAGCTACGCAGGTAAACAATTAGAGGGCCCGAGTACTGACTTACAAAGTAAAAATCACAAGGATAGGTGTAGTTGGGACAAGGGGATGACTAGTAGTTACAGAAGAGTAAGACCTGAGAGAGGAAATGAGTACAAGGAAAGGATAGTTTGTGCCCAAAAGTATACTGATAATAACAACTCTCAGCATATTAATAACCAGGGGGGACATGCCAATCGGTATGGAATAGGTAGAGAAACACCACCATGGCAGCAGGACCATTAGATTGTGCAGCTGAAGCGATATCCATCCACTAGTGGTCCAGATCGTAGGCAGACCCCCCAAATATAGAAAAATTTATATTTCCAGGCCAGTGGGATGGAAAGTGTATATGACGAATGTCCCTAAACTTAATCTCTCTTCATTTAGGGAGGATGAAGAGCCACTTAAAAACAAGGTAATACACTGGCGTAACTGCCTATCAGTAATACATTCGGATCTATTGGAGGCGGAGCGCCTGTCGAGTAAAAACGTAGCCCATGATACGATACTCCTCACATTAAAAACAAAGAGCATAGCTGATGGGTTAATAGCACTTACTTGAGAACATGTCCACCTTCCAGTACCCTGGTGAGATTCAAATTGCACAATCCCTGCAGCATAATAGAAGTGATCCATCGAGAGCCTGCTAATCCCAGACTATTACCACACCTTGGTTTTTCGCAAAATAATCTGGAGGCAGTCGATTGACTGCCAATGCTGGTCCCTTCACCTGATCGATGTGACAGGCTCTCAAGCTCGCCCAATGAAAACTCAATTCTAATTGATCCCCTATTAAACCAACAGGTTAATCTTGTAGAATATAGGGTAGATATAGGGGTAGATTCTGTCCCAGTCAGCCCTCAATCCCGGAATGAAGAAACACAGCTATTGGAAAAGCGCCTAATAACATGGAACATAGCAGGGCTGAAACGTAAATTAATAGATTGTGAATGGCAGGAGTATATAAACCAAAATGACTTCTGGCTATTGCAAGAAACCTGGGCGCTGGAAGCCCCGTACAAGCTTGGCTACAAAACATTCAGTGTCAGTGCTGTTCCCTCAATGAGAGGCAGACCTTCAGGTGGTCTGGTACTATGGGTAAAAATTACCCTAAATGTCGAAACATCCCAGTTGGAATTTCCATCACGGGATATTTTGGGGATAAAAGTAAAAACACACAATAAAGCTGAAATCTACCTACTAAATATCTATGACAGACCAGGACCAGCTAGTAAGGAATCCCCAGTGATAGAGTTACTTGATAAATTCTTAAGTACTATCGATCCCAGGGCATTAGTAATTGTAGGGGGAGATTTTAATTGTAAATTCGAACTGGTTGTGGGGTTGGAAACCATTTTTGAGGAGGAGGATATTGCAAATGGTGTCCCACCTTTGGAGGCGGGCTCTACCGTACCCTGCACAATTGCAGTAGCATAACTGATCCGACTTGTTTCAGGGCAGGGACTTAGGGCCTGCAATGGCAGGCTGTCCTCAGATAGACCAAGTGCCCATACATTTAATAGGGGATTTAGCAAGAGTAGAATCAATTATATAATGGCTAGTGTTAACTCTTGGGCAAATATACTCGATCTAAAAGTTGAAGCCAGAGATGATAGTGATCATTTCCCACTGTGTCTAACAATAGTGGGATCCCTCTTTGAAACCAGGACCCTGAGAAACAATGTTAGTACTATAATCCCAATCCAACCGATAGTCACCAACAATCGTAGAGCTCTTAAATGGCCGTCTATCTTAGGCAATTGTAAAGCTATGACGAGGATCTATAATACTTTCTCAGACATCTTAGCCCCCTATAAAGATTTATCTATACGAGAGATCCCTATAGTGCAGATCCATTGCACTATGATAGATAAACTGAAGCAGATCCTGAGTAAACTCCCCAGAGAACATGAGGCAGCCGGGGAAGTTGCCCACCCCTCAACTAACCACTGGTACAACAGTGAGTGCCACAAAGCAAAGAGTGAGTTATTAGTGGCTGTGAGATCTAACGATATCGAAGCATTAAGGGATAAAAGGGCTAGATATAAAAAATGACTAGCACAAACAAAAAGAGATTGGGATGATCGCGTCTGGGATGACTTGACCATCGCAGCTAAGAATAAGGACCATGCAGGTTTCTGGAGATTACTAGCTAAGGGCCACAAAACAGGCAGAACCAGCATGGATCTCTTTTTGGCTTCAGGTACATGGTATGGTCACTTTTTGAATTGTACTCAGAGGCCATTACCGAACCTACAAGTAAATAATTAATAAAGACAACATGCCCCCTAGCAACCGCTCAAAGCGGACAAAGTTTTGCCCCGTATTTTAGCTTAGAAGAAACCGTGGTGGCCATTGATGCATCAAGCCAGGGAAAGCCCCTGGTCCTGATAAAATACCTGGCGACCTGCTGAGACACGACAAAGCAGTATGGGGACCCTACGTAAATCTTCTTTGTAATGCTGTGGCGGCAGGAGCCCCATTACCAGAGTCATGGAAAGGGGCTGAAATTATCCCGATTTTCAAAAAGGGAAACCAACATGACCCTGCTAACTATAGGCCTGTAAGCCTAATCGACACTCTACAAAAGATCTATGCTAAGCAGATTTTATCCAAACTTAATAACTGGATAGAGGGAAACAACATTTTATCACAGTATCAAGCTGGGTTTAGAGCAAGAATAAGCACAATCGATCAGGTCTTCAGACTTCTCTGTATAGGTTGGAAATATACTACTCTAACGAAAGGACACCTGTACATAGCCTTTATAGACTTGAAGGCCGCTTTTGATCTTATCCCCAGAGATTCTCTTTGGAACTCCCTTAAAAATCAGGGTGTACCTGAAGATCCTCTAACACAGATAATCAGACTGCATGAAGACAACTATGCTAAAGTCAGATGGGGACCCAGGGGTGAACTTACTGAGGCAATCCCTATAAGGAGAGGAGTAAGGCAGGGATGTGTGCTGGCACCCACCCTCTTTTCATTATATGTAAATGATGTTGCAAGCCATCTTTTAGGGTGCAAACATGATTCGCCGAAGTTAGGAGGGGTGCCAGTACCGGCTCTACTATTTGCCGATGATACGATTCTGTTATCACAAACCCCGAAGGGGCTTCAAAATCTATTAGATTCTTTTAGCGAATATTGTGATTTAAAGGGCCTTGAAATAAATTCTAACAAAACAAAATATATAGCCATAAAACCTCATAAATCTTTTAAGAAAAATATCATAGTCCAAAAACAGAAGCAAGAATATGTGTCCAATTTTAATTACCTCGGCATTACATTAGATACTAAACTGACCTGGTATTCGCACCTGCAAAATAGCAAGGCTATTTTGCTTCAAAACACCTTGCCAATACTGAAACAACATCAGAATAGTGTAACCAAGGCAGTGTCTCCCGCACTTAAAGTCTATAAATACAGGGCATAACAGCAACCCTCTATGGTGCAGAACTCTGGGGGGTCACTAGCCGGAATACGTTTGTGGGGGATGAAAACACGTTTTTAAGGATGCTACTACGTCTGCCTGTACGCACACCCATGATCCCTATTACCCTAGATCTGAATATAAAGCGCATAGACAATCAGGCCACATTGAGACCGCTGCTATTCTGGGTCCGTTTGTGGACCACAGAAGAACTCACACCCTATAAAGAGGGGCTAATTGAGATCTTAAGACTTGACCAGCATGTTACCCTCCAGTGGGTTAGGCATGCGCGCATATGGTTCTGTAAATTAGGGTTAAATCACTACTGGGATGTACCCAATCTATTAACATCGTTTTCAGAAAAGATCTTGAAAAACACATGTTTGCCGTTTATGCAAAATAGTATCCATCTCAGTTCCGCAATAGGTAGGCTAACATCGCAATTCCTGTTAATAAAACCATTCCCCCTTTTTGAGCAATATTTGGAAGAAGTTCAACCGCAATTGGCTAAATCCCTGTATATGAAGTTCCGTTTTGACGTCTTGCAAGTTAATTTTAATACAGCAAAATGGTTACGCAAAAATGGCGATGACAGTGAGGTCTACTGCCCTCTATGTCAACCGAATGCAGTAGAAACTGATTCCCACTTCCTATTTTTCTATAGAAAAGACTAGCGTACACTATTCCAAGAAAAAAATGGATCAAACCCATCTGTTGAAACTTTGGAATTAGGACACATTCAGGAGCCATTAGGATTTTAAAAACTGATACATTGCAGAAAATTTTGTTTAGTGTTAGTAGATATTTATTTGCTGTCAATCTAATACGAAAGGGAAAAGGCATGAAATTTTAATTTTTATAGGTCTAGGTTTCCAAATGTTCTAAATTTTATGTGCTGCTCTAGTATGTACATGCACCTTATTGCACTTGCACTTTATTAATTCCTGCCTTGAACCTTTACCACTTATATGATAGTAATCCAAATGATAGTTTTAGTAAATTAAATATCAAGCTTTGCATTTAGATCTATGTTTTCCTTTTAACAAATTGAGAAATCGGCTATGTATTTTTAAGGCAACATTTTATCCATTGTGACTGCTACGGGGGGATTAGGGAATGACTACTTTTTGATTGTGTTCACTTAATATGTATGTATTGTTTTAATGTGTATCTTTTATGTTTTTTTAAAGATTAATGAATGAATGATATAGTAATTCCCACCAGTATGCCAGAGGGCACTATTTCACGCATTATTAGTAGTAGGTTTGCGTCAAGGCATTTCATAAATAGTAGTATGTCATCTGCATATAGAGAGATGACTAGTTGACCCTTTGAAAATGCCAGTCCCCGTTGTCGATGATGTTCTCTGATCCTGCACACCCAGAAAAGTGAGCTCTTTTGCATCATGGTACATGCAGTCCATGATTTGCACTCCCCTCAATGAACACACTGAGGAGAGCACAAATCGTGGACTGCATGTACCATGCACACTGAGGGGAGTGCAAATCGTGGACTGCATGTTCCATGATGCAAAGGAGTAAACTTTTCTGGGATATGATGTAGTGTCCGGCCACACCCTTTTCCCTTCGCAAACTGATTTTCATGACCTCCTCTACCATTTATCACACGTTCCTAATGATCCTTTTTGTAAAAAATTGTATTCTTGCCCATTGATTACACTTCATCCCGCCCAAGCTGGAGAGTGCGGCCAGGTTCGGAGAGTATGGCCCGGTGCGGAGATTCTGGCCCGACTGCGGACGTAAAGCTACGACTCGTAAATGACCTCTGTGAATACCAAAAGTCGTTAAGTTAGACTTTTGGCTCAGATTACCTTTGTGAATCAGCCCCTAGGACTTGGGAAACGGCCTTTACAATGCGGGCTGAGCCATGCATGCCGTTTTCCCGCAAGCAGAACAACGCTTTCCCGAACCACACACCTGCCTTAACCACGCATCTGCATGGTTAAGGCAGACAGTGGCCTAGATGTGCGAATGGGCGGGGAGAGGAACAGGAAGCGTTGGGACAGGAAGCTCCGGACGTGGACAGGTAAGTCGGGCTGGGACTGGGTTTGGGGAGGTACTTTTTAGGGGTGGGGTTGGGTTCAGGGATCAGGGCGGAGGCGACGAGGTAGTTTTTGGACAAGGGGCAGGGTTTTAGGGCTCACGGCAGGAGGGTCAGGGTCATTTTAAGGGGCTGGCCATGTTTTAGGGCTCAGGGCAGAGGGGAGGGGCAGTTTTCAGGGGAGGGGTTCAGTTTTTGGTCTCAGGGTGGTGGGGCTGGGGTCGGGGTAGTTTTTGACAGGGGACAGGGTTTTAGACCTCAGGGCAGGGGGAATGGAAGGGGTAGTTTTAAGGGCAGGAGTCAGTTTTAGGGCTCAGGGCTGGGGCCGGGGTAGATTTTGGCAGGGGCAGAGTTTTAGGCCTTAGGGCGGGAAGAGGGGAAGAGGTAGCTCTAAGGGCAGGACGGGGTCGGCTGTAGGTTCAAGGCGGGGGGCTGAATTAGGGGGCAGGATTTTAGAGCTCAGGGCGGGGTCGAGTAGCGGCAATTTACCATGCATATCCCTTTAGCAATCATGCCTTGACAACGAGATTCGTTGCAAAGGCATGCATGGTAAAAGCATGCGCGGTAAAGGAATGCGTGGTTAAGGCGCATTCCTTGTTGGGACAGCGTTGTTGAGGCATGAGGGGTTTAGCCATGCGTGCTTCTGTCATACACCCAAGGACTTTAATGTCTAAAATCAGTAAGGAAAGTGGTCTATATGACTGTGCCTTTAGAAGCATTTTCCCAGACTTCAGCAGGGCGAGTTATTATTGGCTCGCGACATGAAGCATGTAGTTCATCTTTGTCTAACACTTCTGTTTCCATCGCAAACATATGGGGAGCAAGATATCATTGAAGGCTTTATAGAAGTCAGCTGTTAGGCCATCAGCTCTGTTGGCTTTTCAAGTAAGAAGTTCTCCTATAGCTGTTTTAATTTTCTCTATGCTTATATGTGTTCCTAATTGCTCCCTGTCAGATGACTCTAGCTTTATCTTGTCCATGCAGTGCCTCAAATGTTCTTAGTCTGGGGCCTCAGTGGCTGTATAAAGTTGCTTGTAATATCTAGCAAACATCTCGACCATATCTGAGGTATCCAAGACCATACGTTCACTTTCAGTAGCTACCACTGGGATCAGGTTGCTTTGCTGGTGCCTTTTTACAGTCAAGACAGAGTATGGTCAGGTTCACTCTTCCAATATTTTCCAGTTTGTGTAAGTTTGCCTAGGTAGATGACCTCATGGCCGGCTAGATCATCATACTCTACCAAAGCCTGCTTTAAATCTGCTATGGCACGTTCATCATTTGGGCTGTTCTGAACCAGATGTTTAAACCTTGTGATCTCTTGTTCTTGCCTATGTAGTTGGGTGCGTATGGATCTAAGGAACCCTGCCTGCTTAGAGATCACTTCCCCCTAATTACCTTAAATCCTTCCCACCGTGTAGCTTGCGTTGACACACTTACCTCAATATTGGTGAGGTATTCCCTAATGGTTAAAGCTATGTCTGTTCGAAATACCCTGCCTGTCAGCACATCAATGGGGCAGCGCCACTGCACTGATGTCTTCACTCTGGCCGGTACTTGAAGTTGCCTATGACTGGGGACATGATCAGACAAGGCATGAGGAAGATGCTCCACCATGCACACTCTGCACAGCACAATCATTCATCTATTCAATAAAAAGAGTGATGTACAGATGAGTAATGAGTGAAACCTTCTGCATCAGCATGAAGTATACTCCAGACGCCTACCAGCCTAAATCATCAATAAAATATATCTAAGAGACTTAAGGGATAATGGTGTGTAATGAGTAGTCGACATGGATCTGTCCCTATCGGGTTCTAGCACCAGCTTGAAGTTGCCACCCCAATCAGATTTTCGCACCAATTCTATGTCATATGGTGTATATTTCATCAAGTGTTGTGAGAGTGTCAGAATTTAGGCCATACATATTTATTAACATTACAGGATGATCAATCAGACGCCTCTGAACAATAATGCATCTACCGTTAGTATCAGATATTTAGGCTGTCCGGAATTCGGTTAAAACCGACTCTGCCCGACAGTACCCTACCGAATGAAAATCAGCTGACCCGGTTTCAAACCGAGTGTCACTGATTTTCATTGCTGTTGCACCACTTGGCCACTGGATGGAGCCACAGCGTTGCAGACCAAACTGCAATTTAGGCCCGAGAAGGAAGCAGCAGGCTTATGTTTTTTTCCTGCCCTGCAAGATCCTCGTAAAGTGTTTATTAAGAGCGGGTGAGGAGGGTATAATGATGTGTTTGAAAATTAAGGCAATCAAACATTTAATGCCTGGCACTAGGGAAGCACAAGCAGTCAAATGAGTGAATTAGGGCTGCATTATCGCCATGTGATTAAAGCGGGCCGGCCGAGGGTATTCCTCCTTATTCTTCTTCGTCGCCACGGACAGCGGACTGCCCTCTTAAGGCTGGCTAATAAAGCACAAAACCTCTGAAAGACTAGTTAGGAAGAAAAAACAATCAAAAGTGGGAAAGTGGGCATCGGGAGTAGAAGAGGAGACATAGGGGCCCAAAGAAATTAAATTAATGGGTCAAAGGCAGCAAGGTTGGTAATTCAGGAGTGGATGTCCACCATAAATCAAAATAATCACGTTAACAAGAAAATCAACTTTACCGTTCAGCTAAATGACGACATTTGCATATTAGAATGCAGGAGGCATGAGGGAGACTTGGGAGGCAAGGTGCGCTGCCGCCATGATGGAGCGAGGAGAGATGGGGACAGAACCAGCCCACGAGGCACCCATTTATTACGGTGAATAGCTAATTTCTGAATTTATGGGGCTGGGGATCCGTCCCTGTGCAATCTATATTAGAGAAAAGGAAATGAAAGGGGCGGGCAGGAGAGCCGCTGGGGGGGGGTGCGGTGCAGGGCATCGCTCTGCGTTATTGCTTGTCTGCCATTTGCAAATCATTATTAATTGGGGCCCTGTCGCTGGTGCGGCAGGGCCGTGCGGCTGGACAGCTAGAGCAGACACACATATCTCTTCATCAAGGCCCCAGCCGCCAGCACTGTAGAGCCAATTACCCCTCCCTGATTGGGCTCGAATAAGGAGCATGCCACAGCAACCCTGTGACTGTGACCAGCGCAGTGGTCATGGGCACAGCGGGGCCTCTGGACGCCCTAGACATCCAGTATGGATGGGGTCCAGGCGGGCAACTAGAGCCAAATTTCGGGGGGCTGTAAAAGACTTCGGGGGAGCTAATTCTTCCGGCCATAGGCGGAGTGGCTCTAAGAAGGGGTGAAAACACAACAAAAGCCTCATTAACAAGTAAATGGTCTTTTAAAGACCTGTGAAGGACTCGAGTGCGGCTGCGGGGGGGGGCGGGGGCTGAAGCCCGGTGAGCCCAATGGGTGTTGCGCGCCTGATGGGGTGTACCACAATTTGTTTACTGTGGACGGAGGGCGTGGGCAAAGTACAACAAAAGTGCGTGACTTGGGGAAAGCGGAGCAGAAAACTCCGCGTGTGTGCCACAATAAGTGGCAGGGCAACAGAAACCCGTGACCTGGCTGCCGGTAAACCCCAAAGAGAAGCAAACTTCGTTTGTTTAGAAAGTTAAAAGAAACCCTTAAAACTTCACCTAGTTGAAAAGAGTTGCACTTTGCCACTGGATTCAAGATAGCCTGGCTGATGAGGGTTTTGAACCCGAAACCGGTCCCAGGATGCTTGTTTCCGGTCCAGGGAAGACATGGCTTGGCAGTTCGGGCTGGACTGTTCCCACGAGGCACAGGGTCAGACTGATTTGCATATGGCCATGTCTGAACTGGGGTGGTGGAGTGAGCTAAAGAATGATGATGGATTAAACCCAGATCAGTTGACTGGGGGTGAGTGTTTGATTTGCTCTAACGCTCCGTCCATCATCCCCTTTGGTATCGCTTTGTTCGCCCTAAGTTGGCAGGGTATGCCCAGACGTGGGTCCCTTGCTCACTTTGCCACTGGATTCAAGATAGCCTGGCTGATGAGGGTTTTGAACCCGAAACCGGTCCCAGGTTGCTTGTTTCCGGTCCAGGGAAGACATGGCTTGGCAGTTCGGGCTGGACTGTTCCCACGAGGCACAGGGTCAGACTGATTTGCATATGGCCATGTCTGAACTGGGGTGGTGGAGTGAGCTAAAGAATGATGATGGATTAAACCCAGATCAGTTGACTGGGGGTGAGTGTTTGATTTGCTCTAACGCTCCGTCCATCATCCCCTTTGGTATCGCATTTTATACATAGGCATAGAAAAAGAAAATAATTCCTCTTTGAAACGACAAGACTGTCTGCGATAGACATACTAAACTAAAATGACCGTGACATTTCATTAAGAAATAAGACAACATATTTTCTCCCTCTGCCGTCATTTTCTTTTGACCACAGGCGCCTCTCCATGTAAAGAACCCAGAGCCAATATTAGTCAATTAAAAGTCCCTAAACAAAAACGTCCGCGTAACTGTCAATAACATACTCAGTCAAATCCAAAAGCTACAGTATATTCGTCACCAACTGTATTATGAAAATGAGCAAAAAACGATTGTTTTGTTAAACCAAACAAAAAGACAATATTTTAACCGCCCAAGCCTTTACTTCATAGACCAATATTTTCCCTTCTACACGTTTAGGAAAATTTGGAAGTTGAAGCTAATGTTCAGATAGAAGATTAGTAGAAAGCACACTCCTGTCAGATTTTCATTCTGAGTTTCCTCTCTATGGAAGAACTAAAACGGAGTCAATGAGGACAGGAGAAGCAGCTTTATCTGACAGATAGAGGAGACAAGTTAAATTGGTTTAATTAAACTGGTGGACCACTTTTGACATCATTAAATCACCTAGGACAGGGTGTGGGAACTAGGGCACGTGTGTCTGACGGGATCTGCTCTCAATTCCCAGCAGAGAACAGCAGGTTTGTCTGCATTTCGACACGGAACTCTGTCCTGTGGGGCCATATGGATGTAGATGGTTAAGAGGACTGAATCATGTGCTCTTAAGTGACAACCTCCCGGATACACCAGGATCTTAATGGGGTTTTCAGGATGCAGCAAGACCAGTTCGGCGTCTGGAAGTGGTGCAACAACAGACGCAGGACATCTAGATTCGATAAAACTGTAAACCAGGTCTTGTTCCTTGGTAGAATCCGTCAAGACACTCTCCCCTTCAAATAGCTGACCGCCTACTCTCAAGAGAGCATCTTTTCTTTGAGCCTTGTGTCTACATAACAAGTACAGGGGTACGTTTCCATCTTTATTTACTACTTAAGCTAATTCACTTGTAACCATTCAAAGGATGTTGTTAGTTCAGAAAGGCATTCTCAGACGGCTCCAAAACCACAGGTCTATCTAGTTTAAAATTCGGTAATGGTGACTTGTTTGAATAAGTGTCTGGTATTTCCATAATTTCATTATTACGTAAAGCACGCTAATTATTTGAAGTGTGCTTATTACTAAGGAGAAATCTCACAGTAATAAAGATGAAATTGTCTTTCTCTGTGCTTATTGCAGAGCACCCGGACATCCTTCACGCCGAGAGTGATGCTGATGTCCAGCAGGTGGGGGCTGGGGTAGATGAGGGGAGCAGGAGTTTGATTTGTGGTAGTGCTTCTTTCTGCTCACACTTTGTTGGCACTCTTCGGTTGTATTTAACTGATCATGTTGATAGGCACCTACAGCTGAAATAGCAAACCAGTTATCATTCTTTAACAAAACATGTTTTTGTAATCATTGTGATACTGCAATGGCAAGATTTCAACTTCAGAAACTCAAACACTTCAAGCATAGACTCTTCCATAAACCTTGAAAATAACAGCAGGAGAGGATGTAGTCTAATGGATAGGGCGGTGGACCTCAAATCTGGCGAACGGGGTTCGAGTCTCGGCAATGACGCTCAACATCCTGTGATTCTGGGCAAATCACGTAATCTACCCGTCCCTAACAAAAATGAATGTGCCCTTGTGTAACGCAACAGGTGATCATGTGAAGCGCTTCAATACCTTCAGGTTGAGTTATCACTATATAAATCTCAGAGGGGGAAAAAAAACAGCAGTGAAAACCAACCTAGCTTTACTCAGAGCCGTGCCATCATGCTACGTGATTTGTGAGGAGTGCCCGAAACCATGAACATGTCACCCAGCTCTCACTTTCTTCAAATGACAACACATTGATTCTAAATGAACCATGAGAACTGCCTGCCTTGCCTACAACGCCCAACACCCCCAGAAATCTCTCATTTCCAAAAAGTTCTCTCTGTACCCCTCAGTTCAAGAGGTGTGCCTTGCACAGAGCCTCCCTTTTCAGGCAAATTTCCGAAAGTGCTGACTTAACCTTCGACTTGTAAAAATGTATTTGGACCTCATATACACTGTACGTACACTGTCTATATACCATGCATCAATGAAGAAAGCAAGCAATAATAAAAGCAAAGCGTTCCATAAACACCGGTAAAACACCGTTTCAGTTGATTTTTATGGTGCAAAAATGAGTAACCACTGAAAAGCACTGTTTTTTTGAGGTATTGAATTCACTGGAAAACACTGAAAAAACACCACCAGAATTTACCAAAAATAGAAACTGAAAACAGGAAAGCCTACAGATATTATACAGCCCAGGCAGAAATCTAAGAAGTGTCTCATGATTATAGCAATGTCTCTAGAGTATGTACTGTCGGATGCAAACCATCTATTGAGCCCCTATCAGAATACAAACAGTGGAGGCGTGTGTGGAGAGAAGTGAGTTTCCTGCAGCATGGCAATATGAATCCAGTATCTGTCTAAAAAGGCCAGCACATGCCTCTGTTTCTGCAGTGTCCGGAGCCCCTGGCATTCCACCACAGCATATTACACATGTATTTATCTTGCACATCTATTCTTTGCTCCATCTAACATGAAGTAGACTGTAATGAACCAACAACCCATAAAGGATGAAATAACCCTAATGTCTGCATATACAACACTAAATGTACGGTGTTCATGTGGAACATTTCTCCCAACTACTCCCCCACCAACCAAACTACGATGAGTGTAATCCCAACATTTCAGCATCAAACCAGAACAAACACAAAAAGCAAACGAACAGACTAGTTTGAAGAACTGTGTGACAAGACAGCATGTTAGCATGTCTAGCATAGACCATGCTAGCATAGACCGATAGCAGCGTCATTATGTGAATGACTTAATGACCTTTTGCATGGACCTTTACCTGGCATGCCATTATCTGCGTAGAACTTTTTAAACCATATAACATATGGACATGGCAAAACAGGGCCAATCAGCAGTCTTCCATCTACCATATCTGCACACAGAAAGCTTGGTTTAGTCATTCACAGTGCTGACTGCCATGTGGGGTGCGACCAGAATCTCAAAGAGTGACAGCAATGCCATGTGGATTCAGTCATTGTCACTGAGGGCAGAGGAAGTGCCTGGAAATGGATCCACCTTGAGGTCATTTTTAGATCTCGCCTGAGCCAGCGCGCATGCGCAGCTCTGCGAGGCTTCTAGTAAGGACTTTCAACTCGGACCACACGCTCGTGCGTGGGCTTTTCTTTTTGCTCACACGCTATTGGCCTTTGCGTGCGTCTTTCTAAGAAAGACAGCACGCAATTGGCCACAGGCGGGTGCATGTCCCGCCTTCTCTCTCCCCTGGCCTAGAGAGCTCGGGAGCGAGCAGCAGCACGGCCGGGTGCCAGCTGCATACCTCACATTCCTTTTGCGGCCGCGTGGCCGCGCTTGTTTATTCTAGCACCGTGAAAAATCGCCAGCAATCAGTTTATATGCACTTTCTTCAAAATAGCAATAGAACAAATATGGGCGGCTCGACGCCCGAGGTCTTCTTCAAAACGCTCTTAGGCTGTTGCAGTGGTTATGTGTGCGTTCAGGGTAGGAATCGCCATGAAAACTGTTTACGAGCAGCACAAACTTGCAAGTTCGCAAAACTACTCCCCGGCCGAAGCACACACCTTCTCTGCCCCGAACTCTAAAGTTAGTACTTTAAAGAAAACCTGCCACAGCAGCCAACTGTCGGAAGTACCAGTTTCTCATGGAGGATTTAAATGTCCAGATACTATTTTTTTTTCTCGGAGTGCTATATAGCGCGAACTCGACCTGCAGGTATCAGAGCGCTTTACATGAGAACCACTTGCGTTACAGACGGACATGTTCATTTGGTTAGGCACGGGGTCGGGGGACATTAAGTGATTTGCCCAGAATCACAGGATATTGAGCGTCTCTGCTGAGACTCGAACCCGGTGTACGGTCAGCCGCTCTTGTTTTTTGTTAATCAGAATCACGTCATTTGTCACCACAAATCACTTTTTTACGCAGCTAAATAGAACTCAGGGGCACAAAATCAGTTAGTGAACCTGGCCCCAAATCAGTTGCATAAACGTATCCAATTATCCCATTGTCTGACTTGGCACTACATTTCAGCCCTGGGAATTTTTATTAAACAAACTGGGATTTGAGGTCTAGAGATGAAGTGATCACGGACGGAGGAATTCTTTCACACAAAACTTTTTATTCTTGTCTTCAATAAATTGGCCTGGCCAACAGGTGTTAAGCGACATCAGGGCCATACAGTTAGCTTTTCTAGTAATTATAAACAATTTCAAGACAATACTGATAGTTCATTTTTCTGTTTAATTTCTCAGGAATACATAAAAAGATAGCAAATGTTAAATAATATTGTTAAATAATATTCTTAAAGTGTTCTGGAATAAATATAATTTTCATTGAGACTCTCTCTCTTCTTAAATATCACCGAAGCCTGAACAAGGCGAGAAGCTCTCGGGCCGGTGTTATCAAGCCATCTGTGATATTTAAGAAGAGAGACCGTCTCAATGAAAACTATTATTTCTAAGTTTTTGAAGCTGCAAAGACTAAGCTGAGGGATCCAGTGTCCCCAGTGACAAAGAGTGAACTGTGTACAGCAGGCAACACTGCCGACGAAAACATCATGTGACACATGGCCTCCCAGCGCCATGCTGCGCTTTAACTTTTACTATGGCGGCCACGTGCTTTGGGGCCTGACTACAGTCTGGAAGTGTCTCAAATGCTTATCAGGTCTGTTGGGTGCTGCCGAATTCGCCTGCCCTTATCTTGGTGACTCTGAAGTTTGCCTTTCAGCATCACATGGTTCTACACAGTGCAGTTATCCCGGTGGGCTCGTCACACCTTCCTCCCGGACATGGCATCCCTGCTGCTCTCGCCATGATCCTGCTGTCCCTCACAAAGCAGATCGGTGCTCCCTCTTCCTGCAGTGAGGCTCCACCGGATGTGCTTGTTCATGTTTCATTTTAAATTGTGTGCAAAATCAATGCTAGTTAGGTAAGTTCGTAGACCTGCTCAAGAGGAGTGGGGCTCAACCTAAAATTATTCTTGACACCTTGGTGTGCTTGAACTTTTACTATGGCGGCCGCGTGCCTCGCATCTGCAGACTGCTCTCACATGTGACCTCCCCTCCCAGCGTGCCGCTCATTAGGCTGATTTTCACTTTAAAGTTTGTATTATCAGCCGTCTCTAAGGGCAATTAGGAATGGGTGGCTCCCCGCACCAGACACTTGTTTTTAAAAGCAGTGCGACATGCTTAATGTTTAACAATGGTGGCAGTGGCGGCTCCTTCTTGAGGAGGTGAGCGGGGCTCCCTCCCCACTTCCGGCGTGTACATAGCATCTGTATATGTTTTCTCTTTTAAAGACACTCCCTCTCCGCTTTACCGCCACGCAGCATGCCGCACTTGCTGGGACCCGTTCATAAAATTCGATTTTTGTTTCCGTCTTGCAGTGTGCACTTTGCAGCAAACATAATGTCCTCCTTGTGTTTAGTCTCTTTCCCATTTGTTGCAATTGTCTTTACTTTGCAGTTTTTTAAGCTTCAAACTAATATGCCTCAAAGTTTGTTCCATTCAGGGGAAAGGATGCGTAATTTCATGGGTGGCTTTACCATATGAGTAAGGGACTTCTTTTTAAGCGCTTTTGAAATCACAGGAGATAAGAAGTCGCTATAAATATACCATTACAATACACTATCAGTAAGAGCGCCTCCTAGCCTCAGAGATGGTATTTCCAGCTTCTGCCCCTTGGGCATGGCCAAACATGTCCTTGTTTACCTCGGGTTGGTTCTCTGAGGGGGCCTTCATCATAAGGGAGGGCCTCTGCCTTTTACAGGCTCTTAGTGCACTTTTCTGAGGTGGCGATGTTTATCTTGGGTAATAAAACTCATTGTTCAAGTTTATTTAAGGGGCAGACAGCCCACTTGCCGCTCTGAAGGAAGTGGTTCCTATGAAGACAACGTTCTACTGGATAGGTTCGGAACCTAATAGCTCCGGTTAGCCCCACCTTGCAGCCAGTGCAATCATTGAAAATACCAATGCTCTATTGGAATAACTAAAATATGAAAGCTCTGCTACAGCTTGGTGAGACATGGCATTTCTTTCACCTGTACAGCAGAGTAAAACGTTATTGTTGGGTGAGCTGCAGGGCCGTCGCCAATATAGCAAGAAACATTGGCTAAAACCAAAAATATTTTTTCGGTCTTAAAAAGCACCCATGGCCATAGCAGTCTCAGACACTGAAGGGAACTACTTGTGTGCGGATGCGAACCTTGCGATAGAGCAGAATGCCATCACTGTGAAGTTAACCAATCGCTGAAGTGAGCTGACCCCTTGCCCCCTGCTGTATGCTGTAGTGGGTGGAAGAAAAATGCGAATGACACAACAACATATCAATGTTTGAAGAATGCAGTAAAACCCTTATGAGTAAGCATATCATATATACTATTTTATTTAAACCTCAAAATGTCTTGGCTAACACACATAAACAAGCATTGGTAAAGCCAATAGGTCGCGCCTCCAAGACCTTTCAGCTTTGCAAATGGCTGTTTGCGGTGCTGTACAGTATCGAAGAGAGGAGCAAAATGCTTTTTTCCAATGCTGTGCAATATTGATTTTAAGAAAAGAAAAATGAGGGATGCCCCTACCACTTGTCATTCCACAGGCTTGTGCATGTATCACAGGCCATGCGTGTGCCATCAAAATGAAGTGGGTGTCATTTTCTTTTTTTTAACTGATTCACGATGGCTGGCGCCCCTTGCATCAGTAAATAAAAGAATGAAGATATTTTTGTGGGACAGCGCAAAATGAAACAAGCATTGGCATAGCCAATAGGTCTCGCCTTTGGGACCTGTTGAATGTCTTGTATGCGAAGCTTTTTAATGGATAGGTAGGCTTTTCTCGCTGCTTGTACCAACTGTGTCTAGTCTGGATAGATGAACAGCTAATTTCCCTGATGTCAAACTTCGTCTTTCTCATCTGGACAAAGGCAGGCCGACCACAAATGTCGAGCAGCTGTTTTTTCCATGGAGGTTTCAATGTTATCCAAAATAGTGGGTTCTGGCAGGACCATAAGTATAATAATACACCGAGGTGACCTAGACTTTAGGTCTCCATCATTTGCCTGTACACCAAACAGTGACATTTCCAGTATTCCACTTTTTTTTAACATGGCCGAGCCAAAATTGTTATATAATGAGATTTCCTAAAGACAGTCCTCTGGGCATAATTTCCATATTTAGCCAAAGAGTATTTTGTTCCACATCAACAGAGGTCTACCTATTCGTTACTTACTGTCAGGTTTCGGTTAACATAGCATCCAGGAGCATCTGCCTAAAATATTTTCCTGCTTCTTTTGAGCCTTGGAAATGTGGCTTGTTCCTGTTCAGGATCGAATGTTAATTGAGTGGAATTGAATGGTAGGCATAGCATGCTGTTATGAGGAGATTTCAAACCATGAAGGTTTTACAACAGACAACGGTGTTGCTAGAGAATTCTGATGCAGGCTTGAGGTTAACAGCAGTTTGTGGTTCAAATTAGTTACTAATGGTTTGAAATCGCCTGAACAGAACCCACACCAGCAGAGATGTGTGGAAGAGTGGCATCATAAGTGCTACCTTTAGATTGTCTAGCTTGCTGAGATTATATGCTCAAACTGATTTTTGTTTCTATTTTTTACCATTCAACTTGTTCAAGATGATAAAATATTTATCTTATCTGGCCTGTACAAGGTTGTTGTAGATAATTTTTTCAAGATTTCGTTTCTCATGGTGAATGGTACATTCCTTAATTTCTAGTGAGTATTTTTACTTTGGCCAGCTTTAATTCTCAGCAATTGTGTCCTTTATTCTCCAATCAGTACTTCCACTTCTCTCCAGAAATATCAATGTCTTTCAGCTCGTTGTATGCTTTTGACTTCTAACTGCATCTGGGAATTTAACTACTGCACTAAGGTTGATGTTAAGCACAGAAAGAAACAATTTGTTAAAGGAGAATATTGAAATGGTACAGAAAAGAATCGATTGAACAGGTGCACTGAGCTTATTGCACAGCCTGCTCTACTGGAGTTTTGTTAGCAAGAAACAAAAATTGCAACCATGAAAGCATGTGGAATCACAACCAATGGACTGACTCCACTCAAGCAGTCGGAAATACTCTTCCACAGCCCTCTGGAATCTGTCGAAGCACAAAGCAACTTTCTCACACATCCTTGATATGATCAACTTGAATGTCAATTCCCCAAAATGCCAGGGGTGGCAGAAGTGACATCACATAATCTTTTACTTTGAAGACATCACAGGAAGAGACATTATATGATCATTGACCCTGCCTTGTTCTACAAATCATGTTACATGACCTTAAACTTGATAAAATCACAATACATTGATGAAGTTTCATAATAATTTGATAATTAATGTAACAACACAGACAAATGTCTGTTTAAGATTGTAGCATCCTCCCCAGTACTCACTAATCACTATGCCGCACAAGGAGCTTAGTATAATACATCTTTATTCGTCTGCTTGTAATCACAAACTCAGCATTCTAAACCTGCATTCACTTCACTATGCTCTAATGCTTACGTCACACTTCTATAGACTCCATCAGGAGCCAAAAGGGTTACATCATTGCTAACTCACACAACATTACAACAATAACACCTATGTTATGGTGTGGGCTTGATCTTTAAAAGTTCGGGGACATAATACTTGCCCTGAATTGTAGTGAGTGAGTGAAGCAAGTGAGCCAGACCTCTTCTAAGGGATTGTACTGCCCTAAAAAAATTGTTTAGAAGGGGATCTAATAGTGCATTTTAAAGCACCATTTTTCACATAAATTTGCAAAATGCCATAGGCTTTGAAAGAACAATTATTCAATTCCTTTCAAGGTGTGACAAGCCATTGAAACCTGGCATTCCCCAAGTGTTGACCCCATTTTTCCAAAATGTGCTACAGGTGCCCTCATGTGCCAAAAATGAGCTCCATTGTGCCCACATTTTTTCAGTGATACCCCATATGCCATGAGTGCCCCAATATACCACATTGTATCATGGATACCCCATATGCCATGGGTGCCCCCCAACATGATAGTGCCAGAATGTTGTCATTTATGCTGTCCATATGTCATAGGTGACCATTATTTCAAAAATTCCCTTTGTATGCCAGGGTGAGAATTTTGTCATGGTTGCCACCCTCCTTTAAGTCAGTTTGTCCCCCTTCATGCCAGGAATTACCTCCAATGTGCTGGTACTATAATTTTGCCCTCATGTAAAGAATTTCTTTAAGTATGCCAGCAGAATTTTTTCATGGGTGCCCCATATGCAATAATTACCTCTAATATGCCAGTACCTGTATTTTACCATGGGTGCCCATTATGTTAATGTTAATGTTAATGTTATTGGGACTTATATAGCACTAACTGTTACCCGAGGGTGTCCTGGCGCTGTGTGAAGTCCTGACTGAAAACAACGTCGGTATAGTTCTAGGCAGGTTTATTTAGAGAAAAGCCATGTTTTTAATGCCTTACGGAAAACTAGGAGATTGTTCATGCTTCTCATGTGAGGGGGGAGGTCATTCCATGCTTTGGCCGCATTGGCAACAAAGCTTCGGCCGCCCCAGTTAACCTTTTTCACCCGGGGCACCACCACTAGATTAGCATCAGAAGACCGCAAAGCTCTTTTTGGTGTATACCAGCGAAATTTTTGTTTTAGAAAGTCCGGCCCAGTTCCATGCAGGGCTCTAAAGACCAGACATAGCGCCTTGAACTGAGAACGCTTCCTGACCGGAAGCCAGTGGAGCTTTTTTATTTTGGCTGAGATCGATTCAAACTTTGATGTGCCTGTAAGAAATCTGGCTGCAGCATTTTGAAGGATTTGTAATTTGTTCAGTGATCCTTCGTGGATCTTGAGATATAGACTATTGCAATAGTCCAATCTTGACATTATTAGCGCAGTGACCACTGTTTGTTGCGCCTCTTTGGGTAAAAGTGGCATTATTTTTTTGCATGATCTGAGAGTGTATGATGTTAAAGAAACCACTTTATTCACCTGGTCCCTGAAGCTAAGTTTGTCGTCTATCCACACTCCCAGGTTCTTCACCTTACTAATCAGGTTTGGGAGCCGGCCTGACGCTTCCGGCCAGCACCTAGGGGTCCAGAAGTTAGAATTGTTCCCGAACAACATGACCTCTGTTTTTGTGGAGTTAAGTTTTAGGCAGTTATGGGCCATCCATGTGCCCACGGCCTTCATGCAGTTTTGCAATCTGGATGCAGTTTCCTGGATCATTTCTGGCAATAGAGTCACCACAATTTGAGTGTCATCCGCATAAGACGTCAAATTGAATCCAAAGGATTCAATTAAAGGAGCCAAAGAGGACACATAAACATTGAATAACGTCGGAATCACTGCCAGTGCCAGCATTTTGTCACAGGTGTCTGTCATGTTAAGAATTGTCTCATGTATGCCAACACTTGTATTTTGGGTGTGTCTATAAGGCAAAATTACTTTGTGTGCCAGGGCCAACAACAGACTCACAAGCACAACACCACATTCTCTCTCAGTCCCATTCACTCAGTCACACGCTCTTACACCAATTCATTCTCACATACAGTCACTCCTAATCTCACTCAATCATTGTCACTCATTTTGAATCACTTTTACTTACTCACACTGAATCTCACATATTCTAACTCACTACCTGTCACTGCCTCTCACTCACTTTTCCCCACACAAACACCTCCTTACACATGCTCACACGTGCTTTCTCTCACATAAACACACTCTCGCAAACAATGTTAATTTAAAAGCACTTTTTTACTAACCTAAGTTGGCATGAAAGGTTCCGTTCTAATTGTTCTCCATTTTTTTATTACACTAATTGTTAATAATAGAATATAATTTACTAATAGTATAACAAAAAATAACAGAAAACAAGGAGTGCTCATCAGTCCTTGTATTTTGGCACAGATTGTGCCCCCTCTGAGGTCAGGGTCACAAAGGCAGTGCCAGCGGTCACAAGGGGCAAGCCAGGGGTCACAGCTGCAACCCCTAAATGATGTCAATGGCTGAGTAAAGGTAGTACTTTTAGATCTTGAGCACTGAGGCCTTTTGTATGTATTTATCAGAAACAAAGTTTAGCTAGTGTAGCTCACAGAAAGCATTAGGAGATAATTTTTAATGAAACAATCAAAATGGCTAATAATCTTCCTCTATTTTACACTTTTGAAAATCTTGCTGCTAAATCAGAGGAGTTTGCCAAATATTTTGATAAGAAAGTGAAATCAATCAAGATCTCTTCACGATCCACCAGACTCCAAGAACCATATGAATCTCCTATGTACAACAAAGACAAATGGGCATCGTACTGAAGAATTCTCATCGGACACTCTCTTAAAAGCCATTGATAATGCAAATCTCTCTAATCACTGAAGAAGCCCGATCCTGACTAACATCACCAAAGACGTGACCTACAAACTATTACCCTACTGGAAGACACTAGTGAATCTTTCCTTGGCTAAAGCCGTGTTTCCACACTGCATACATTTTGTTGTGGTTACATCACTGCTGTAAAATCCCTCACCTGATTTGGGTGACCAATTGGCCAGTTTTTAGACTTCTGTTCCTAAAGTTGTGTAGCCTTACAATGCTCTCATCCTTCTGCAGAAAACGATTTTCAGAATTTTAGTACAGCCACACCCGTTCTTTGGGCGGTTGGCAAATATTTATAACACAAAATAAAATCTTACAAAAGCTAAATATGTCATCCTCTCATCTAGTAGATTCGAACAGTAGAGAGTCAGCGTTTTAGGCTATAGGAGAGAGAGAGGCCACACTTTTGATCTAAGTTGTGGCTGATCACTCACAAGGCTAAAACACTATTACCTACAAAGCTGCACTGGGTACTGAGAGCAATCGCTAGCGTTAGGGGGTTAAAAAAAAACCCACAGGAAATAAGTTAATTTACATTTTTTAAATAGTTAAAAATAGAGATAATTACTTGTAAAGATCATCAAACTGGTACCAAATTTCCTCATTCTTGCCTTCCGTGTCCAATTTCCTAAAAAATGTTTTCTCCCTACAAATGTTTTCTCCCACTGCAAAAGCAAAGACATTTCTAGCATCCAGTTTTCACTCCCAGACAGTGGACTAGACTTCCATTCTCTCAAACTATACTTTAAAGGTTCTACTAGGGTTCTCTTAACCCACAATTTCAGACATATGTAAATGTGCATTTAGCAATAAAGTAGTCTTATAAAACGAACAAAGGGGATCGCTCCAAAGTGTTGCCAGGAATTAACTCCATGCATTCCAGAACATTATTCCAAAAAGAACTTATCTTCTGACAACTTCACAGCATATATGTTATGTTACCTGGCGCCAAGTTACAATTCTCCCTGTGAGCCAAATCCTACTTTACCATTTGAACTGAAGATCAATATAATTTTCTCACTATAAGCACTTTCCCACATTCAAGTGCTAATTGCTATCTCTATGTACTCCAACCACAAAAGTCTGTGTATCAAGATCATGTATACTAACACTATCCCCTTGTAGTAGTCTGAATATAAAAGATGCACTGTGTGTAAAAGAGAAGGTATTTCAGCAAATCTAGTATTCAGCACCGATGAAGGACTAGTTATAATACATTATTCCCAAAGTTTAATAGGAACAATTAAAGCAAAAAGTTGGCTATTTCTAAATGAGCATCCACATGAGTGCCCCACCTGCTTATTCCTTGCATCTGATGTGAAAACATTCGGTCAAAGACCACAGTGATAGGGTAGATTATTTTAATGTTGCAAGCTACCTATTTCTTGCAGGTATTTCAAAAAACGGAGATATCCTTGAGGCGGGATACATTATGCTCTTCTCTTCTGCCCAACGAGACTACCATCTACATTCGACTCAGTTTTAAAAAAATGCACAACTTCGTCATGACGGGCGGGCTTAGGGGCTGGGGTGGACAGAGATCCCAGAATCCGCCCACCTCGTGGGGCGCATATTATTGGAAGAACTGGGTAGAGGTGCAGCCTCCCAGAAGACAAGAATGATTAACAATAATATGCCAGACTCGCTGTGTCAACTCAGGGAGCGGTGGAGGAGGGACTTGGGTGGCTTTGAGGACATTGGGCTTTATTTATGAGCCCTTGCATCACTTTTACACCCCGGTTGCTTCACTTTTTGTGATGCTATGGTGGCGTAAATAATGCACCATGTTGTGCCATATTTACGAAGTGACGCATCTAGGCAGATGCGCCACTTTGTAAACCCCTGCGCTACATTATACCTGCGTCAGGTATAATGTATGCAGGGTGGGCGTTCGCCCGCATCTAAGCCTCGTAGAAGTGGCGCACTGAAATCTATAAGATTTCAGTGCGCCACTCTCGGCCGCCATTGCTCAAAACCTTATGTCTGCCTCATGGCAGGCGTAAGGGTGAGGCAGGCTCTTTCACATGGGGCTTGCCCCATGTGAAAGGACACATTGCTGGAGTTGCGTCTGTTTTCAGACTCACCAAGCAATGCGTTACGTTTGTGCCTACAGATACGTCAGTAATACTGGCGTATCTGTGACTCCTTGCGACATGATGCACTGTACTGTAAATACGGCGCATCCATGGTGTCACAAGGAGGGTGCACTTAGAAGTGTCACATCGCTGCTTTGTCGCAGCGATGCGACACTACTCATAAATAAGGCACATAGACTGAGAGGGCATGCTGTTGCACCCCCGTGAGGTTGCTATTAAGGTGCGCCTACGCCTAATACAATTTCAAATACTTCACAGGGTCTACTATGAATTGAGCAGATTGTATAAAATGGGTAGGGCATCCACACCAAATTGTTTACAATGTGTTGAGGCAGTAGGGTCTTTTATGCACACACTATGGGACTACCTCCCTATACTAATCTACCAGAGCGTAATCATCCAGGATCTTTCACACATACTTGATGTTTCGCTCCCGCTCGACCCAAAATATATCTTGTTGAGAATCCCGAATTACATTGATGTCCCTCACTTCAAACTCATGTTTAGTGCATTGGGCCTGGTGGAGGACATGAATGGACCTTTACGTGGCAGCGGATAAAGTGACCTACCGCAGTAGAGGCTGTCCCTGTAAGTTTCACAAGATTTGGGGATGGTGGAAGGTCTACTATGGGCTGGAGTCTACAGAAGGTTGTTTCGGTGCAACAATTGGTACACCTACTGGACAGGCCCCATCTGAGTGAGGGTTACATTGCTCTGCTTTCTAAGTACTGTTCCGTATCTACTTTTTGTCTCTGTGCCTTGATGAATATACTATTATACAAATGACCAGCAATGTGTATTTGCTGGCAATGGCGCCTGTTGTACGTGACTGTCTTGTTTTTATTGGTCTTCTGCATACAACAAAAAATAAAAACATATTTGAGATTCCTATTGACTGTAATTAAACAAGGAAAGTAATATTTCTACTTTCAAGGAGATAATAATGGATAGGGCGCTTCAGGTGTGGCCTTGCCAGGATCTAACGTACGGTAACTTTACTCAGAGAGACTGCGCCTTTTTCTCTAATAATATCCCAACACTCTTGTTTCCCACAAAATGACTAATTACTGTACAACGTTTTTCACACAATGTTGAGTCTATAGTAAATCAGAAAGAAGATCCCCTTCCTTTAAAAAAACGGCGGGTTCCATGATTTAAACAGTTGCATATCAGTCACAATGTATATATTTGATCATAATTGCAAAAGCCTAACTCGATTTACTATAACATACAATGTCTATTGATTCACCCATAACTAAAAGGCCCTTACTAACTCATCTCTTCTTTACTTGATTATGCTAGCTCTTCTTGAGCTTTACAGCACGCCCTCTAGCTCACTGAACATATATGCTCACAAAGGCCACTTTAGGGTACACTGAAGAGAAGTAGAGTACAAAGAATCTGGGACACCACCACCAGAGGCTTCACCATTCAGACAACAAGATACACAAAAGAGGATATACAAGCCTACACTAGGCAAATTGAGCATTTACAGTACTAGACTGATGCATATGGCCTACATCATGATTTAAGTGCACAGAGCAAGGTTGGTGGCCATTAAAGTTTCACAAGCTTTCATCAGATGAGCCAGAAAAGTAGGAAATGCATCTTCTCCTTACCATTTTTGTCTGCTCTTCTCAAAATCTGCAAAGGAAAATATACAAGAAATTACTAATCCATTTGATCTGAGAATGAAAAGTCTAAAAATAAATTGTTGTTTGCTCTATCTGATACTGCAATGATTATGGCATTGCAAGATAAATCTCAATGGAAATATCTTCTGTGCTACTAGTGTGCATGCAATCGGTCTAAACCCCATGTAATATTTTATAGAAAGGAGCAGTGAAGGACACCACACTTTGTAAGGTACATGAGAATGCTCCTACACAACCAGCAGTGGCCCGCTTTGCATGAGATTACATAAAACTGTTTAACAGCCTCATGCTGGACAACTAGCTTGCTAGCCTAACTGATATTCACTACGGAATATAAATCATTCAGCATGATAGGAGCCGTCATGACAACCCCCTGTGCAAATTAAGATCAGAATGGTATTCTTCCCAGCAAGTCACTCATTTCTAGAATGAAGTAAAGGCTCAGATTCATAAAAGAAATTCTGAAAGTTACTACCATGGGATAACACTTACATTAGGAGTAAAGTTCACAGGCATGGGTAAGTACATTTTTATAAATATAACAGGCATACATTTACGCATGGGTCAAACTAGCATAAATTTGTATTTTCACTTTAACATTTTTCTTGATGTCCTTAGGTAACCTCAAGTGTTCAAGTGTGTGACAATTGTAAAACAAACTTTTCACTCAACATTTTAAAACCCCTCTTTTGTTTTTACCTAATCTCCTCCTGTGGGCCCGGGCTGTGAATGTGATGCAAATAAAACCACCAATAAACGAGAAAAACATTATAAAAGTAGAAGATTCTCATGAAAAAGGAAGTAAAACTTAAAAGTAGGAGAAATTAAGTTGAAAAATAGTTTAAAAACAAGATATAATAAAATTAGAATTTAGATAGAGGGATATTCATTAGTCGTGAACATGTCACGTAAGAGAAGTGTTCAACTGTTCGTAATTCCGTATCCGCTTCTCATTATCGGCCATGTAAATGGCAATACAATTTACACACCTGCAGGTAACTACTGTTCCGCCATGAGTTATAAAAAATAGGTGTCAAAGCATATTTTTCAAACGTTTACTCTTGAGCAAGTCTGCAAGGAAATAATAAAATTGTTGCCTAACTCTACCCATACAGCAGTCATGGGTGACACAAGTTAAACCTAGTGTGGTACACAGCAGTCAGTAGATATAAATATGTATTTTTTAATTTAATTTGGGTGAAATGAAGGGTGCTACATGCATGATGCCATGAACTGCTTCACACAATCTTAATTGGATACAGGTGCAAACATTTATTCCAGGTCTACTGCTAAAGATGAAGGTTCGATGTCATATGATAGGCCACATTCATTAAATATTTTGCATAAGAGGAATTTTCTGGATCAGTGTTTTGTCATTTTTTGTGCTAAATACTTTTGGGTGAAACTTCACAGTTTGACAGGTCATATTTTAAAAGTTATTTGAAGGCTGATTTAGATTTTGTTGTATTGTTGCTCATTTGTACAAATATTCTTCTTATTTACCATGTGTATCTCTATATTTGTAACAAGTGTAAATATATTTACTAATGCAGATGTCTCCAGCAAGAGTGCAGAGAAATCTGCAGTAGTAAATTACACTCAGGGGATGGTGAGTGGGTATTGTAAGGTGTGGTTTGTTTTGGAAGTTTCGAAGCGCCCACAAAAATGTAAGTTTGTGGCATTTCCCATTCTGCAATCTGCTCCTATTCTATCCTGGAAATGATTGGAGAAGTCCCCGTCCATGGTGGAAGGGGAATGGATCTCACCCACATTTGGTCGGCCTATAAATGTAAGGCTTCTTCTACAGGGAAAATGTTTTCCTCACAGAGAAAACAAGAATTGGTGATGGCAATTGGTCTGGACGTGGCAGGTTGTGCAATAGTTAATTTATTAGGTCGAGCGTAGAGTCAGTGCGCATGCGCTGCTCTGCGAGGCATGGTGTATCCAGTCTATCAGCATTGATCCAGCCTCTCACTTCCCATTGGTTCCTTTGTGTGTTTGCTTAAAATCCGTAGCTTTCTGTGGCTAACTTTCACATTGGGCCCTCCTTTCGGTGGGTGGTTCCTGTCCCTGGCGACTGGCCCCCTTACATGTGTAATTGCTCCTGTGCGTACTTCGTTTTGTTTTTGCACTTCTTTTTCTGTTGCTAATTGGGAAGGCTCTCCTCAAGCAGAGCACATGCTCTGCTGCTGCTTTATCTACACCCCCACTCTTCATCTCCCTTCTTCCCCCACCAGTCCGTGCCGCCCTTGGGGAGAGGAGGTGGACGGTAGGTGGTCCAGCCTCTTGAACTACTTACTTATTTTGTGCATTGGGTGAGTCACATGCGCGCTGGGGAAGGGAGCGGTAGGCAGCCGAGCCCAAAGCAAGGGCAGTGCCTCAGAGCATGAGAGCTCAGCAACGCAGGCAGCATGCGAGGCGAGGAGGCACTGTGCATAGCTCCCATTCAGTAAAGCAAATAGGTTTATATCAATCAATCAGTCCGCAGGAAAGTCAAGTCCCCAACGGACCCCTGCCCACCGCACATCTTCCACAGGGCCGCCGATGCCATCGCACCCGAACTAAGACGGACGATCAACACCTCCCTCAGATCCGGCATCTGCCCAGACAACTGGAAACGGGCGGAGGTGAAACCCCTCCTCAAGAAACCAACGGCCGACCCAACGGACCTGAAAAACTACCGGCCCATCTCTCTCCTCCCCTTCGCAGCCAAAGTCACCGAGAGACTCGTGAACGCCCAGCTGACCGCCTTCATCGAAGAGAACTCCATCCTAGACACCTCCCAGTCTGGTTTCCATGGCAACCACAGCACCGAGACCGCCCTGCTCGCCGCCACCGACGACACCCGCATGCTACTAGACCAGGGACACACAGCGGCCCTCATCCTTCTAGACCTCTCTGCAGCCTTCGACACCGTCTCACATCGCACGCACGCAGCCAGAGGATCAGACTCCCTCCCTTCCTCTCTGAACCCACTGACATCAACTGCGGAGTACCCCAAGGTTCATCACTCAGCCCGACGCTTTTCAACATCTACATGGCCCCCCTCGCCGCCATCATCAGACAGCATGGGCTCAGCATCGTATCCTACGCCGAAGACACCCAGCTCATCCTCTCACTCACAAAGAATCCCGAAGACACCAGACTCTGCTTCCAGGAAGGGATGAAGAACGTGGCAGCCAGGATGAAAGACAACTGTTTGAAGCTCAACTCAGAGAAGACCGAGGTCCTCATCCTCGGACCCTGCACCTCCGCCTGGGACAACACCTGGTGGCCCTCTGCCCTCGGGAACCCACCCACCCTGACAGACCACGCTCGGAACCTCGGCATCATCCTTGACTCCTCCCTCTCCATGAACCGCCAGATCAACGCCGTCGCCTCCACTAGTTTCAACTGCCTTCGCATCCTCCGTAAGACCTTCAAATGGATCCCCCCGACTGCAGAAGGACCGTCACCCACGCACTCATAACCAGCAGACTGGACTACGGCAACGCCCTCTACGCCGGAATCAACAGAACTCTTCTACACAAACTCCAAACCATCCAGAACGCTGCAGCCAGACTCGTCCTCGAGACACCGCGTCATGAGCACATGACCCAACACCTACGAGGCCTCCACTGGCTCCCCGTCGAGAAGAGGGTCATTTTTAAACTCCTCACCCACGCCTACAAATCCCTCAACAACATCGGACCCAAATACCTCAACGAGAGAGTTTCCTTCCACGTACCCAAGAGGAACCTCTGCTCCGCCGACCTCGCCCTGGCAGAAGTCCCCCGCAACCGCAGAAACAGAACCGGCGGGAGAGCTTTCTCCTACATCGCAGCTAAGACCTGGAACGAGCTCCCTGTGAACATCAGACGCTCCCCGACCCTGCACACGTTCAGGAAGTACCTCAAAACCTGACTCTTCGACTGATCCGGAGCCACCCCCCCCCCAGCGCCTTGAGACCCTCACGGGTGAGTAGCGTGCTTTACAAACCCCTGATTCATTGATTGAAAGGCACACTGCCTGAAAGGGAGAAGGCCAAGCAAAGTCTGAGCTGCAGGGGCGACTTTCCCACAATGCAGCACACACGCAAGAATCAGAGCACATCAACATTGACAACAATGTGGTACAAACTGCAACACTTTCACAACAGAACAGAGGACACAACTGCTGCCGCTTGTGTGTAGAAACTGGGCAATCACATTTGGCATAGCAGGAAACTGTGACATGATAATGGACAAGTACAACCCCACATCCCTGATGGTGCACAAATGTCCACGGTCCCACTTCAAATAGGCAGCTCCTCCTAAACAGTCACAATGTACATTGTCATGAAACTTGGCCAATGCGTGAACATACATGGAACACACTGTTAAACTGCATCTCCCCCTTTTACATTGCAGAGGGACAATCATCACCTCCTGCAGAGCAGACCGAACACCTCCTCACTGATGACAAGGAGGACCTCCCCACCTTCGACACCGATGCCCTCCAAGAGCTCATGGACAGCTTTGGCACCCCACCTCCAGGAGCAGGGCAGCACAGCTGCATCGAGGAGACCCCATCCCCTGCACAGACCACACAGCAGGAAGCACCCACCACCCCGGCTGTCTCCCAGGATCCCCACGACCAACACATGGCATTTTAACGCCGTGTGTTGGAGGACCAGAAGGAGATAGCTGAGCAGGTGCGGGTGGGGTTCGACCTCATGGCAGCCAAACTTGATGCCATCCATGGGTGTCTACGTCCCATCAGGGACCACTTACAGTCCCTAACGGACACCCACACTCCGCTCCATGGTCTCCAACGAGCCATGGCTGACATCGCTGGAGTCATGACTCGGAGACAAGAACACCTGTCTAGTCAGAGTGGCTCCAGCGATCTCAGCCGTGAGTTGGGACACATGCGGAGGCTCATGGAGGACTCGGTGCGGATGGAGGCGGAAAGGATGGCTGCCACGGCTGCACATCAGCGAGATGTGGCTGGGATCTTCCATGCCCTGCAGATCCTCATCATGGCATTGCTGCCACAAGGCCTGGCGCAGATGAATGCTGCTGTTCCTACACCATCCACATCTCCGCCCCCTGATGTGTCAGTGCCCCACAGTGCGGCAGACATTCCACCTCCGGCCCCTGATGTGTCAGTGCCACACAGTGCTGCAGCCGAAACACCAACACCCACAGGTGAGGCACATGAAACATCAGAGGACGAAGATGCGGATGAATCTGCCTTAGTGGTAAGGAGGAGGCGATAGCATTCATCTCCGCCATATGGCCTGTTTCATGCTTGGTTCTGTCCTCTGCATCATCACCTTCCACTGTCCCCCGATACACTCTGCGGCACTCACCTTGGACCTCGACATGGACTGCCATATTCTATTTGGTTACCAATGACGCAGCAATCAGACTGCGGACTGAACTCTTCCTCTTCCGATGAACTTGTCCTTCCCTAATGGACTCTGGCTGGCCCTCCACGGGGCAACAATGTCAAGTGGGGTGTGCATGGCCCTGTACTGCTCCAGCTGCAACACTCCACTGGATGTGAATAAAACATTCCAATTCACACAGATGTGTCATGTCTATGATCCTTCATGTATGACAGTATGGATGAATGTAGGGTCACTGATTCCCCCTCACGTCCATTTTGCACATGTTGTGGGGCTTGGGTGACATGGTGCAACATTGCAGATTGCGGTCCGGGTGGCGCAGGCACTACAACGGAGACATATATTTAAAAAACAGTACAATACTTAATAAAAAATATAGAACACATACATATTAAATACATACTAAAATACATAACACTCATATAAATATCGATATTATTAACATCGATAATTTAACTATCGATATTACTAACATCGATATTTGCAACATCGGTTGCATTGGTTACTTCCTTGTCCAGGCCAGAACTGAACCACGCCCAGAGCCCCGGGCTCATTGTTCACACCCCTTCGCTGGACTGGCATACGCCAGCCCAGCCCACTCCGCTTACGCTCACAGGGGGTGACGACACAGCTACATGTCCCAGGTCTTCCCTGTAGTGATCTGCTGGTCACTGGTCTAGTTGTCAGCATGCCACAGCCACTCCCTGAGGGCTGGTTTACACCCACACCACACCCATCCAGCACAGGCGTCACTGGACATGTGACCCTGCCAATAAAAGGGGCCCACCACAGCACATCCCCCACTGCTGGAGGTGACATGATGGCGTCCGCATCCATGGAACTCAATCATGAGGGGTCCGTGACTTGCGTTGCACAGAGTTAGTGGCACCCGATGGCCTGCGTCCAGCACGGGCCTACCGCCATGTGGCGATGACTTGCGTTGCACTGAGTTAGTGGCACCCGATGGCCTGGTTCCGGCACGAGCCTACCGCCACGTGGCGATGACGGTGGACAGTCAAAATATCGATTTTTAAATATCGAAGCACAGTTATATCGAGTTTTAAATATCGTAGAGACAAAATATCGAAGTCAAGAATATCTACAACCAGAATATCGAAGTTAAGGTAAGAAATATCGATGTTGCAAATATCGATGTTAGTAATATCGATAGTTAAATTATCGATGTTAATAATATCGATATTTATATGAGTGTTATGTATTTTAGTATGTATTTAATATGTATGTGTTCTATATTTTTGTTAAGTATTGTACTGTTTTTTTAAATATATGTATACATTTTTTAGAAATTAGTAATTTTTTTCAAAGTAAATTTTGCTTTTTAGTACCGTAGCGGGTTGTGGGTTTATAGGGGAATAGGGTGGGAAGTAATTTAATTATAGTAAATTAAATAATAATTTTTAGGAATTATTAATTGATTTTAATTAAATTTTGTGTTTTATTTCTGTAGCGGGTTGTGGGTTTATAGGGGAATAGGGTGGGAAGTAATTTAATTTTAATTAAGTAATTATTAATTTTTAATTATTGTTATTAATAATTAATGTATTGTTAATTAATTATTAATTGGTAATTAATTATTATTAATTGATAATTATTTTATTTGCATTAATTTATTATTGGAGTGGGTTGTGTGTTTTTAGGGGAATAGGGTGGTAAGTAATGTATTTGTAATTAAGTAATTAATTAAGAAAAATTGAGTATTGATAATTAATTTTTTTAATTAATGTTTAATTGGTTAATATTGTTTATTAAATATTATTTATTGGTATTGATATTTTTTTGTTAATTAACTATTAAGTGGTTATTAATTTTTGTCAAATATTTATTGGTATTTAAAAATATTTTTTTGTTAATTAATTATTAATTGGTTCTTAAGTTTTATTAAATATTATTTATTGGTATTGATATTTTTTTGTTAATTAACTAGTAATTGGTTATTAATTTTTATTAAATATTTATTGGTATTTAAAATAATGTTTTTGTTAATTATTTATTAATTGGTCCTTATGTTTTATTAAATATTATTTATTGATAATTAATTATTTTGTTAATTAATTAATAATTGGTTATTAATTTTTATTACATATTATTTATTGTTATTGACATTTTTTTAAATTTAATTATTAATTGCAAATTAATTTGTATTAATTGATTAATTGAAAATTAATTTAATTGTGTGAAATTTTATGTGGAGTGTGTTGTGTGTTTATTGGGGAATAGGGTGGGAAGTATTTAATATTATTAAAGTAATTATAATTTTTGATATATTTGTAGTTTTTTTTTTTCTCTAAATTTATTAATAAATCATTATTTAGGGGCTCATTACAATGGCGGGCGGAAGCACAACCGCCGTGCTGGCGGATGCAAAAACCACCAGTTACCGCCGGCACGCAGCAGTCCACACGCCCGCCCAATTCCGATGCGAAAAGTAGGCCAAACACCGCCGGCAAGCCAGCAACACCGTCCGCCATCAAAGTGCGTCCGTACACGTAGCGGCGCAGCCCAATTGACACACACCGTCCGACGAAACACGTCCCGCCCGGCGTATAAATTACGATGCCGCAAACAAACGGCTCCCACGGCCAAGAGATACCGTACGACAAACCGAAGCGGTAACACGGACGCCGAGCACGGACAACGAAGAAGCGGCTCCCCAAGCATGAATCCAGCACTGCAGGCCCTCCCCATGCTCCTGCTGATGCACCACCAAGGACGCAACGTACCGCGGAGACGCAGGTAGGCACACACACAACAAGTGCACGCAAACAGCGCACACAGTGCAAGGGCGGAAAAAGCGGACAACCCCCACCAGCGCGTGTACACTACACATCCACCATTGCATCCACATATGACACACAGGCCAAATCGTAACATCGCGTAACACATGTGTACACACCACCTGGGACTAGGAACCAACCACCCCGTCACGGCCCCAAAGCGGCGATGACGCCGCCACACATGCGCACAACGCAGAGGCCAACCGCAGCTCTATGCATGCGTCGCACACAGACACAGGGACACAACCAAGCAGCACACACATCAGCCCCACCCCGAACGCACATGACACGTGACAGGCCTGCCACAGACATGTCCCCAACGCCCAATTCACGGACAACACCCAACGCCACACAACCGACGCACACATGTCAGTGAAGTCACGCAACAGCAGGACACACCCCAGTGTAACAAACATGGCGTAGCACACAGCGGCGGCAACACCAACTAGGAGAAGCAGGGCCCCTTCGGGAAGAGGAACGCCAGTACCACACTGAAACACCCATACCACCCTGCACATATGAACAAGACATATAAAACGGAACACCAAAGAGCCCGGGGACCGACAACAGGTGGCCCAAGAATAACATTCACACACAAGGCCCAACGCAGAGCGGAAAGTCAGCCTGCCGCCCACACAAGGGAGAGCAGACAGCACTGAATGACCTTCCATTCCAACTCCGAAACCACAGCCCTACGACAGAAGCCGGTGAATACAGCCATTGTCCAAGAATAGACCAACACAGGCATGCCGAGGAGACCGACCACAGGGCAGATAGCGCATATCACAGAAGCACACAACGGACGGGGAAGAAAGAAGAAAACACTCCCCCATGTCGGCCACATGCAAGTTAATTGGAAGGAGTCACACATCACTGACCTTGAACTGTCTGAGAAGCATGTGGGATGAGGGCCCGTGTCCTCCAAACAAGCCAACAGAACACAAGTCCTGTCTCCCTACGACTACACAGAGCTCACAGCAACCTCGGAGCGTGCACATTGCAGACTGCACACACAGCCGGAGCACGCCACCACAACGCACCGCTGCGAAATGGCAACCGCAACACACCTACCCAACTACGCCGGACAGCTCAAGCTGTACAAAACCAACCTGTTACATATATTGGGATGCGATCTCCTGTCCCTGCTGAACGTAAGTTACCGACTGACTTACCGCATCACATTGTTCAGCTGCGTCATGCCCGTCTTCTACTGTCGGAGGTGTCCCTACCAGCATCCCGTGGAGATATGCCTCTCCAACCCGGCATGTCTGAAGGCGGACCTGCTACCACTACTCCTCCCTCTGGACGCACACGACAGGGCCTGCTCTGCCTATGGGGGCATGGCGTATGTGGCCAACATCGCACCCGCACTGAAATGGGACCACTGTGCCTCCACACGACGGATCATCGAGAACAGCTACATCGAATGTCACCCAGCATGCCCCATCATGGTCCTCCAAGGGACAACTTACGAACAACACCTTGACAGCCACCATCCGCTACATTGGCTGGCAAACATGTACACCACCAATGACATGGAAGCCCTGCTGGGCGGCATCGCATACCTGACAACCTGTAAATTCGTCGGACCACAACGCAGGTTCCCCGATTGACCTATGATGTCCAACCCCGCACCCATGCTTAGCTTCCGCACGGACTGGCCAGTCACCACCACAACAGCCATACCAAACGACCGGCAACTGTAACCACACCATCAACGACATCGCCATGACATCGGATATGACCGGGACATGCACACTGTTCCCCATCACATCCAGGAACACCGCATGCATCGTGGGAGGCAGTGGCATGGGGTCTGTGTATCGCACCCACATGGACGGAACTGCACGAACAACCAGGACACGACATGGATCCAGCGCCCATGGACACACACACCGCTCAGTGGACATGAATAGGTCGCCTGGAGTCTGTGGGTGCTGCACCCCTCCCACCCCCGCCCCGGGAATCCCATACCAGGACCTTTGCATGGACGACAAGTGCATACAACAACAACACGACCCCAGTGACTGTGACATGTCCAGTAACCACCACAGTGCAACAACAAGTGGCACGCCGCTGCATGCACGCAAGCACATGCCCTGATGTCATCTCACATGCACGCGTGCATGAGGAACAACCGCAGCAAACCTGTCACATGGAACTGAGATGGACTGTGCCCATGATGCCAAGCGGTCTGGTAGGCTACATGTATACCGTCTGTGTCAAAGTCCGCAGCTCCGCAGCTATACGTAAATGTACATTAGCACAGCCTTGGCCAAGCAGATGTCACTCTGAAGCCCACATCCCACATGCAACAGCCAATCACATGTAACCCCACACCCTATCCCATTTGCAATCATGCTCAGTATATCCTCAACATGTATTCCGCTGCCAGTAGTGTCCACTATACTGCATCACAGAGGACAGAAGACTCAATATAATGTTTGAAACCAAAACTGTCTCCGCTGACTCATTTCACAAGTACGAATGAGAGAGGATGAGAGTATGTGAAGTACACGGCAGTCGTGACATGACCATGTAGTCCACTGGTATTGGATGTCAACGCAAATGAGTAGCACAACTGTGGAAGACACACATGTGTCGTGTGAAGTCGTATGGACGCAGTGCTCAGGTGGGTGGGTGTGACGGGTAGATGCGCACATGCCAAGTTGGAGCACGCCGTGTTGGGAGGGGTCATGAACAGTACACCACCGCTTCCCTGGGCATTGTGAGAGGACACCTGTCAGGGGAGTGAACACGTGTGTGCACAGCAGCCGGGCACACGTACAAAGCGGTACCAGGCGCACCTCAGCCCACCCTCTGTGGACAAGCTGGATCCTGTTGTGCGCCCGCCATGCCCCTTGACAAGGCACACACAGCCCCAGTCGACCAGGTGTAACCCCAACATAGTCAATCCGCACAGGCGATACAGGGCACGGGATGGCAGTGGAGCATGGTGTGTGAGAGGTCTCCTCGCGCTCCTCCTGGTCATATCACGCTGGCAATAGAACCTCAACGTCTAGCATGGCACAAGTCAAATGGAAGTGTAGGGGGACGCACCACAGCACGAGCAGCACTGACGTCACGGGAGGTGGCTCGCACCATCCCATCCATTGCCCATTATACCAACCACGCCACATGCCATTGCGACTAAGTGCAAGCGCGTGCGCCACCACCCCCGAGCCCTCCCCAGAGAGGCCAAAGAGTGAATGTGTGGGCCATCAGTCACAGACGGACGCGGCATGGCCGCAAGGGCAGCCACAGCCACTGGGTGTCGCAGGTGGCGGATCCGGAAGGCGAAGACTGTGATGCATAGTCCATGCAGGCCGGGTCTCCATTTGGGGCACCACGCAGGTGGACAGCGTCCCGCAACACATCATACCCTGAGACAGCCCACTCGTGCAACTGGACCCACACATACACTCTTTGCCCTCTCTGGTGCGAGCTTGGGGCTGCCTGTGCAAGCGCTAGCCTCGCAGGTGCACATGCATATTGGGGGAGCAAGGGGAGGACATGAGGGCTGGGGCGAAGATGACTGTATCACTGTCAGTGAGTACAAGGGATGACCCAGATGTGGAAAGGAAGAGACGTGTCCCGTGTGTACTGCAACTAGTCGCCAATCCAACTACCCCCCATGTCCGGAATGTAAGCCCGCACCTAGGCCCGCCCATCTGCCACATCGAACATACCACCAGCACGACAACCTTCCCATTCGAAACACTGACTGGGGGTGGCGACCAGTGAACAATCATGTGTAGCCTACCCACGCGTACATGTGGGCCCTCCATGATCCATGTCACCTGCGGCAAAGTCATGACATGCGCAATGAGGGAAGTGAGGAGAGCTGTCCGCCCCACGCACAGAAGGTGCATCAGCTCCACAGACCCAGCAGCGAGTCCAGCAGGGGTCACATGTGCAGGGGCAGCTGTGCCTGGTGTGAAGGCACATGCATATAGACAGCACATCGACCAATGTGTAGTCTGCCCACATCTACAGTCCATCATCATGCGGACATAGGAATTGAACACAGGGCAACACATCTTAGTGGGTGCACCCATCGTGACCAACAATGCGCAATCATCGACGTACCAGCCCTGTGCATGGCCCCCCACCCAACGGAGGCACATCCAGTGCCACCATCCCCACACAAGCCTTCCACGGAACATGCTGTGTCCAATGGTCAGTACAGAGTCAGCGCCCATCTGGTGGATCCTGAACAGGAGACACATGCACACACATGCCAGCTCCCACTATGTACGTCTGCCACCTGGCACGTGCAATGTAACCTCTCACCTGTGACGTGTGACTGCAAGCACACAGCCGTCTTGGCATGGGGCTGTCAATGTGGACACCTGTCAATGTTTCGGGAGGTGTGATCCGTACAGTGCTGTACATAGGGTGCAGTGCTGACACCTACTACTGTCTCATATCCCCTCGTGCCACAGGTCCCACTTGTTTTGGCCGCTCAGCCTGTGCCCACATCGTCGTCAGTCGTGTGCCATACTCATCCAGCCTCGGAAGCAGTTCCATGCTCAGCAGACATTCATGTTGCCGTGGCGTTGCCGCTTGACGAATATGCAGTCAGTCCCCATCAGCACGCCCCGCAAGTCATTGGGGCCTAGATCCCCATGTGCATGCACATGGCAGTGGTCTGTATCACTAGCCATTGCCATTGTTGGGAGACCTGTGTAAGTGTATTGTGGCCGTGCCGTCCCAGCTTGACAGCTGGGCTGTGGCTCATGTGCTTGCTCATTCATGTCAGTGATGTGTATGCGAAATTGCTATGTGTCGTGTTGCTTTGACATGTGTCCACTGCCATTTTCCCTAGGCGGAGACCGAACATTGACCGCCCATACCAATTGCTGGCGGACATGGACGATACAGAGGTCATTAGGAAGTTTCGGCTGGACAGGCCAACCCTGCATCGACTGTGTGCCATGTTAGAACCCCATCTCCGTCCCCGCAGGGTGTATCCGACAGCTGTCACCCCCACGGCTAAGGTGATGGCCGCCATGCATTTCTTCGCCACTGGGTCATTCCAGCACACAGTGGGCAGTGGAGGAGGGATGTCCCAGCCCATGTTCAGCAAGGTGCTGAGGGATGTACTGGCAGCCATGATGCTGTACCGAAACAGGTACATCCACTTCCCCAGGGCTCGTGAATTGGCGGCAGTGAAGGGTGCATTCTATGCCCTTGGCAGAATCCCACACGTCGTTGGAGCCATTGACTGCACACATGTTGGCCTTGTTCCACCACAGGCCACTGAGCACCTGTACCGCAACAGGAAGCACACGCACTCCCTGAATGTGCAAGTGGTGTGCCTTGCGGACATGGTGATCACCCACGTGTGTGCAAAGTTCCCAGGCTCGGCCCATGACGCACACATAATGCGCAACAGCATCTTGCCACGACTGATGTCCAATCTGCAACAGGATCGTGGCTGTATTGTCGGTGAGTATGTGGAGTGGTGTAGCGTGCTGGTTGTGCGATGCTGTCCCCTGTCCAGTTGGAATAGCAACGGTTCTCTGTGTCCCTCACACCCAGGTGACTCTGCGTACCCGAATGGGGCATGGCTGCTCAGTCCATTGAGGAATCCTCGCACCCCAGCAGACGATCGCTACAATGAGGCACATGGGAGGACCAGACGTGTGGTCGAGCGTACCTTTGGCCTCCTCAAGTCCAGGTTCAGGTGCCTGGACCGCACCGAGGGTGCGCTGGCGTACTCCCCACAGAAGGTGTGCCAGATAGTGGTGGCGTGCTGCATGCTGCACAATCTGGCCATTCGGAAGCAGATCCCCCTCATCGTGGATGACGGAGATCAACCAGGGCCCCAGCCCGCAGACCAGGACAGCTCGAGTGAGGAGGACAGCGGAGAGGAGGAAGCTGGTAATGTGCGGCAGCAGCTCATCGCCCACTACTTCACTTGACGGTGAGTGTCCATGTACGACGGCTGATGTGGCTGTATCTGTGCAGGTGTGTGTGTGCTGTGTCAGGGTGGCCGTTTGTTCACTGCGTGCTGTGTGTCAACGCTCCATGGCCAGGGTAGTATGCCACTGTTGGTGGCTGTGGCATTGTGCCCTATTGCTCTGTGCGATGTGTGTACATTGCTTGTAGTTGTTGACATGTACTGTGTGATGGGTGTGTGACACACTCATTGAATGTGCTCCTGTTCTGTCTCCCACCCCTAGGTCCCTACAGGCCCTCCGGTTCCATTGCCATGCCACGCATCAGGTGCCTTTCCACCCAAGGTGGCCGTTGTATTCCGTACAAATAAAACACAGGGCACAAACAGCAGTTTGTGTAAGAGGTGCATTTATTTCAAACTGTGACATGTGATTGTGTGTAAGGTGATGACAAAAGTGGTGCGTGCAGTGACAATGAGCTGTCGGTCATGGCTGCGTGATGCTCAGGGTGTACCCACTGGTTCTATGTCCATAGTCCAACACACACATGCCATCCAGATGGCTGTGTGGAGTGGGATCGTAGTCCAAGTCAATGCAGTGGGTGGTCAAGGAAGGCTGGCTGGCTGCCTCACTTGCGTCTGGAGCGTGCGAAGTCCTCCCGGGAGATCTGTTTCCACTTCGGACGGCCCCTTCCACGTTTGCGAGGGGGTGCCTGCTTGCGACATGCTGGTGGTTGAGGTGTGCTCACTGGCTGTGGACGCAGGGGAACTGGACACTGCTGCTCGACCCTGCGCCCCGGCAGGTGGTGGCGGAGGGGAGCTGCTGTCCCTGGCTGTGACCTCACCGCCACCACCAGCTGGCCCATGAGGTCCACGAGTTGGCCCATACGGGCGTCCATGGACCTCAGCACCCCCAGCACCTCACGCGTGTCTGTAGCTGACCTGGCCCATTGTCCTTGGGCCTCTTCATAGGCCCCAAGGACTCTGGCCATTTGAGGCAGGGCATGGCTCCCAGGGGAGGCTGGCGTTTGCCTGACCCTGCTCCTCCTACCAGTCCTGCTGCCACCGGCCTGCCCACTAGCCACATTGCTCACCACGGTCCTCGCTGTGGCTCCCAGGGTGGATCCAGTCGGCCGGGCCACCACCTGCGCTGGGGCTGGTGCCAGCGAAGACGTGGTGGTGGTGGCGGCGGTGGTGGTCGGTGCGGCGATGGTGGCGGTTGCGGCAGTGGTAGTGGCCGCAATGACCGCGGGTGTGGCCGCAATGACCGTGGGTGTGGCCGCAATGACCGTGGGTGTGGCCGCAACGACAGTGGCAGCAGGGGGCTGGGAATGTTCAGCAGCCCTGGATGATGGGTTGGTGGGTAGGAGGGGTCCTGGGGAGCGGCTGGGCCCTGCCACACCAGATGGGCCTGCTTGGTGGTCCGTGTCCGAAGAGGAGGACAGATCCTCCACATCCGTGTGTCCTCGTTGGGGGCTTGTAGGCTGGCTGTGCTGGCTGCTGGCTCCATCCCCAGAATCCAGCAGTTCGTCACCTGTGGAGAGAATGAGATTTGTTATTGTGTTGCACCTTGCGAAGTATGTATTTGTCGTCTGACATTAACAGTTCGTGCAATCTCGTACATGGGTTTCCCGGAGGCGTGTGTGTGGCTGTACCATTTGTAGTTGTGTGTGCTTGGCAATGGGACTGTGTGCTGTGCACATGTGGCATGGGACGGATTGGCCATGCCGATGGGTGTGTTGCTGTGCCCCTACTTATTGTGACTCTGGTGTATGCGGGCTCCTGGCCCATCCTGGGTCTGGTTTGTACTTTGCTTTTGGGGTTCAAATGGAACGCTTAGGAACACATATGGCAACATGGGGGCCATGCCCCAGATTCGCATTTGGGATGGAATATGCTTTTGGGGTTCAAATGGAACGCTTAGGAACGCATATGGCAACATGGGGGCCATGCCCCAGATTCGCATTTGGGAGGGAATATGCTTTTGGGGTTCAAATGGAACGCTTAGGAACGCATATGGCAACATGGGGGCCATGCCCCAGATTCGCATTTGGGATGGAATATGCTTTTGGGGTTCAAATGGAACGCTTAGGAACGCATATGGCAACATGGGGGCCATGCCCCAGATTCGCATTTGGGATGGAATATGCTTTTGGGGTTCAAATGGAACGCTTAGGAACGCATATGGCAACATGGGGGCCATGCCCCAGATTCGCATTTGGGAGGGAATATGCTTTTGGGGTACATGCTGTGAGCCATGGGTGCCGAACGTGACGTGTTGTGGCAGCATGACAGTGCATGGTCTGAGGTGTGTGCATGCCTGACATGGCCTGCATATTTGCTGTCTGTTGTGATTACTGGACATGGCATTGGACGCATCGTTATGAGTGAGTGTTGGTTGTGTGCCAGCCAACGTATTGCAGTTGTCCCATCTCCTTGGTGTGCGTGCTGCCCTGTGCCATGTGCATCACTGCAGTGCTCGGGGGGTGTGGCCCATGTTGTGTGTTGTTGCTCACAGTGTGGCGTGCGCTTCATTGACTTCTGGCACATGGTTGGTCATGGGCATGTATCTTAGCGTGACTGCTGTATGTGTGGCAGCTGTGCGGATGACATGCCTTTCATGAGACTGGGGCTGACGGATGGGATGGATGGTATGTTGTATGTGCATGGTGTGTCTGTGTGTTTGATGGGTTCAGTGGTGTTCGTGTGCATTTATGTTGTTCCGCTCTGTTGCGTCTAGTGTTGTTTGTCTTACATAGGCGTAGTTGTGGGGTGTGTGGTTGACAGGCAGTAGGGGCTACATGGACAGGACTTCAATGGTGTTTCGGTTGTGTGTGATGAGTTGCACAGTGGCTGCCGTGTGGTACTATATTCAGTGTGGCTTGTGCATGCAGACGTGGCTCCTTGGGTGTTGCTGTGTCTGTGATGGGTCATGTGAGGTGTGAGTCTGTGGTTCATGTCCGTGTGCACATTGTTCACTTGTTCGTGACGGTGGGCGGTGTTACGTGTTCGTCTGCTACGTGACATGTCCCATGTGTTGGTCGTGTTACGGTCCTCATGCCTCCAGTAATCCAGCCCTGTCCAGTTTCCCACCTGCAGGTTGTTCGGGCGTGCACTGTACTGGATGCCACATGGTTCTAAGCGGGGGTGCTCCATGTTGCAGGTCTGTGGGGGTGGGGGGTGTTGTGGGTCGTGGTGGTGGCTGGACACCCACTGACACCGATTGCTGTGGACCGTGATGTCTACCTTTCGGCTGTCGTTGTGCACTGCGGTGGCTGACACGTGGCTGTGGGGTGTGGGGGATGCTCCTCCTTGCTGTGCTGTGGGACTAGGGGCCTGGTGTGTGTTGTACTTGGGCTGTCCACCCTCCCACCCACTGCACTTTGTGTTCCTGCCACTTACCTGTTACTTGTCGGTTAGTGCAGCTGTGGCGGACACATGGGTGTGGTGGGTGCTCGTTGTGGCGCTTCTGGCATATTTGGGGACCTGTTGGTGGTTACGTGGCTGGCTGAGTGTACACATGTCCCCACGCATCTTACAGTTGTTCTGTTTGGGCTGTGTGTGGTGGTGTCTGTTGCATGTGTGTGTGATGTGTTGTGTATTGTGTGCTGGACATGGGGGTGTTTGTCCCTGGGAGCTGTGGCATGGTGGTAGTGCATGTGAGTACATAGCGGTGTGCTGGTATACATTAGTTTGTACTTACCAGCCTCCACTCCCCCTGCTAATCCGGCGAGGATCTCGGGATGTATGATGACTCGCACCTTCTCCTCCCACGCTTTGAAGGTCTTGAAGAGCGCAGGATTCCCTCCGCCAGTGACGGCTGCCAGCTCTCTGTTCTTGGTCTCCTTCTTCTTGACCAGGCTCTTGACGTCATTCCACCATTTGTTTATTTCGACTCTGTTCCTGGGCAGGGTCCCGACTGCATTGACCTGGTCTACGATCCGGTTCCACATTCTGTTTCTGGTGGCTAGTGGTGTGTGCTGGACCATGTTCCCATAGATTTGTGGGTGCACCTTGATGATCTCGTCGACCATGACCGTCAGCTCAATGGGCGTGAACTTGGGCATTCTTTGTGGTGCCATGGTGTTTGTGGTGCTGGTGCGGTGTGTGTTGTGTACTGTGCAGGGGGTTTGTGGTGCCGGTGTTTGGTGGTGTGTGGTTGTGATGTGTGCGTTTCTGTGGTGTGCTGCTGTCCTTGCTGTGTCACTGTGTCCTCTCCTCTCCTCTCTAGTTTGCAATGTTGCAAGGGGTTGTGGTCTGTGGGAGTGCTGCTTTTGTACTTACCTATGTGGGTGTGTCCTCATGGTCTGTTGTTTTCAGGTGTGTTGTGTCTGGGGTTCTGGCCTTTGTAGTTTTTGTTTGTCCAGGGGGTGTTTTCGGGATGTGTACTGTGCTTGTGTATTTGTGCGTGCCTTGCTGTGTGGAATTGTTGGCCATGTTGTGTGCGATTGTTTTTGTCAGCGGATGGTTTCTGTGCAGGGACGTGGGCGCCATGGCTTCTGCCGTGTCGATTCTCATCGGCGTTGTTTGCGCTGGCGGGCGGTATATTTGTAGTTTTCCCGCGCTCATGGCGGTGCGATCGTAATCTCACGTGCGGTGTGTCGGCCGTGAGGGCGGGCGGTTTTGTGTTGTCGTGCGTGTTTCCGTCCGTGGCGGGCGGTTTGACTCCGACTCGGACGATGGCGGGCGGTATTTTGTGTGATTTTTCCGCCGATGGCGGTTTCGGTTTGTGTCATCGTAATGGCGTGGTCGGTGTTCAGACGGTGTGTGCGGGCGGATTTTTGCCGCTTCCATGCCTGGCGGATTTTTTACGCCGGGTATCGTAATGGGCCCTTAATTACAATATTTATTTCATTTATATGTATATTATTTTTAACATCTACGTTGTCGAAAGCTTTCCCTACTGTTGCACTCACTGGAGTGGGAATAGTAATTTTTACCCCTACGCTATCCAGCGCTTTCCCTACTGTTGCACTCTCTGGAGTGGGAATAGTAATTTTTACCCCTACGCTATCCAGCGCTTTCCCTACTGTTGCACTCTCTGGAGTGGGAATAGTAATTTTTACCCCTACGCTATCCAGTGCTTTCCCTACTGTTGCACTTACTGAAGTGGGAATAGTAATTTTTACCCCTACGCTATCCAGCGCTTTCCCTACTGTTGCACTCTCTGGAGTGGGAATAGTCATTTTTACCCCTACGCTATCCAGCGCTTTCCCTACTGTTGCACTCCCTGGAGTGGGAATAGTAATTTTACCCCTACGCTATCCAGCGCTTTCCCTACTGTTGCACACTCTGGAGTGGGAATAGTAATTTTTAGCCCTACGCTATCCAACCCTTTCCCTACTGTTGCACTCACTGGAGTGGGAATAGTAATTTTACCCCTACGCTATCCAGCTTTTTTCCTACTGTTGCACTCTCTGGAGTGGGAATAGTAATTTTTACCCCTACGCTATCCAACGCTTTTTCTACTGTTGCACTATGTGGAGTAAGTATATATATTAATTTATATGTATATGTTTAATTTATTTTAACATTTAATGTATTTATTATTTTTAAATATCTTTTAATATTTTTAACTATATTTCTTTTAATTATATGTATTATTTACTTAATTTTACATTATTATTAAAACATTTTAAAAAACGATATTTTTAACTTCGATATTTTTGACAACTATATATTTTTTCTGATATTTTTGTACTTACCTTTATGTAGATTGGACTTCGATATTTTTGACTTCTATATTTCTGTGTCGATATTTTTGCAGGTCGATTTTCTGTCCGTCGATATTCTGTCATACATTCGGCGATGACTTGCGTTGCACTGAGTTAGGCCCACCTGAAGAGCTGAGCGGGTGTGCAGCCTGCGATGATGAGTTGGTCTTGATACGGCGACCAGCAAATCAAGACTCGAATTGAATTGTGAGCCCTGCTGGACCGCAGTGTACGCGCAGGCAGCAGTCAGCACACACATGACTCCGCGGGGCGATGCCGCAGGGTGCGCTGGGGGCCTGTGGCACGGAATCCAGCGATCGGCTGAGGAGGTTGCACCAGCATGTGGAGGGCCCTCTTGGAGACACGCCGGTGGCTGCAGGTGAGCATTGAGGCCTGGGTGCGCAGGGGCGGGCAGTCATCGCTGGGCGGCGGACCGGTCTGGGGACCAGGGCTGGGGTACAGCAGGCGCACAGGATCGCGCAGGCACCACCAGTCACGGCGGCGGCCTCGTGGCTGGGTGAGGGGCGCCGCCCTGGCAGACACGACGCTGCATGTGCTGACGAGATGTACGCGGGTTGGCTTGGGACGTAGTCACCTCGTCTCCAGTGTGAATACGGCCGTTGAATGTGGTCGGGCACGTGTGTGTAGGCCTATGGTCATGATATGGCGGACACAGAGGCACATGCAGTAGTTACTGTGGTGGCCATCCCGGAAGTGGACCACGCCCAGGGCCCTTGGCTATTCATTCGCCACATACGCTGGCCAAGGCCGCTCCGCTCAGGCTTACAGGGGGGGACCACATGGCTACATGTCCAAGGTCTTCCACACTGCCTGGGGTAACCTGTTAGCTTCCACTGTCCACTATACTGCAAACACCAGCAGTAGATGTCCACATGGACATATCTGTGCTCTGCATACTGCAGTCTGTCCAGCACATCTCCGCCACACTTGGCATTGTGTCCTTTCTTATTGCTGGGTCACTTGCCTCCTTCGCAAATTCTTGGTTCCCACCTCTACCCACATTCAGCAATTGTGTGGCAGAGGGGCTCTGCCTTTGTGGATGGTTTGTCTACATGTCTGGCCCCTGTTACCACAGTTACTTGTGTTCTCGTGTCCATTAGACGGGCATGTTGGTTGGCATGTTGTATGTGATTTTGTTACGTGTGCTCTCCCACAGTTGTGAGTTGTGTGATTGTGGAGTTGAGGTGTGTGGTGTGTTCAGTTAGTACTTACCAATGAGCAGTGCATTGCCATGGGTGCCATCCTGGAAGCGCTGGTTGATGATGGACTGTCGGAAGATGTATGTATCATGCACACTGCCTGTGAAGTTGGCGACGACATTGGTGAGCTGTCCCCGATGGTCCACTATCGCCTGCACATTGATGGAATGCGTGTGCTTTCTGTGGCGGTAATTGTGTGCAGGGTCGGCAGGGGGCACAAGTGGTATATGTGTACAGTCAATTGCCCCCGACACGTGCGGTAAGGCAGCTATGGCTTAATTCCCTTGCATGGTCTCCAGCTGTTCATGTACAGCGTGGGGGAAGTGAAGGTGCAGGGGTATTAAGATGATACAAACCGTGATGTTTACAGGTATGATGAATCCTGCATGATGAGACCGTAACAGATGTTTGTGTGGTCGTAACCTTCCTTTTCTTTCCTGCGGAGGTTACGAGCACACGGACTTCTGTTACAGTATGTTTGGACTGGATTCATCATACCTGTATGCATTCCGGTTTGTCCAAGTGCAATACTGTGCCAGATTACGTTTTTGACTATGAGGACGCTTGACCATTGTCACCATTTCTCCAACAGGTTTCTGACTACTGATTTCGGGATATGGAATGGTATTGGGGAGTTCCCGCAGCATTTGCAGTTTTTGGATCCACATGTTGCCCTGGCGAAGTTCCCCGTTGGGAATGGAACGCGTTGGCTGTTTTTCCACTACCGTTGACTGCTAGACTTCATGACCTGGGGGAGAGGGTCCGGGGGGTGGTTGCGGTGGGTGTTGTGGCTCTCTTGGGTCTCCAGGCTGCATGATCATTGTCTCCAAGGCATCTGTTGGTCTTCAGATGTGGCTCTAGGCTGGGCTCCCTTTCATAAAATTTATATACGTATTTGTAAAGCGCGAACTACTCACCCTTATGGGTCTCAAGGCACTGGGGGCTGTCGTAGAAATTAAGTGAGCTATTGCCCAGAGTCACATGGTGCTGAGCTGAGCTGCCGCCGGAGCCGGGGATCGAACCGTGAGCTCTGTGCTCCGAAGTCAGCTGCCCTGGCCGCTGCACCACACCTCTCCACTGCAGGTATGGCTGCTCGTTGGGAATATCACGAAGTGGTGTTTTCGTGTGTTTTTGCACGGGATCGCCTACTCTGCATATCATTAACGTTAGTTGTCGCTCTCATCCATGGCGATGTGTTTTGCGGCAGCTATCGCAGGAAAACTGGCGATGTCGGCAGTTTGCACCAGCTTGTGAATGGGGCGATAAGTCTATCGCCACTTTTGTGGTGCTAAAGTGCCGATAAATCGGCGATGGCTCCTTGAGAATATGCCCCATAGTGTCTTCCCCATATTGTACATTAAATCCTTGTTGCCGATTTATAATTCCTCGCCTGTCTAACCTATTCCTTGTCTAGCCCCCATATTTCTACCCCCCACTCTCCCAGTGCCCCCCTTGGTTCCCAATCCTCATCTCCTATTCTACCCCCATTTCCTTAACCTCCCTCTCGCCACTCTCTCTTCCTCTCACGTCTACCCAACATGCCCCCTCACAGCATTGACCATCACCCCCAAGACCCTACTCTCTCCAAACATGGCCCCAACTCATGGACCATTCTCTACCCCCCAATCTCTCCAAACATGCCAAGAAAAACTTCAAACATAAACTCCTTATCCGTAACCCTGAAACACTCATTGTTGATAACTACCTCAGCCTCACCTCCCCCATTATAACCAACTACATCTTTTACTCCAAACGTCCTTCCAAATGGAAAAGCATCTTCCTACAACACCTCCCAATCTCTAAATCAACCAAAATACCATATGGATTCAAAATATCCACCACTCCCTCCCAGCCTTTCTTGGTGATATTGATATCTCCATCTTCAAAACAGGTAACATCCTCATACAAGCCCCGGTATCCCACCTTTCCATCTTCGAACACCACTTCAGCATTATGTCTCTCCTCCTTGACCACTCTGCACCTAACACTCCCTCCCCCCTACTGAATAACGCCCCTCCAACCTCTCCCTCCCTCCGTCCCCCTCACTCCACCTCCACCCTCAACCATCCAGCTAACACCATCCTCCAACTATCTACTTCACCATCACCCTCCCTGGACCTCTCTACAGCAAATGACATCCCCCAACCACCGTTACCTATCTCTCATCCCCCACTAATTTCCCTCTCCCCCCCTAACTCCCGGAACTCACACTCCTCGGACCCCTCCACTAAAAACAGTTGCCCCCAATCCCTGCCATCTACTTATCATTCCCCTCCCATAACCCCGCCTCTGCCTGACCCCCCAACCTCTCTCCCCCCTACCCAACTATTCACGTACTCCACCGTCCTTGCCCTTCAATCCCCTAACACAACTCCTCACCCCCCTCCTCCTACACATCCCGTACACCCTCTTCTCCTCCCCATTCCCCCTATCCTGCCCCTCCAGGCCCTCCTAATTCCGCCTCCCAATCCTTTATCCCAACCCCCGATAAATACACATCCCCTCCACCCCAATATATCCGCTCTCCACTCACTCTATGCCCTTTTATCCTCTCTGACCACATCTCCTGAAGTTCTTAACCTCCTGGCTAACCTAGCCCAACCCCTCACACCTAACAGCACAGTTCACCCCTCACCCACTACCCTATCTCCCCCTCACACTTCAGTCCACCCTCCGCAACTAACCCAGACCATTCCCTACCTCCAGATCATTCTATTCCCCCCGCCCACGCCCCTTCAGTACCTCCCCTTACCCTAATTGCCCCGAACCTACACAACAGTGAACTCGACCTATCTAATTTGATTACTGAACCCCTCTCATCTAACAGCCACGTCACCCCTCACTACACTCCCACCACCCTATCTTCCCCCTCACACATCAGTCCACCCTCTGCAACTAACCCAGATCATTCCCTACCCCCGCCCATGCCCCTTCAATACCCCCTCCACCCCAATTGACACTGAGCCTACTCAACACTGAACTTGACCTATCCAATTTGATTACTGAACCCCTCACACCTAACAGCCCCGTCACCCCTCATTCCACACCCTCTTCCCTATCTCCCCCCTCACACATCAGTCCACCCTCCGTAACTAACCCAGACCACCCCCCCTCGGTACCTCCCCTCACCTTAATTGCCCAGAGCCTACACAACATCGAACTTGACCTATCTAATTTGATTACTAAACTCTCTCAATTCAGGAAAGACTTCATCTTCCCCAGCTCCAGAACCCTCCCTCACCATAAAATCCCCACACAGCGCCACCCAAAAATCCCCCAAAAATCCCTCCCAAAAATTCCCCCGAAAATCCCTAACACCAAACACAATCTTTGGAGATCGACTCCTCTCCGCTGCCGTATACATAGACCTCGCCGCACCTCGAACCATCTTTCCCCGTCCGACCTCTCTGACCTATGCAACTCTTACCTTCCTAGCTTACCAACCACCAATCCTCTACTCCCCTACTCCCACATCCCTGTTATCTTAGGGACCAATAGAATCCCCTCCTCCCCCGCTTCCCCCAGACCAACGCCCCAACTCACGTCGATCCACACTTGCCCACCCACCATATGCAACCCCACACCACTTACATGTATGCTTGTCAACTGTCGCTCCGTAGTCCAACATGCCACGGAAATTTCGGAAACTATCCTGAGTGAATCCATTGACATTGCGTTCCTCACAGAAACCTGGCTCAAAGACCTCTCAACGAGCATACTTGACCTACTCTCCCCACCGGGATACTCTATTCTTAGAAAAGATAGACCTGACAGAGTTGGGGGTGGTCTAGCCATTATCTTTAAAAATGAACTTCAGCTATCCCTTGTCAATAATTCTGGCTACTCCTCCTGCGAATACCTGGAAGCTGAACTGACAGCTCAAAATTCCCACCCAATTCGTCTTCACAACATCTATCACCCTCCGGGCCCCCCCAGCCCTTCATCGAGGATTTATCTGAGCTCCTGACACAATCCTCATTATCCAACTCAAAAAATCTCTTTCTGGGGGATCTTAACTTCCATTGGAATGATCCCGATGATCCCACTATCTCCCTCCTCACTAATCTACTTGAGATCAATGAACTCAAACAACTATGCCTGTCCCCGACACACACCAAAGGAGCCATCCTTGACGCCATTCTTTCCAACGAAGATCTGGCCTCCGTGACCAATATCGTCCCCATTGACTGGTCTGACCATCACCTTATACTGTTCACCATTGCTACCAATGCAAATCTCCCCACCTCCAAAATTAACAGACCTAAGAAACTGACCAGAAATCTAAAACATATCCCTCCGGGTGTTCTTGAGTCTAAACTCCAAGCTCAACTTCGTCTCATTCCTACCTCACAAAATGCTAATGAGCTCACTGAACACTTTAACAATACTGTCACTGGTATTCTTGATCAACTAGCCCCGCCTAAACTCAAAAACCAAAGAATCACCCCCTCCAACTCTTGGTTTAATACCGAGCTTAATAACGAACGACGATCACTCAGACTGTCGGAAAGAACCTGGAGACATCATCCCTCTCCCTCCCATCTTGCACTCCTCAGACATGCTAGATCCACGTACAAAAAACACATCTTCAAGGAAAAGGCATCCTTCTTCCGCACACAACTTGATCGTGCCAAAAACAGACCTAGGGAACTCTTCAAAATCATTCGTAACCAAACTTCCCCCGCACCTCCAAATCTGATCGCCTGCTCAGCCAGATGCGAAGAAATTTCCCACTTCTTCTCGGAAAAAATAGCCAAAATTGATCAATCCTTCCGTTCCACACAGCTCCCCTCCAAATCCCTATGCAAGCCCGTCCTCACCTCTAATGCCTACTCCACATCCCCTTGACCAGCTGACCCCTCCTCTCTTCCGCCCTCTATTCTACCGCTCCCCAGTGACTCTCCTCTCCCGCCTACTTCCTCACCCCCCCTAACCACTCCCCACACCGACCCACTGCCACTCCTCTGGAAACCAACTCCCCTAACTCACAATTAAAGAACAATGCCTCCTTGCTCAACTTCCTCCCCGTGACTGAGCTAGAAGTCCTTAAAATAATTGGTAATCTTAAACCATCCTCCCACACAAAAGACCCTTACCCTCTAACCTTGTCCCTGCCCTTAAGCACATCATCACCCCATACTGGACCACAATCATCAACACCTCTCTCTCCACTGGCTGTGTCCCCACCTCCCTTCAACTTGGACAAATCTCTCCCATAATCAAAAACCCCAATGCTGACCCCAATGACCTAAACAATCTCCGCCCCATCACTAACCTCCCCCTTCTCTCAAAGGTCCTTGAAAAATGTGTCCTACTACAACTAGACAACCACATCGAAAACTTCAACCTACTCGATCCCTTTCAATCAGGCTTCAAGAAAGGCTTCAGCACCGAAACGGCAATGCTAAATGTCGTCGATGACATCCACCACTCACTTGACAATGGCGAGACCTGCCTTCTTATCCTCCTTGATCTCTCCGCAGCGTTCGATACAGTCAACCATTCAGCCCTACTTAATGTGCTTAGGACCCGTTTCGGCCTCAACGATACTGCCTACAAATGGTTCGTCTCTGTTAGAAATGGGATTTTTGGTAGGCTTGGGCGTGGGCCAAAGCCAGGCAAAAACCACCACTCTAGTAAGGATAAGGGAGTTACACGTCTAAAATAACCCCTGCTCACCCCCTTGGTAGCTTGGCACGAGCAGCCAGGCTTATCTTAGAGGCAGTGTGTAAAGCATTTGCACATAACCAACAGTAATACAGCGTAAGCACTACAAAAGGACACCACACCAGTTTAGAAAAATATCCAATATTTTTATATACTTAAGACAAGACCAAAAACGATCAAAATCCACAATACTATACTTAAAAGTTCACAGTTCCAAAAATACGCTGATTAAAAAGAGTTCCTTGTGTGGATAGCTCCGTCCGGGCTACCACGGCGTCGTGAACAACAAATCCAACAGTTCTGGCTGGTCGCGGGGTCGCGGGCCAGCTACGGTGTCGGGAAGACCCGCAAACAGTACCTGTGAGAGATGCAGGGCGTTGAGGCCCTTGAAGTCACTCGCGTTGCAGGTCGAGCTCCTCTCTGATGGAATCAGGAGCGCTGGCGCCGGCAGACATCTGGTGCTGCGGTGCGAAGCGCAGCGGTGCAGCGTGCGGTGCCCCCAGGTCGCGGTGCGAGCAACGGCTCGGTGACGGCATCAGATGGCGTAGTCGGTGAGACCAGGGTCGCGGTGCGAGATGAAGGCGGTGCTCGCCACGGTGCTAGCAGGTCACGGTGCAAGCAGCGTCGTTGTTGTTGCTGAAGCGCTGTCGTCGGCTGACGAACTGGAGTCGATGGCGCCGGCATCAGTAGGCCAAGGTTGCAGTGCAGGATGAGGGTGGTGTGTCGTGTAACTTACGAGCGGTGCCCTCGAACCACGGTGCAAGCAGCGGTGTCGATTTCAGCGGGAAGTGGCGGCGTCAGGAAGTCCAAGGCGTCCTCGTGAAGCAAGGCGGTGCGGAGTGCGGTGCCCACAGGTTGCGGTGCAAGCAGCGGCTTGGTGGTGGCATCAACAGGCGCCGTCGGTGAGACCAGGGTCGCGTTGCGGCGTTGCGGCGGTGCTCTCTGCGGTGCCAAAGCTTCGGCGTGAAGCAAGGTGGTGCGGAGTGCGGTGCCCACAGGTCGCGGTGCAAGCAGCGGCTCAGTGTCGGCGTCAACAGGCGTCGTCGGCGTGACCAAGGTTGCGGTACGGCGTTGCGGCAGTGCCCTCTGCGGTGCCTTCAGGACACGGAGTCGGCAGCGGCGTCGTAGACGTCGTTGAGTTGGCGTTCTTCTTGTTGCAGCACAAAACACACAGTCCCCAGTGCTGCGGGTGGAAGAACTTGAAGTCTTTGCTGTTCCTGAGACTTCGTGAACAGGGGCCAAGCTCTTCCTCAAGCCCTTGTAGAGACTCACAAATTAGGTTGCAGAAAGTCCAGTCCAGGCCTTTCACTGCCCAAAACAGAAGCAGCCACTGCAGGTCAGCCCAGCAAAGCAGTCGTTCCTTTTCGCAGCTTCTCTGGCTCTTCTTCTTGGCAGTCTTCTTGTCCAGATGAGTTCTAAAGTTCAGGGGTCTGGGACCCAGCATTTATGTCCAAAAATCCTTTGATCTCTTAGGCAGAGAGGGCCTGTGCCCAGTCAGGACCAGTTCTGCCTTCTCTGGTGTGAATTCCTGGCAGGAGGTGGAGACGGCATTTGTCAGAGGCAGAGCAGGCCCTTTGAGGTGCAAGGAAATCTCCTCCCCTTCCCCCATCGTAACCCAGGTCTCTTCAGCCCTTTCCTGACCTACCTAGACCATCTGGCGCCCCTCCTGCTCCCCCCGCCTTCTGTCATCCAAAACCCAGACAGGCAACCCACATTCCAGCAGAGGCACACGGGATGACTGAGCAAGAAAATACCCACTTTCTAAAAGTGGTATTTTCAAACACAGAATGTAAAAATCACCTTCACTAAAAGATGCATCTTTAGATTCTGAGTTCAGGCATACTAAATTCTATTTTCTTACCGAATTCCCTGGGCCAGTTATGTTTATAAGATGTTATAAACAAACCTCCCATTCTATCCTATGGGAAACTGGTAGCCTTGCAATAGTGAAAAACGAAATTGGCTGTAATTCACTATCAGGACATGCCACACACACCAGGGCATGTCCCACCTTTCACATACACTGCACCCTGCCCACAGGGGTACCTTGGGCCTACCTGAGGGGTGTCTGACATGTAAGAAAAGGGAAGGTTAGGGCCTGGCCAGTGTGTGCACTGGCCAAGTCGACATGCAGTACAAACTGCGCGCAGACTTCTGCAATGGCAGGTCTGAGTTACTGTTTTCAGGGCTACTCACGGGGTGGTACAACCAGTGCTGCAGGCCCCCCCGAGTAGCATTTGATTCACCAGCCCTGGCACACACAGTGCACTTTACTAGGGGCTAACAGGTAAATCAAGTATCCAATCATGGAAACACCCATCCATAACACAATTTACACAGAGAGCATATGCACTTTAGCACTGATTAGCAGTGGTAAAGTGCCCAGAGTCCTAAAACCAACAAAAACAGGGTCAAAAACAGGAGGCCAAAAAGCAAAAAGTCTGGGGGTAAACCCGCTGAAAAAGCCAAGTCTAACAGTCTCCTACCTACAACACCGAACTCAACAAATCAAAATTCAAAATTGTCTTTCTAACCCCACTCCTGTCTCCCTTGGAGTCCCCCAAGGGTCTATTCTCTCTCCCGCCCTCTTTAACCTCTTTATGGAACCCCTCACCCTCATTCTTAAACAAGCAGGCATCAACTACCACCTCTACGCCGATGACACCCAAATCTATTACAAGATTAAAACTCATGCTGACATCTTACACCTTAACAACACCCTCACCAAGATCCAATCCTGGTTCCACTCAAATCATCTCAAACTTAACCCTAATAAAACTGAAATCATTCTCTTCTCCCCTAAAAACAACCCTCTCCCCGTTCAATCATGGATCTCTGACCTTAACGCACTCAACTGCTCACTCACCCTGTCCAACTCCGTCAAATCTCTTGGTATCTCTATCGACAACACCCTAACCCTTAACGTCCACATCAAAAATTCTGCTAAAGGAGCCCTCTTCACTCTCTGTCACCTCAAGAAAATCAAACCCTTTATACCTACCGATGACTTTAAACTTGTAGTTCAGTCACTTGTTCTTTCACATATTGATTATGATAACGCCATCCTCAACGGAATCCCCAAGGTCCACCTTGCTCCTATCAAAGCTGTGCTCAACCTTGCAGCCAGGCTCATTACAGACTGCAAACGCTTCGATCACATATCCCCGGCTCTCAAATCTCTTAAATGGCTCCCTATTGAAGGCAGATCTGCCTACAAAACTGCCTGCATCACTCACAAAGTCCTCCACCAAAACACTCCACAGTACCTCTCCAAGAAACTCCTCATTGCGGGCACCTCACGACCTCTGAGAAGCACCAACTCCCTCCTCCTTATACCACCACTGCATAAAAAGAAAGCTACACAATCACGCTCCTTCTCTGGTAATGCCCCTATCATCTGGAATGCCCTCCTAAAAAACCTGCGCTGCAACCCCTCCTATTTCAGCTTCAAAAAAGACCTCAAAATACACCTCCTCAACTATTATTGGGGATCCTCACCTGTGACCTGCACTTGATCTCCAAGTTCACCATGTCATATTAGTCCAGAAATACTTGTACATTTCCTGAACATCATCTTTCTAATTACTTGATATGTATAGCTCCTGCCCCTGTTTATCTATTTGATTTGTTTATCTACTTGTTTGATTTGTTTTATCTATTTGATTTGTATATTTCACATGGTGTTGTCTTTATCTTTTATCTACTTATACGCCATGTTTGGCCCAATTATTATCGGGGGTCCTAACCTGTGTCCTGCACCTGATCTCCAATCACCATGTTACATTTTGTCCAGTAATATCTGTCCATTTTCCCGAACATCATATACCTAATTACTTGAAGTGTATAGCTCTTGCACCTGTATATCTATCTTTGTTATGTACATCTCACACGTTGTTTCATTATCTTTTTTATCTATTTGTATACCATGTTTGCTTTATATTATCTTCTCATGTAAAGCGCTCTGATACCTCTGGGTCTAGCCAGCGCTATATAAAACTTTTTTAAATAAATAAATAAAATCAAAGCAGCCCCCTTTGCTTCAGCTATCTTCCAGGTATAATTATATAATTATTCATCAGGAGCGTGTATCCGTGATCCATAACCTGGACCTATCTACCTTTCATAAATTAGGAGCCCGTCTGTTGAGTGCTCGAAGCTTCCCCCTCGCTGTTCCCCGTACATTTAATCAGCACGCTTTTATAACTTGGGGCTGATTTATAGCCAAGACAGATGGGTTTAACTCCCAGAGCCAACCCACAATAAAATGGTGCAAACCGCATTTCTGTAATTTAAAAAAATATATAGACATATGGCCCTTACATACGTTTAGGCGTATTGCACTATTTATGGCTAAAGTAATCGTGCCTAGACGTTTTAAGTTAAAGCGACCTGAAATAAAAAACTTACAAACGAACATCCTGTGTTAATTTTTCAGTTCCGGGCAGACCGTGTTACTTTGTTTTGGCAAGCCTACAAAAACATCTATTTTATCTTGCCTAGGAGCCAGCGACGATGATTGTCTTTCTTTTCCATTCTCAAAGAGAGCATGAACTTTCTTCATGCTCTGGGGGTTGCCTCGGCTGGTTGGAGGGAAAGCAGAACCAATTGATTGAGGGGTAATCTGGAGAGGACAGGGGGAGGGGAAGAGGGGAGCTTGACCTGCTGTTGCCCGTCTGCAGAGGAACAGCACAACAGGCAAGCCAGGCTGAAAAACTGTATGTTCTCTCTTTAGCAGCCCCTCCCACTACCTGAATCCCTGTACTCGTCACCCAAGGACTGCAACCAGCTAAACTCATTTCCCATGCCATCAGAACCTTTGCCTACCACCCCTTTGCACCCACCGCCCGCATGCCAGTGCACCCCCACATTGCTGTAGCCTTGAAGGATCGGTTCTCAGGATTAAAAGAGGGATTTATCAAACAATAACAAGTGGAACTATACAACCAAATAATGACTGTGGACACAGTAGGGTTGCAGTTACAAGCAACCGCAATGACACGGAGTCACAAATGTGATATACTCCACGTTTTTAAAACTGTGAAGAGAGGTAACCATTTCAGGATTACCAAGCAATACACCTGCATTGTTCATTAAAATATTTATATAAGTGCACGATAACAAACCTACAAATGAAAAGTGACCCCGGTATAAGTCAATAAAAGATGAAAATGGTACATTAATAACGACATAAACTAAGAGTAACTACAAAATATAAACAGTTCTCCCACATCCCTATGAATTGTTAAGCTACCATAATCCCAAAGTTTAAATAAATATGCACATTTCACATGTTATACACTTCAACAATGGGCACATCTACTTAAGATTGTACATATAAATGATTAGGAGCTTATCAAACTTCTTCATACTTAGACACTGATACCAAGTCCACGATGCAGTATTCAGGTCTTGTTTCTTGACTAAATATTTTCAACCATTTTTGGGATAATTTCGCAATGAAAGTTCAGGGTTCCATTCAATGTTGCAAAATTTACACCTAACATCAAGACATCAGTTTTACCAAAATTGTGTAATGCATTTGGCCAACATCCAGTGTGGCAAGAAGGGTTTGCCATTCCACTAACACTGCCCCAGCCCTTCCAGTCTTTCCAGCACACAATCCCACTCCATATAATTCCACTACAGTCAAAACAACACAATTATCCACATAATTCCACTGCACATCATGCCACATAATTCCAGAACACACATCCACTCCACACTACACATTTCCGCACCACACAATTCCATAACTAACAATTCCAAAACAAACCACATAATTCCTCTCCACACCATATATGTCCATTCCACTCTATATATAAAATATGGGTAAAAAACATTGTCATTTACAACGCCAATAGTTCTAACTCTTGCAAATATGCGACCTAATGGCATTGCACAAAATAAATTTAACTTTGCACAATACCACATAAATCCACACCATATAATACCACTCCAAAACATCCCACATAATTCCACACAAAACAACACAATGCAACGTAATTCTACACCACACAATATAATAACACTCCACATAATACCACTCAGTGCCACATAATTACACTGCAAATAATTATACTTTACTCAGTGCAACATAAATACACCCCACATAAACAGACTTTATGCCACATACCACCAATCAACATAGATGCACTCCACACCATGACACATAATTTCACTAAGCATAATTTTACCCAACACCACACAGTTCCAGGCCACACAATTCAACTCCACACATTTCCAATACACACCACATAATTACACAGCAAACAACATATTTCAACTATACAACACAACTCCACAACGTACCTCCAATCCACACCATATAGTAACCCCTCCTCAGCAGCAACTCAGCACCAACGCAGCACCAACTGAGCACCACCTGAGCACCACCTGAGCACCAGTTTAGCACCACCTGAGCAACAGCGCAGCATTAACACCTCAGCATGACTCAGCACCAGCACACCATCACTCAGCACCAGCGCAGCATCTTCTCAGCATCACTCAACACCACCACAGCACCATCTCCTCATCGGTGCACCACCATCCACTGCAGCACCAATTCAGCACCAGCGTAGCCCCACCAAAGCACCAGTGCAGCACCACCTCAGCACCACTTCAGCATTAGCACAGCACCAACTCAGCACCAGTGCATGGTCACCTCATCGCCAACTCAGAATCACTCAACACCCCCTGAGCACCAGCACAACACCACCTGAACACCACCAAACATCACTCAGCTCCACCATTTCGCATCAGCGCAGCACCACTTCAACATCAGTGCAATACCACCTCACCATACGCACAGCACCTCCTGAGCACCACCTCAGCATCTGCACAGCACCATCTCAGCATCAGCACAGCACCACCTCCTCATCAGCGCACCACCACCAGCGCAGCCTCACCTCAGCAGCAATTCAGTACCAATGCAGCACCACTCCAGCATCAGCGCAGCACCACCTCAGCATCAGCGGATCACGTCAGCACAGCACCAACTCAGAATCTCCTGGGCACCAGCTCAGCATCACCTGAGCACCAGTGCAGCATCACCACTTCAGCATGACTCAGCACCACAGCATGAATCAGCACCAGGTCAGTATCACTGAGCATCACCTCTGCACCACGACAGTCCGTCTTGGAATCTGGCATCTGTTGATTCTTCCCTAGTGTCCATCCGCTGCTAGTGTTGTAATTCAGGTACTGTTTTCCAACCTCCACTCCCCCGTTTATATCTCGCCCCCATAACAAAAAACACTATAACAAACCAGCATGAGAACAGGCAAGAAGACTTTGCCAGCAGTGCAACTATAAAAAAATTAGAAGACATTTTTTATGTTAATTCTTTTTTAATCGGGTCGTTCAGTTGTATATAATGTCTTCTTGGTTTGTATAAAGGTAACCAAAATGTTTATAAAACTTTTTTATTCTAACTTTTCAACATGATGCACAGCAGCCACAATGCTCTACAACATAGCTAATAGTTCTGCCTAAGCACTGATGAGGTCCCAAAGGCGAGACCTATTGACTATGCCAATGCTTCTTTTTTATTGTAAGCACATGGAACAAAATAAAGGAAAGAAAGAAAACAATTTATTATCAGACAAATGTAAACAATTTTTAAATAAAAAGAAAACAGTTATATGGCTGTTTTACTGGTGATTTTTTCAACATAATAAGAACAGTGTTACTTAAACACTTTATAACTTTAAAAAGAAGACAGGAAATAAATCCCCATCTAACTGGGTACCCAAAGTGCAGGCAAATTAAATAGCTGGTGTTAGAAATGGGGGTCTCTAGTTGGCAATGGTTTGCACCTTTGTCCAAGTAGGGACCCTTGGTTCTAGTCAGGGAAAGGGGGATTCACTCCTAAAATAACCCCTGCTCACCCCCTTGGTAGCTTGGCACGAGCAGACAGGCTTATCTCAGAGGCAGTGTGTAAAGCATTTGTGAACACATACAGTAACACAGTGAAAACACTACAAATGGACACCACACCAGTTTAGAAAAATAAGTAATCTTTATCTAAACTAACACAAGACCAGACAACAAAACTCCACAATACAGTATCAAAAATAAGGCTCTTAAATGGTAGAAATAGTTCAGTTCAATGCAAGTTATCAATGCAACACTTTTCTCACAAAGTACCTTAGATGCGTCACGCAAAAAAACCAAAAGGGTCGCAGGGAAGGTGATGCGTCAGTTCCTTGCTTCGGGGGAGGCGATGCATCTGTTCCTTACTGCAGCGCAGGGGAGGCGATGCGTCTCTTCCTTATCGGAGAGGAGGGGATGCGTCTGTTTCTTACTGCGTTCCGGTTACGATGCGACAAGATGGCGCCTCGATGCGTGGCGACGATCCGGTGCAATGAGACAAAATGGCGGCTTGATGCGATGCGACAGTCCGGTACGATGCGTGATCTTTTGCAGCCGCACGGCAGGTGCTGCGACGGTCTTCTCGGCGATGCGTCGGGACCCGGTGTGGATGCGGCGCGCTTCTTCCTGGTTGCTGGCGAGGCGTCGGAACCAAGTACGGATGCGGCACGCTTCTTCCCCGTGGCCCGGCAATGCGATGGGAATCGGTGCGGGTGCGACACGCTTCTTCTCGTTGCGTCGATCTTCCAGCTCCCAGCGACAAACAGTCTCTAGAGGTCCTGAACAGCAGCAGGCACCTCTCTGCAGGTTAGAATTCCCAGCAAGGAAATTCAGGGGAGCTGATGGTGAAGTCTTTGTGTCCCTGAGACTTCAGACAGGAGGCAAGCTCAGTTTCAAGCCCTTGGAGATCTTTCCCAAGATGACAAAGCAAACAGCAAAGTCCTTTTCTCCTTTCCTTGGCAACAAGTAACCACTGCAGGCCAACCCCAAACAGCAAACAGCACAGGGGCAGTAATCTTCCTTCAGCTTCTCTGGTTCTTCTCCTTTGCAACGGTTCCTCTTGATTTCCCAGAAGTGATCTAAAAGTCTGGGGTCTGGGCCCCTCTTTTTATACACACAAATCCTTTGTTCTCTGAAGGCAGAGAGTGTCTGTACCCAGCCAAAACCAGCTCTGTCCTCACTGGTGCAGCTTCCTGACAGGAGGTGGAGACAGCATTGTTGAAAGCAGACCTGGCCCAGGCAGGTGAAAGGAAATCTCCTCCCCCTACTCTAAATTCAACCCAGGTCCCATTCAGCCCAGCCCTGACTCATCAGACTGCTGGAGCCACTGCCATCGCCCAGCTCCTGTCACTCACAAGCCAGACATGCAATACACAAACCTAGCAGAGGCATACTGGATGGTTAGGCAAGAAAATACCCACTTTCTAAAAGTGGTATTTTCAAACACAGAATGTAAAAATCACCCGCCCTAAAAGATGCACTTTAACATTCTGAGTTCAGGCATACTAAACTTTATTTTCCAATCTTGTTCCTAGGGTCAGTTATGTTTATAAGATGTTATAAACTAACTGCCCATTCTGGCCTATGGGAACAGATAGCCTTGCAATAGTGAAAAACGAATTTGGCAGTATTTCACTATCAGGACATGCCACACACATCAGGGCATGTCCTACCTTTCACATACAATGAACCCTGCCCACAGGGGTACCTTGGGCCTACCTTAGGGGTGACTAACATGTAGAAAATGGAAGGTTTAGGGACTGGCAAGTGTGTGCACTTGCCAAGTCGACATGGCAGTCCCAGACTGCACACAGGCTCTTCAATGGCAGGCCTGAGTCACATTTTACAAGCTGCTTCTGTGGGTGGCACAATCAGTGCTGCAAGCCCACCAGCAGCATTTGATTTACAGGCCCTGGGCACACATGGTGCACTGTACTAGGGTCTGACAAATAAATCAAATCAGCCAATCATGGAATCACTAATCCATTACGTCAATTTACAAAAGGGAGCACTTGCACTTTGGCACTGAACAGCAGTGGCAAAGTGCCCAAAGCATCTAGACCAGCAAAAACCGATGAGGCAACAGCAAAAAATGGAAGGGAAACTCAAGCCAATGGTACCAAGTCTAACATGTGTCCCCTCCAGCTGAAATGTGGGGAGAACTACCCACCCTTCTGGGAGTTCTCTTCACTAAGGCGGAAAAATCTGGACAGACCATCAGCATTGGCGTGTTCTGTACCAGGGCGGTGTTCCACCGTGAATTCCATCCCCTGTAGGGAAATGGACTACCTCAACAGCTTTGGATTCTCACCCCTCATCTGCATCAACCATCTGAGGGGCCTGTGGTCTGTCTGAACCCGGAAGTGAGTCCCAAACAAGTATGGTCTCAACTTCTTCAGTGCCCAGACCACAGCAAATGCCTCATGCTCAATCGCACTCCACCTCTGTTCCCGTGGAAGTAACCTCCTACTAATGAAGGCTACAGGTTGGTCTAGGCCCTCTTCATTCAACTGTGAGAGCACAGCCCCCACACCATGCTCTGAAGCATCTGTCTGCACAATGAATTCCTTTGAGAAGTTGGGCGCCTGAAGCACGGGCGCCGTGCACATGGCAGATTCCAGGGCATCAAAAGCTTTCTGGCAGGCATCAGTCCAGTTCACTTTCTTGGGCTGCTTCCTGGAAGTCAGCTCTGTCAAGGGTGCAACAATGCTGCCATACCCCTTGACAAATCTCAAGTAATATCCTGTGAGTCCTAAAAAGGCTCTCACCTCTGTCTGGGTCTTGGGGGGTTCCCAAGCCAGAATGGTATCAATCTTGGGCTGTAGGGGCGCCACCTGGCCGCTCCCAACCTGGGGTCCCAAGTACACCACAGAACCCTGCCCGATCTGGCACTTTTACTCGCCTTGATCATGAGGCCTGCCCTCTGCAGCGCCTTCAACACTTCCCAGAGGTGGTGCAGATGTTCCTCCCAAGTGGCACTGAACACTGCAATGTCATCCAGCGGCACTGATATCCTCCAGTCCAGCCAACTCCTGGTTGACCAACCTCTGAAAGGTGGCAGGGGCATTTTTCATCCCAAAGGGCATCACCCGGAATTGGTAGTGCCCATCTGGTGTGGAGAATGCTGACCTCTCTCGTGCCCCATCAGTTAAGACGATCTGCCAGTACCCAGACGTTAAGTCAAATGTACTGAGGTACCCGGCAGCCCCCAACCGATCAATGAGCTCATCAGCTCTGGGGATGGGGTGCGCGTCAGTCCTGGTGACTGAATTGAGCCCTCGGTATTCCACACAGAACCGGAGTTCTGGTGTGGCACCGGGTGCGGCAGCCTTTGGGACCAAGACCACTAGGCTGGCCCAAGGGCTGTTTGAGGACTCAATCACCCCTAGCGCTAACATCTTGGAGACCTCCTCCTTGATGCAAGCTCTGACCCTGTCAGTCACTCTGTAAATCTTATGTTTTACTGGAGGACTGTCCCCAGTGTCCACATCATGGACACACCACTGAGTGACACTGGGGGTCAGGGAGAACAGGTCAGAAAACTGTCCCAACAGTTGGCGACAGTCATTCTGCTGCTCAGGGGTCAGGGTGGTAGAGAGGTTCACACCGTCCACTGACCCATCTTGCTCCTTGGCAGACAGGAGGTCAGGAAGAGGCTCAGTCTCCTCTTCCACCCCAGCATCTGTTGCTAAGAGCATGCCCACTTCAGACCACTCCAAGTGGGGCTTCAGGCGGTTCACATGCAGGACCCGCAAAGGGTTCCTAGGAGACTGCAAGTCCACCAAGTAGGTAACGTCACTCTTGCGCTCCACCACCTCAAATGGTCCGGTCAACTTATCCTGGAGAGCACAGGGCTCCACTGGGGCCATTACCCAAACTTTTTGTCCAGGCTGAAACTCGATCAGAGTGGCATTCTGATCATACCACCGTTTCATCTCTTCCTGGCTGGCTTCCAGATTCGCCTGAGCGAGTTGTCTGAAACGCCTAGTCTGGTTTCTGAAGGCCAGCATGTAGCTATATACATCCTGGGGAGGTTTACTGGGAGCTTTCTCCCAGCCTTCTTTCACCAGACTCAGAGGTCCTCTCACAGGATGGCCGCACAGCAGTTCAAAGGGACTGAACCCTAAGGACTTCTGTGGCACCTCTCTGTAAGCAAACAGAAGGCATGGCAAGAGGACGTCCCACTTACGCCTCATGGGTTCCTCAAGACCCATAATCATGCCCTTCAGGGTCCGTTTGAATCCCTCAACCAGCCCATTACCTTGGGGGTGGTAAGGAGTGGTGAACTTATAGGTTACACCACACTCCTGCCACAGGGACTTCATATACTTAGATATGAAGTTGGTACCACAGTCTGACACCACCTCTCTGGGGAACCCCACACGGGAGAAAATCCCCATCAACGCACGACCCACCACGGGGGCCGTCACAGTTCAGAGAGGGATGGCTTCCGGGTACCGGGTGGCATGGTCCACCAAGACCAGGATGAACCTGTTGCCCATGGCTGTCTTGGGATCCAGAGGCCCCACAATGTCAATACCCACACTCTCAAAGGGGGTGCTGACCACAGGGAAAGGTTGGAGAGGAGCCTTGTGCTTCCTCCCACTCTTACCACTTGCATGGCAAGTCTGACTGGTCCTGCAATGAGTATCTGAACTCTTGCGCATTTGGGGCCAGTAAAAGTGGGTGACAAGCCTTTCAAAGGTCTTGTCTTGCCCCAAATGTCCTGCTAAAGGCACATCATGAGCCAGACCCAGTAGGAAGGCTCTGAAGCGCTGGGGTACCACCAGCACACAGGCTGACACAGGCTCAGCAACCTTAGGCTCACTATACAGGAGACTATTCTCCCAGTAAATCCAATGTGATCCAGACTGATCACCTGCTGCCTGGTTGGCAGTCTGTTGCCGCAAACCCACAAAAGAAGGGCACTTCTTCTGCTCCTCGCAGAACTCTTCCCTGGAGGGGCCTCCTTCCTGCTGCCAATGGGTCAGCTCAGGCAGGTCCCCCAGTTCAGCCACTTGTTCCCATGTAGGCTCCAGGGCATCCCCCTCAAGGTTTGCCTCCTCCTGGACCGTGGGAACCTCGGGGGCCGGTTTCCCATGCCCCCTGCCTCTTCTCTTTAAGGCAGGCACCTGGGCCACTCTTTCAGGCTCCAGGTCCTCTTGAATACCTTTACCGGCTGCCATCGACCGAGTAGTCACACACGCCCACTCAGGCAGACCCAACATCTCCAAATGAGACCTTCTCTCCACCTTAGTCCAAGGGGAGCTCTCCAAATCCTTGCCTAGCAGACAGTCAACAGGCATGGTCGCTGCCACCAATGTTAGAAATGGGGGTCTCTAGTTGGCAATGGTTTGCACCTTTGTCCAAATAGGGACCCTTGCTTCTAGTCAGGGAAAAGGGGATACACTCCTAAAATAACCCCTGCTCACCCCCTTGGTAGCTTGGCACGAGCAGACAGGCTTATCTCAGAGGCAGTGTGTAAAGCCTTTGTGAACACATACAGTAACACAGTGAAAACACTACAAATGGACACCACACCAGTTTAGAAAAATAAGTAATCTTTATCTAAACTAACACAAGACCAGACGACAAAAATTCACACTACAGTATCAAAAATAAGGCTCTTAAATGGTAGAAATAGTTCAGTTCAATGCAAGTTATCAATGCAACACTTTTCTCACAAAGTACCTTATATGCGTCACGCAAAAAAACCAAAAGGGTCGCAGGGAAGGTGATGCGTCAGTTCCTTGCTTCGGGGGAGGCGATGCATCTGTTCCTTACTGCAGCGCAGGGGAGGCGATGCATCTCTTCCTTACCGGAGAGGAGGGGATGCGTCTGTTTCTTACTGCGTTCCGGTTATGATGCGACAAGATGGCGCCTCGATGCGTGGCGATGATCCGGTGCGATGCGACAGAATGGCTGCTTGATGTGATGCGACGGTCCGGTATGATGCGTGATCTTTTGCAGCCGCACGGCAGGTGCTGCGATGGTCTTCTCGGCGATGCGTCAGGACCCGGTGTGGATGCGGCGCGCTTCATCCTGGTTGCTCGGTGAGGCGTCGGAACCAAGTACGGATGCAGCATGCTTCTTCCCCATGGCTCGGCGATGCATCAGGAATCGGTGCGGGTGCGACACGCTTCTTCTCGTTGCGTTGATCTTCCAGCTCCCAGTGACAAACAGTCTCTAGAGGTCCTGAACAGCAGCAGGCACCTCTCTGCAGGTTAGAATTCCCAGCAAGGAAATTCAGGGGAGCTGGTGGTGAAGTCTTTGTGTCCCTGAGTCTTCAGACAGGAGCAAGCTCAGTTTCAAGCTCTTGGAGATCTTCCTCAAGATGACAAAGCAAACAGCAAAGTCCTTTTCTCCTTTCCTTGGCAACAAGTAACCACTGCAGGCCAACCCCAAACAGCAAACAGCACAGGGGCAGTTATCTTCCTTCAGCTTCTCTGGTTCTTCTCCTTGGCAAAGGTTCCTCTTGATTTCCCAGAAGTGATCTAAAAGTCTGGGGTCTGGGCCCCTCTTTTTATACACACAAATCCTTTGTTCTCTGAAGGCAGAGAGTGTCTGTACCCAGCCATAACCAGTTCTGTCCTCACTTGTGCAGCTTCCTGGCAGGAGGTGGAGACAGCATTGTTGAAAGCAGACCTGGCCCAGGCAGGTGAAAGGAAATCTCCTCCCCCTACTCTAAATTCAACCCAGGTCCCATTCAGCCCAGCCCTGACTCATCAGACTGCCGGAGCCACTGCCCTCTCCCAGCTCCTGTCACTCACAAGCCAGACATGCAATACACAAACCTAGCAGAGACATACTGGGTGGTTAGGCAAGAAAATACCCACTTTCTAAAAGTGGTATTTTCAAACACAGAATATAAAAATCACCCACCCTAAACGACTTTAACATTCTGAGTTCAGGCATACTAAACTTTATTTTCCTATCTTGTTCCTAGGGTCAGTTATGTTTATAAGATGTTATAAACTAACTGCCCATTCTGGCCTATGGGAACAGATAGCCTTGCAATAGCGAAAAACGAATTTGGCAGTATTTCACTATCAGGACATGCCACACATCAGGGCATGTCCTACCTTTCACATACAATGCACCCTGCCCACAGGGGTACCTTGGGCTTACCTTAGGGGTGACTAACATGTAGAAAAGGGAAGGTTTAGGGACTGGCAAGTGTGTGCACTTGCCAAGTCGACATGGCAGTCCCAGACTGCACGCAGGCTCTGCAATGGCAGGCCTGAGTCACATTTTTCAAGCTGCTTCTGTGGGTGGCACAATCAGTGCTGAAAGCCCACCAGCAGCATTTGATTTACAGGCCCTGGGCACACATGGTGCACTGTACTAGGGTCTGACAAGTAAATCAAATCAGTCAATCATTGAATCACTAATCCATTACATCAATTTACAAAAGGGAGCACTTGCACTTTGGCACTGAACAGCAGTGGCAAAGTGCGCAAAGCATCTAGATCAGCAAAAACAGATGAGGCAACAGCAAAAGATGGAAGGGAGACTCACGCCAATGGTGCCAAGTCTAGCAGCAGGTATTTGATGTTAATATAAAAAAGCCCACTCTATGTTTGCTATGTCACTGAAGAGAAAGGAACTATTTAAAGTGGATGTGAACGTAGGCACATAGGCATTGTGCAGTCACTCAAAGTGAAGGAAACCAATGGACAAAGTGGGGTGATCAATTTCTCATGTTGTAGATGGCAGAAGCGAGTTGTGCATGACCAGTAAACAGACCAATTGATGAAGCCCTCTCTGCATGTATATGTGTGTATATACAAATATATCCCCAACACAAAGATCCACTGTAGGGCCTTCTTTTTCAGCTGGTGCCGGTGTCAGGGACTGACCTTGCCCCGAAAAAGATTCAGCCACCAAGGATTGATACTACTGCACTCCACGAGAGTCTTGTAAAGTAAATTTTATTTGTGGACGCACATCCTCCACTTAAACCACCACCGACGCATTTTGACTCTCAAATCTTGCTCACGGTAAAGTGAGTCCCTCTTCAATTTCAACTATATACAAACATCATGCCTGGCCAATTATAGGGCATTATGGGTGCTGAAGTTATCAGAATAAAATATACATTTTTGAAAAACAATATGCCCATTGCTATGGAGACATTAGTAAATAGTTTTCTGCAGCATATTGCACATGCATGCGAGGTCGATTAATACATTCATAATGCATATTCTTTGCTATTTCACAATATTATATGGGGGAATGATGGCTGTAATGTATTTTCACACTGATACTACCATGCGATGGCAGTTATTTAGGCTAGATGCCATGTCTCCTGTACTGGCTCAGTACCAACGGGGCTCTGTTATACAGCCTTTGTGCTTGTTGGCTCATGTATGTAGGTGGGGTTGTCCAGCTACCAGTAATGTCATGCCATAGTGTCTAGTATATAGTATTGGCGCCGAGTCAAATTTAGTAACGGCGTACTAGGAAAATGTATATCATCCCTTTTCAGTGGGGATTGACCCTATTTATATGCAGTTATTGTTACTCCACCCCTTGTGGTTGTATGTCCTTCAAGGAGTCAGAGGTGTACTGCAAGTCCTCAGCATAGCACACTAGTTATGACTATGTTTGCAAAGTATTGACAAGGATTCAGGTGAGGTGTCATAAATCCTATAGTAGCTAAGTGCCAATGGGGCTCCGTTATATGTCCATATGCTTGTTGAGTAGCGTACATTGGTGGGGGTGTACAGTTAGCGGTTGCTTCATGCCATACTGTCTTATATATAGTAATGGTGCTGAGTCGTGTTTGGTAACCAGAAGCTCAGAAAATGTATACCGTCCCCCCTAAGTGGGCAGGACCCTAATAGTTTGCAGTTGTTGTTCCTCCACCCATTGTGGTTGTCTGTCCATTAGGAAACCAGAGGTGTACTACAAATCCTCAGCATTGCATTTAAAATCATCTGCTAGGTGCCCATCTCAACTTTTCTCCATTTCGTCACCCCAATGTATGATAGCATATAGTGATAACTTTTGATGGTGTGCCCAAGGTGTGGTTGTGTCAGGAGAACACTCTTCCCAACTGAATTGGTCAGATATTGCATATCAGCTTTACTGAGATACTGTGAGCCCAAATAATGTAAACCCAATTTTTAGCAGACGTGTTGTGGAACAGCCTCACATCTTGTTTCACATCAACTGGTGCATACAGCTATGTGGTGCATTACAGTTCATCATATGGATGACTCCAAATTGAGCTTGTATATTCATAGGTGAACATAGAGTTCCTCGTCCCCATTCAGTCCATATGGTGCCTTCGTTCTCAGTCTTATAATGAGGCGTAACTCCAGTCATCTCAGTTTGAGGACTCTATCCCCCCTTTCTCATTCTTAGCTATGCTCGCTATCCCATAGTAGCACATACTTTGCCAGTCTTTTTCACGGTGTGTAATCAGATGCTTGGCCATGGCATACTTAAAATCTTTGTTTTGCATTCCTCTTACACGCTCCAGTATGCGTTTTTTTAGAGGGCAGATGGTACTACCCACGTACCTTAATCCACAAAAACATTCTCTCACATATACTATGTATGTAGTGTCACAGGCAATCCTCTCATTGATCTTAAACATCCATGAAGCATCTATTGTTATTCCCAACCCAGCAGACTTTGCACTTCTCACAACGAATGAAGCCCATTTGTTGCTTGACCAGCCAGTTTTTTGGTTTTTTGATGTCAAAGTGGCTCCTCACTAGGTTATCTTTTATTGAGGGTACCTTTCGATAGGTAACAGTGGCTCTGGGCCCTAGTATGTTCCCAATGTTAGGCTCTTTCTTCAGTACATTCCAGTACTTATTCAAAATATTTATAATACGCTTTTTGGTTCTCCTTACTGTATGTCAACACCATTCTGATTGTAGTGTCTTTATTTCTCTTCTCTCCATTTTTGACGTTATTGACTAGTGTTTGGGCATGTGTGAGACATCTTGCATTTTCCCTGTTTGATATCCAGGTATTTGTATCCCTTCCGTAGGAATGAATATCTGTTCCATTTCCTCAAACTTGGCTTCCATTTCCACATCATTCGGGTAGTTTCGCCTCATTCTAATAAATTCACCATATGGAATGCTCTTCTTCAGTGAAATCGGTTGAAAGTTTGATCTATGTAGGATGCTATTATTTGATGTTGCTGTGGGTTTACGATATAATGTGGTTTGTATTTGATTGTCTTCAATGTAGACAGTTACAACCAGGAACTGTATTTTAGTGGTGCTGGTGTTGCAGATAAACTGTAGGCCCACTTCATTGTCATTGAGAATCTCAAAGTATTGTAGAAATTCCTCTGCCGTTCCATTCCACATAAGGAATAAATTGTCTATAGTTCTTAGCCATAGTGCTATCTTTTCAGCGTGTTCCTCATTCTCTCTGTCTCTCTGTCTCTCTCTCTCTCTTATAGAGAGAGAGAGAGAGAGAGAGAGAGAGAGTTACAGTTAGGATTATGTTTCCATAGGAAAAGCACTTTTTGACTTGCCTATATCTTTGATGCTATTTGACGAATCTTCACTAAACATTTCCAATAAAGTGCCCCAGTGATTCTAGTTCTGCATAGAAAGTTTCGTGGTGGGCGATCCATCAAGCAGGGACCGAGAAAAAGGGAGGTAAAAAAAGTGAGTTATCCATGTTAATTCCTATAGAGTCTCTAGACACGCCTGCAGCCTGAACTGATGGATGGAAATACACAGAATTTGGCAGAAAGGTAGCAGAGATCTTCAGAGCTCTGATTGGCTGCCAACACTTCAACCAGGAAGTGTTGGAAACCATCTTGGGACTCGGCTTCAGCCGAGTCCCCCAAAAATATGCAAAATAATTAAATGGGGCAGGGTACGAATACCGTAACCCCATAGCCTTGGTCCTGGGGCATAATGAGTTTAATTAAAAAGGAGAGGGTGCATGGGACCCCACTCCTAGGGCTTATTTATGCCCCAGGGACAGTGGCGTAACGAAAGTTGAAGGAGCCCCCCTGCAAGGTACACAGAGGGGCCCCCGCTCAGGATTTAATCCGGAGCTCTCCGGCGTGAGTACAGTGCTGAGGGGGCCCCCTGCAGCTCGGGGGCCCCCCCGCACTGCGGGGGATGCGGGGGCCTGTGTTACGCCTCTGCCCAGGGACCACCACCTCCCCGGGTTTATATACAAAAGGTAATATGGGGGGCCACACTGATCCCCCTGGCCCCAGGGCTCACCACCTCCCAGGGCTAAAATGCACATTAAAGAGGGGGTCCATGTTGACCCCCAGCCGCGGAGACCACCACCTCCCCGGGGCTTTCTATATTTTTTTTTCAAAGATGAGGGCCTCGCTGCTCCCTCAGCCGTTCTCAGCCCCGGGGACCACCACCTCCCCGGAACAGGCCCTTAAAACTCAAAGGAGATGGGCTGCTCGACCCCACCTAGACCCACTCTACAGGGCCGGCTCCTGCCACGTCCCGGGATGTCATCAGTGATGTCACTGACCATGCGATGAGTGATATAATATATGACGCCCTGTAACATTTTTTTTTTCAGTGAATTACTAAGTTTATTTTCATTCTCTTTCCTAACTATAATGTCCAAATAACTTTTGGTTTTTTCAGTGAATTTCTACTTTTTTAAAAATTCTATTTCCCAACTATACCATCCCTGTAACCTTGGTTTTGTTAAATGAATTTGTAAGGTTTTTTAAAATTGTATTTCCTAACTGTAACCTTTGACACTGAGTGTGTGAGTGAATGCATGAGTTTCTCAGTGGGTGTATGAGTGCCTGAGTTGGTTTGGAAGTGGGTGTGAGAGAGTATGAGTGGGGCTGTTAGTGTGTATATGAGTGTCTGAGTGGGTCTGTGAGTGAGTATGTGAGTCTCTGATAGGGGTGGGCGATAAACTCTGCTGTGCTGGTGGAGTTTGCGGAGTTTTGGCATTCCACGCTCCACTTGGACTGTGGAGTTTGGCGAAAATTCAACAACTGCTGGCGGAGCGGAGTTTACAGGCACGCTCACCCCTAGACTTCATCCTCCAAGAGTAGTGTGCCAGGAGGCACGTTTCCAGAGTGGTTGAGAAAGTGGGTGGGGCTCCAATGAGGTTTGAGCAATACCGCTGTGGGGGACTTTCTTGTGGCAACAATAGGGGTTCTTGGTCCCCCTCGACCCTCAGCAGCCAATGGGACTTCACCCCCAACTAGTAGTGCACCAGGAGGTGCATATGCAGAGTGGTTGAGAAAGGGGGAAGGGCCTCCAATGAGGTCTGAGCAATCCCACTGTGGGAGACTTCCTTGGGGCAACAATAGGGGTTCTTGGCCCCCAACGACCCTCAGCAGCCAAGGGGACTTCATTCCCCAACCAGTAGTGCTCCAGTAGGTGTATTTGCAAAGTGGTTGAAAAAGGGGGCGGGCCTCCAATGAAGTCTGAGCAATCCTCGCTGTGGGGGACTTACTTGTAACAACAATAGGGGTTCTTGGCCATGTCATGAGTGATGTAATATGTGAGGTCAAAAGCTATACTAAGCTCAGAGAACTGTAACTGCTGAATTTCTATGGTTTTGCACGAGTGAAATCTTAGCCTAACTATAACATCCCTGTAACCTTTGGATCTTCAGTGCATTTTTAAGGTTTTTTTAATTCTATTTCCAAATTACAACGTCCCTGTAACCTTTGTGTTTTTTCAGTGAATTTCTCAGGTTTTTTAAATTCTATTTCCTAACTATAACGTCCTTGTATCCTTAGGTTTTTTTTAGTGAATTTCTATGGATTTTAAATTTGATTTCCTAACTGTAACCTGTTACCTTTTAAAGCGAGTGTCTGACTGAGTGTCTCAGTGGGTGTGTGAGTGAGTGTGTGAGTGTCTCAATGTGTATGAGTGGATATGTGAGTGTCTGAGTGAGCCTGGGAGTAGCTGTATGTGTCTTACTTGATGTGTGAGTGGGTGCATGAGTGTCTGAGTGGGTCTGTGAGTAGGTGCATGAGTGTCTAAGTGGGTGCATGAGTGTCTGAGTGAGTGTATGAGTGGGCTTGTGAGTGGGTGTGAGAGTGTCTGAGTGGGTTTGTGAGTGCCTCCCTGTGTGTGTGAGTCAGTCTGTGAGTGAGTGCATGAGTGTCTAAATGGGTCTGTGAGTGGGTGTGTGAATCTCAGAGTGGGTCTGTGAGTCGGGAGTGAGTCTCTGAGTAGATCTGTTAGTGGGTGGGAGAGAGTATGAGTGATTCTGTAAGTGGGTGCATGGGTGTCTGACTGGGACTATGTTTGAGTGAGTGTATGAGTGGGCCTGTGAGTGGGTGTGAGAGTGTCTGATTGGGCTTGCGAATGCCTCCATGTGTGTGTGAGTCAGTCAGTGAGTGAGTGCATAAGTGCCTAAATGGGGCTGTGAGGCTGTGAGTGGGTGCGTTAGTGTCTTACTGGGTGCATCAGTTTTTGAGTGGGTCTGCGAGTGGGTATGAGAGTGTCTGAGTGGGTTTATGAGTGCCTCCATGAGTGTGTCAGTCAGTCTATGAGTGACTGCATGAGTGCCTGAGTGGGTCTGCGATTAGGTGCATTAGTCTCTGAGTAGGTCTGTGAGTCGGCATGAGTCGCTGAATAGATCTGTTAGCGGGTGAGAGAGTATGAGTGATTCTGTAAGTGGGTGCATGGGTGTGTGACTGGGTCTATGAGGAGGTGTGAAAGTGTCTGAGTTGTTCTGTGAGTGGGTCCATGAGTTCCTGAGTGGGTTCTGCTTGTTCCCTGCTCATTTTCTGCCTTTTCTTGCTCAATTTTGACCTTTTAGTTTGCCTCTTTCTGCTAGTTTCTGACCTAAATTCTGCCTCTTTCTTCTCTTTGCTGGCCTTTATTTTGCCACTTCTGCTAGTTTCTGGCCATTATTCTGCCTCTCTCTGCTCATTGCTGTCCTTTATTTTGTCTCTTTCTGCTCATTTCTGACCTTTATTTTGCCTCTTTCCACTAATTGCTGACCACTATTTCGGTTCTACTGCTCCTTTCTGAACTCTATTTCAGCTCTTTCTGCTCGTTTCTGATCTCTATTTTGCCTCTTTCTGCTCGTTGCTGGCCGTTATTTCGCCTCTTCCTGCTCTTTTCAGATTTCCAATTTGCCTCTTTCTTCTGTTCCTTGCTGGCCTCTATTTTGCCTCTTTCTGCTCGTTTCTGATCTCTATTTTGCCTCTTTCTGCTCGCTGTGGGCCTTTATTTTGCCTCTTACAGCTAATTTATGACCTTTATTTTGCCTCTTTCTGCTCATTGCTGATCTCTATTTTGCCTCTTTCTGCTTGTTTTTGACCTCCTGTTACCTCTACATTTTTCTTTTTCTCTATTTGTCAAGCAAAATCTTTAGGTTTTAAAATGAAAACACCATCAGGATGATACAATGTTGTATTGAAATATTATATATTCAAATGAAGAAAAATGGAAGACATTTCATGATCTCGAAGAAATGCTGAGGCTGCCTTGTTGACGTGTCTTCAAGTGTTCTCAAACTTAGCAGCATTTAGAGCTGACCACTTCCACTTTTGTCTCTGACAAATATTTGAGAACACAAAATGTGTTTTCGGAAACATAGACATTAGGATGAAAATTGTATCGTCCATCGCAAATTCCAGTCTAACTCCAGTTAAGTGTCCTATATCATTGTCACCAAAGAAGATAACCACATTTTCTAATAGAGTAAAGTAGAGGAAGTAATTGATTCCATTTCAAACCTCTTTCACCAATCCATATTATTTCAACTCCTTCCAAACCTAAATGCTTTACAACATCTGCTTTCTTGGTATGCTTTCTGGCCCAAAAAATTAAACTGTGCCCAACAATCCAAACCCTAACCATCTTGGACATACATTGACATACAAGAATGAAGAACACGGGGTTCTTTCCTACTCACTGTACTAGATGGCCTCCTGGTCCTTGGCGGTGATTTTAACGCCGTAGTTTCGGGCACACTAGACTGCTACCCCCCTAGGGAAATAGGTTCCTCTGCACGCTGGCTGCCCGATTTTCTTGACGCTATGGGCCTGGTGGACTCCTGGAGGGTTTATAACCCAGACCGGATACAACACACTTTTCACTCAGGCGCCCACCAGAGTCTATCCCGTCTTGATTACTGCCTGGTCCCTGCGGCCCAAGTCACTCACATACACGAAATCAGACACCTTGCCAGGGGCATCTCTGACCACTCCCCGGTGTGGATACACATAGTACTCAATCAAGCCACGGTGGGTAGGCTGGCTCCAATTAACGCCTGGTACCTTCGAGATCCGAAGCTTCGCAAAAACCTCCTCAAGGCCATCGACGATTACTTCACCGATAACGTGGGGTCTGTATGCTCATCCCAGTCCCTATGGGAGGCTTTCAAGACCGTAATTCGAGGTCAGGCTCTGTCTTTGATCTCAGGGGCGAAGAAAGAAAAACAAAAAGGTATCCTCGACATAGAGGCGGACATTTATCGGCTGGAGGGCGACCTAGAACTCGGTGTGACACCGGAAAAGCTCCATCTCCTGAGCCTGAAACAACATGACTATAAAGCCCTGGTTACGGACAGGGCCAAACTCCTGAGCAGGGAACGCCAAGGTAGAATCTACGAACTGGGTGACAAAGCAGGGAAGCTAATAGCATGGTTAGATAAAAAAGACTGGGCGAGCAGATTAGTCCCGGAACTTAAAGACGATGAAGGCACCTCTCTCACTGAACCCCAAGATATAGTTGACAGATTCGCCACTCATTTTCAAACGGTATACTCGACAGTGACCCCACACACTGAGGAAGCCTCACAAGACCTCCTCTGTGACATTAGACTCCCTTGTCTCACCTCAGTGGATCGCGACTTTATTGAAAGAGACTTGACCACAGACGAAATTGCGCAAGCAATACGTGCATTGAAACCAGGCAAGGCACTTGGACCAAACGGTATCCCCATCGAACTATACAAACTACGACCCAATAAACTCGCACCATACCTCAAATCGATGTTTGAGGAATCTTTAGAACTTGGGGCTCTACTGAGGGAACAAAGAATAGCCACTATAGTCACCATACATAAAGAAGGGAAGCCCCGAACTGACAGTGCCTCGTATGGGCCGATTTCCCTCCTAAACGCTGAACCCAAAATACTGGCCAAACTTCTGGCTGCCCGTCTGCTCAAGGTAATAGCCGCCCTGGTGCACCCAGATCAGTCTGGCTTTATGCCACGCAGAAATACGGCCTTGAACTTACGCAGGATACACGGAGTGCTGGGCAGAGCAGCAACGATCCAGGAGTCGGCCGTGATAGTGTCCCTGGACGCAACCATTGCATTCGACATGGTTGAATGGCCCTACCTTTGGGCAGTACTTGCAAAATTGGGATTTGGCCCAAATTACAAACAGTGGGTTCGTCTCCTGTACCAAGAACCTCTGGCCCAGGTAGTGGTAAATAACAAACTTTCAGCCACATTCCCACTCAGCCGTGGAACCCGTCAGGGCTGCCCACTCTCTCCCCTCCTTTTTGCCCTAGCTCTGGAGCCACTGGCTGCTTGGATCCGACAGGACCAGAGGAAACGAGGACTGAGATGGTCCCCAGACTGGGAGGACCGCATCTCACTCTACGCGGACGACATCTTACTTTATCTGGCCTCCCCGTTGAAGTCCCTAATTGTAGTCTTAGATATTTTGGCAGTGTTCGGCAGATTCTATGGATTCACGTTCAATTGGGGAAAATCCTTATTATTCGCCCTTAGGGGAAATCCTCCTAATCCCCCTAGAAACTGCCCAATCCAGATCAACACAGCGGGCTTTAAATACCTTGGTATTTTTATTTCCCTTGATCCCTCAGCCCGCTATGCCCAAAATCTCCTTCCGCCCCTGCATAGACTCAAAAAAGATATGATAAGTTGGAAGTCGCTTCCCCTCTCCCTATTGGGCAGAGCAGCCCTGTTTAAGATGATGTCCTTGCCCAGATTTCTCTATGCATTGCAAAATGCCCTCGACCCGGTACCTGCACAATATTTCAGGGAAATAGAGGGTCTTCAGAGAGAACTGCTTTGGGACGGTAAACCGCGTATCGCTCTAAATAAACTGACCCTAAACTGGTACGATGGCGGCATAAGCCTTCCGGACATAAAAAAATATTACTGGGCAGCACACCTGGCCGCCATAAATCACGGCACTTATGGACGAGGCGACGACCCTGGCTACGCCATGGATAAATGGCTCCTCCCCGGAGGTAATTATAACAGGGCGCTCTACTCGCGGCCTAAAAAAACCACCTTGACGGGCCCCACCAAGCATTCGGTCCAAGTTTGGCACGACGCAACCAACTCTCTGGGGTGGGGACGTAAACTGACGTTGGTGACCCCCCTTTGGGATTCTGAAACACTGGGCAGCCTATGGAGATCAAAAGGCTTTGACAGATGGGATCTCATTGGCATTACACAAATCAAAGACATTTGGGGAGATGGGGGAGTCAAGTCCTTCAACTCACTACAGGCCGAATATGACCTAGCTGCCACGGAATACTTCCGATATGCTCAAATCCTACACACACTCCAAACGCTCCTACATAAAGGGACAACCCCACCTGAAGCCTCACCCCTAGAGGACAGAATCCTAGATGGACACCTACCTGAAAAGACGATTTCCCTAATATACAAAAAACTGATAAATAATATGACCGATCCCCTACAGGCATTAAGGGAGAAATGGACGGGAGACGGGATTGAGATAGACGACGAAGACTGGCAAGAGGCAGTGTCCTCCCCTAGAGTGGTCGCCATACCGGCGCGCCTTAAATTGGCACAGCTAAAAATCCTTCACCGAGTCTACATCACCGGGCCACGCTTGATCCATATGGGGATAACAGACAAAGGGGAATGTAGGAGAGGCTGTGGTCAACTGGGAACCTTTTTACACATTATTTGGGAATGTAAGTTCGTCAGCTCTTTCTGGCACGAGGTACACAAGGTAATATTTGCTGTGCTGCGCACTCGCCTTTCACCGGAGGTGCGGCGTTGCCTCTTTAACATATGGGAGCCCACAGACCTGAACACTCACCAGACACAATGGGCTACCCTGGGATACATGATAGCCAAGAGAAACATCGCACAATTATGGGGAGTGGTTAAACCACCCACGCTGGAGGCCTGGGAGAGGGACCTCGACTGGTGTATGTTTAGGGAGAAGACGGTCTTTGTCGCCAGGGGATGCCCTAAAAAATGGGCACATATTTGGACCCCTTGGAATAGTTATCGTGGAGATATCTGTATGCCTCCTATTTGTCCTGAACCAAATGTCCCCCTTACCCCGTGATGTTCCCCTCTTATGTCGAAATGTAATCCTCCTCCACTGTACGATGTTACTATTTATTCAATATCTGTGTCCTCTGTATTGTTTACCTGAACCGATGCATGTTTCAATAAAAAGAATTATAAAAAAAAAGAATGAAGAACACGGAGGCAGATGAACAAATATATACAGAGTTAGATGACTGGCTAGTAGCAAAGTACATAATATCAACAACTTAGGGGCTCATTACGATACCCGGCGTAAAAAAATCCGCCAGGCATGGAAGCGGCAAAAATCCGCCCGCACACACCGCCTGAACACCGACCACGCCATTATGAGTACACAAACCGAAAACCGCCATCGGCGGAAAAATCACACAAAATACCGCCCGCCATCGTCCGAGTCGGAGTCAAACCGCCCGCCACGGACGGAAACACGCACGACAACACAAAACCGCCCGCCCACACGGCCGACACACCGCACGTGAAATTACGATCGCACCGCCATGAGCGCGGAAAACCACAAATATACCGCCCGCCAGCGCAAACAACGCCGATGAGAATCGACACGGCAGAAGCCATGGCGCCCACGTACCTGCACAGAAACCATCCGCACACAAAACCAATAGCACACAACATGGCCAACAAGTCCACACAGCAAGGCACACACAAATACACAAGCACAGTACACATCCCGAAAACACCCCCCGGACAAACAAAAAATACAAAGGCCAGAACCCCAGACACAACACACCTGAAAACAACAGACCATGAGGACACACCCACATAGGTGAGTACAAAAGCAGCACTCCCACAGACCACAACCCCTTGCTACATTGCAAACCAGAGAGGAGAGGAGAGGACACAGTGACACAGCAAGGACAGCAGCACACCACAGAAACGCACACATCACAACAACCACCACCAAACACCGGCACCACAAACCCCCTGCACATTACACAACACACACCGCACCAGCACCACAAACACCATGGCACCACAAAGGATGCCCAAGTTCACGCCCATGGAGCTGACGGTCATGGTCGACGAGATCATCAAGGTGTACCCACAAATCTATGGGAACATGGTCCAGCACACACCACTAGCCACCAGAAACAGAATGTGGACCCGGATCGTAGACCAGGTCAATGCAGTCGGGACCCTGCCCAGGAACAGAACCGAGATAAACAAACGTTGGAATGACGTAAAGAGCCTGGTCAAGAAGAAGGAGGGCAAAAACAGAGAGCTGGCTGCCGTCACTGGCGGAGGGAATCCCGCGCTCTTTAAGACCTTCAAAGCGTGGGAGGAGAAGGTGCGAGTCGTAATACATCCGGAGACCCTCGCCGGATTAGCAGGGGGAGTGGAGGCTGGTAAGTACAAACTAATGTATACCAGCACACCGCTATGTACTCACATGCGCAACTACCATGCCACAGCTCCCAGGGACAAACACCCCCATGTCCAGCACACAATACACAACACATCACACACACATGCAACAGACACTACCACACACAGCCCAAACCGAACAACTGTAAGATGCGTGGGGACATGTGTACACTAAGCCAGCCACGTAACCACCAACAGGTCCCCAAATATGCCAGAAGCGCCACAACGAGCACCCACCACACCCATGTGTCCGCCACAGCTGCACTAACCGACAAGTAACAGGTAAGTGGCAGGAACACAAAGTGCAGTGGGTGGGACGGTGGACAGCCCAAGTACAACACACACCAGGCCCCAGTCCCACAGCACAGCAAGGAGGAGCATCCCCCACACCTCACAGCCACGTGTCAGCCACCGCAGTGCACAACGACAGCCGAAAGGCAGACATCACGGTCCACAGCAATCGGTGTCAGTGGGTGTACAGCCACCCCCACGACCCACTACACCCCCCACCCCCACAGACCTGCAACATGGAGCACCCCCGCATAGAGCCATGTGGCATCCAGTACAGTGCACGCACGAACAACTTGCAGGTGGGAAACTGGACAGGGCTGGATTACTGGAGGCATGAGGACCATAACACCACCAACACATGGGACATGTCACGTAGCACACGGACACGCAGCACCGCCCACCGTCACGAACAAGTGAACAATGTGCACACGGACATGAACAGCAGACTCACACCCCACATGACCCATCACAGACATAGCAACACCCAAGGAGCCACGTCTGCATGCACAAGCCACACTGAATATAGTCCCACACGGCAGCCACTGTGCAACTCATCACACACAACCGAAACACCATTGAAGTCCTGTCCATGTAGCCCCTACTGCCTGTCAACCACACACCCCACAACTACGCCTATGTAAGACAAACAACACTAGACGCAACAGAGCGGAACAACAGAAATGCACACGAACACCACTGAACCCATCAAACTCACAGACACACCATGCACATACAACATACCATCCATCCCATCCGTCAGCCCCAGTCTCATGAAAGGCATGTCATCCGCACAGCTGCCACACATACAGCAGTCACGCTAAGACACATGCCCATGACCAACCATGTGCCAGAAGTCAATTAAGCGCACGACACACTGTGAGCAACAACACACAACATGGGCCACACCCCCCGAGCACTGCAGTGATGCACATGGCACAGGGCAGCACGCACACCAAGGAGATGGGACAACTGCAATACGTTGGCTGGCACACAACTATCACTCACTCATAACGATGCGTCCAATGCCATGTCCAGTAACCACAACAGACAGCAAATATGCAGGGCATGTCAGGCATGCACACACCTCAGACCATGCACTGTCATGCTGCCACAACACATGTCACGTTCGGCACCCATGGCTCACAGCATGTACCCCAAAAGCATATCCCCTCCCAAATGCGAATCTGGGGCATGGCCCCCATGTTGCCATATGCGTTCCTAAGCGTTCCATTTGAACCCCAAAAGCATATTCCATCCCAAATGCGAATCTGGGGCATGGCCCCCATGTTGCCATATGCGTTCCTAAGCGTTCCATTTGAACCCCAAAAGCAAAGTACAAACCAGACCCAGGATGGGCCAGGAGCCCGCATACACCAGAGTCACAATGAGTAGGGGCAAAGCAACACACCCATCGGCATGGCCAATCCGTCCCATGCCACATGTGCACAGCACACAGTCCCATTGCCTAGCACACACAACTACAGATGCCACAGCCACACACTCGCCTCCGGGAAACCCATGTACGAGATTGCACGAACTGCCAATGTCAGACGACTAATACATACTTCGCCAGGTGCAACACAATAACAAATCTCATTCTCTCCACAGGTGACGAACTGCTGGACGCTGGGGATGGAGACAGCAGCCAGCACAGCCAGCCTACAAGCCCCCAACGAGGACACACGGATCTGGAGGATCTGTCCACCTCTTCGGACACGGACCACCAAGCTGGCCCATCTGGCATGGCAGGGCCCAGCCGCTCCCCAGGACCCCTCCTACCCACCAACCCATCATCCAGGGATGCTGAACAGTCCCAGTCCCCTGCTGCCACTGTCGTTGCGGCCACACCCACGGTCATTGCGGCCACTACCACTGCCGCAACCATCGCCGCACCGACCACCACCGCCTCCACCACCACCACGTCTTCGCTGGCACCAGCCCCAGCGCAGGTGGTGGCCCGGCCGACTGGATCCACCCTGGGAGCCACAGCGAGGACCGTGGTGAGCAATGTGGCTAGTGGGCAGGCCGGTGGCAGCAGGACTGGTAGGAGGAGCAGGGTCAGGGAAACGCCAGCCTCCCCTGGGAGCCATGCCCTGCCTCAAATGGCCAGAGTCCTTGGGGCCTATGAAGAGGCCCAAGGACAATGGGCCAGGTCTGCTACTGACACGCGGGAGGTGCTGGGGGTGCTGAGGTCCATGGACGCCCATATGGGCCAATTCGTGTCCCGTATGGACCAACTCGTGGACCTCATGGGCCAGCTGGTGGTGGCGGTGGGGTCACAGGCAAGGCCAGCAACACCACCTCCGCCACCACCTGCTAGGGCGCAGGCTCGGGCAGCAGTGTCCACTTCCCCTGCGTCCACAGCCAGTGAGCACACCTCACCCACCACCAGCAGGTCGCCACCACACACCCCCTCCCAAACGTGGAAGGGGCCGTCCGAAGAGGAAACAGATCTCCCGGGAGGACTTTGCACGCTCCAGTCGCAAGTGAGGCAGCCAGCCAGCCTTCCGCCAGCCTTCCTTGACCAGCCACTGCATTGACTTGCTCTACGATCCCACTCCACACAGCCAGCTGGATGGCATGTGTGTGTTGGACTATGGACATAGAACCAGTGGGTACACCCTGATCATCACGCAGCCATGACCGACAGCTCATTGTCACTGCACGCACCACTTTTGTCATCACCTTACACACAATCACATGTCACAGTTCGTAATAAATGCACCTTTTTCACTAACTGCTGTTTGTGCCCTGTGTTTTATTTGTACGGAATACAACGGCCACCTTGGGCGGAAGGGCACCTGATGCGTGGCATGGCAATGGAATCCGGAGGGCCTGTAGGGACCTAGGGGTGGGAGACAGAACAGGAGCACATTCAATGAGTGTGTCACACACCCATCACACAGTACATGTCAACAACTACAAGCAATGTACACACATCGCACAGAGCAATAGGGCACAATGCCACAGTCACCAACAGTGGCATACTACCCTGGCCATGGAGCGTTGACACACTGCACGCAGTGAACATACGGCCACCCTGACACAGCACACACACACCTGCATAGATACAGACACATCATCCAGTCGTACATGGACACTCACCGTCAAGTGAAGTAGCGGGCGATGAGCTGCTGCCGCACATTCCCAGCTTCCTCCTCTCCGCTGTCCACCTCACTCGAGCTGTCCTGGTCTGCGGGCTGGGGCCCTGGTTGATCTCCGTCATCCACAATGAGGGGGATCTGCTTCCGAATGGCCAGATTGTGCAGCATGCAGCACGCCACCACTATCTGGCACACCTTCTGTGGGGAGTACGCCAGTGCACCCTCGGTGCGGTCCAGGCACCTGAACCTGGACTTGAGGAGGCCAAAGGTACGCTCGACCACACGTCTGGTCCTCCCATGTGCCTCATTGTAGCGATCGTCTGCTGGGGTGCGAGGATTCCTCAATGGACTGAGCAGCCATGCCCCATTCGGATACGCAGAGTCACCTGGGTGTGAGGGACACAGAGAACCGTAGCTATTCCAACTGGACAGGGGACAGCATCGCACAACCAGCACGCTACACCACTCCACATACTCACCGACAATACAGCCACGATCCTGTTGCAGATTGGCCATCAGTCGTGGCAAGATGCTGTTGCGCATTATGTGTGCGTCATGTGCCGAGCCTGGAAACTTGGCACACACGTGGGTGATCACCATGTCCGCAAGGCACACCACTTGCACATTCAGGGAGTGCGTGTGCTTCCTGTTGCGGTACAGGTGCTCAGTGGCCTGTGGTGGAACAAGGCCAACATGAGTGCAGTCAATGGCTCCCACGACGTGTGGGATTCTGCCAAGGGCATAGAATGCACCCTTCACTGCCGCCAATTCACGAGCCCTGGGGAAGCGGATGTACCTGTTCCGGCACAGCATCATGGCTGCCAGTACATCCCTCAGCACCTTGCTGAACATGGGCTGGGACATCCCTCCTCCACTGCCCACTGTGTGCTGGAATGACCCAGTGGCGAAGAAATGCATGGCGGCCATCACCTTAGCCGTGGGGGTGACAGCAGTCGGATACACCCTGCGGGGACGGAGATGGGGCTCTAACATGGCACACAGTCGATGCAGAGTTGGCCTGTCCAGCCGAAACTTCCTGATTACCTCTGTATCGTCCATGTCCGCCAGCAATTGGTATGGGCGGTCAATGTTCGGTCTCCGCCTGGGTTAAATGGCAGAGGACACATGTCAAAGCAACACGGCACATAGCAATTTCGCATACACATCACTGACATGACTGAGCAAGCACATGAGCCACAGCCCAGCTGTCAAGCTGGGACGGCACGGCCACAATACACTTACACAGGTCTCCCAACAATGGCAATGGCAAGTGAGACATACCACTGCCATGTGCATGCACATGGGGATCTAGGCCCCAATGACTTGCGGGGCGTGCTGATGGGGACTGACTGCATATTCGTCAAGCGGCAACGCCACGGCAACATGAGTGTCTGCTGAGCATGGAACTGCTTCCGAGGCTGGATGAGTATGGCACACGACGACGACGATGTGGGCACGGGCTGAGCGGCCAATACAAGTGGGACCTGTGGCACGAGGGGATATGAGACAGTAGTAGGTGTCAGCACTGCACCCTATGTACAGCACTGTACGGATCACAGCTCCCGAAACATTGACTGGTGTCCACATTGACAGCCCCATGCCAAGACGGCTGTGTGCTTGCAGTCACACGTCACAGGTGAGAGGTTACATTGCACGTGCCAGGTGGCAGACGTACATAGTGGGAGCTGGCATGTGTGTGCATGTGTCTCCTGTTCAGGATCCACCAGATGGGCGCTGACTCTGTACTGACCATTGGACACAGCATGTTCCGTGGAAGGCTTGTGTGTGTGGGATGGTGGCACTGGATGTGCCTCCGTTGGGTGGGGGGCCATGCACAGGGCGGGTACGTCGATGATTGCGCATTGTTGGTCACGGTGGGTGCACCAACTAAGATGTGTTGCCCTGTGTTCAATTCCTATGTCCGCATGATGATGGACTGTGGATGTGGGCAGACTACACATTGGTCGATGTGCTGTCTATATGCATGTGCCTTCACACCAGGCACAGCTGCCCCTGCACATGTGACCCCTGCTGGACTCGCTGCTGGGTCTGTGGAGCTGATGCACCTTCTGCGCGTGGGGCGGACAGCTCTCCTCACTTCCCTCATTGCGCATGTCATGTCTTTGCCGCAGGTGACATGGATCATGGAGGGCCCACATGTACGCGTGGGTAGGCTACACATGATTGTTCACTGGTCGCCACCCCCAGTCAGTGTTTCGAATGGGAAGGTTGTCGTGCTGGTGGTATGTTCGATGTGGCGGATGGGCGGGCCTAGGTGCGGGCTTACATTCCGGACATGGGGGTAGTTGGATTGGCGACGAGTTGCAGTACACACGGGACACGTCTCTTCCTTTCCACATCTGGGTCATCCCTTGTACTAACTGACAGTGATACAGTCATCTTCGCCCCAGCCCTCATGTCCTCCCCTCGCCCCCCAATATGCATGCTCACCTGCGAGGCTAGCGCTTGCACAGGCAGCCCCAAGCTCGCACCAGAGAGGGCAAGGAGTGTATGTGTGGGTCCAGTTGCACGAGTGGGCTGTCTCAGGGTATGATGTGTGGCGGGACGCCGTCCACCTGCGTGGTGCCCCAAATGGAGACCCGGCCTGCATGGACTATGCATCACAGTCTTCGCCTTCCGGATCCGCCACCTGCGACACCCAGTGGCTGTGGCTGCCCTTGCGGCCAGGCCGCGTCCGTCTGTGGCTGATGGCCCACACATTCACTCTTTGGCCTCTCTGGGGAGGGCTCGGGGTGGTGGCGCACGCGCTTGCACTTAGTCGCAATGGCATGTGTCGTGGTTGGTATGATGGGCAATGGATGGGATGGTGCGAGCCACCTCCCGTGACGTCAGTGCTGCTCGTGCTGTGGTGCGTCCCCCTACACTTCCATTTGACTTGTGCCATGCTAGACGTTGAGGTTCTATTGCCTGCGTGATATGACCAGGAGGAGCGCGAGGAGACCTCTCACACACCATGCTCCACTGCCATCCCGTGCCCTGTATCGCCTGTGCGGATTGACTATGTTGGGGTTACACCTGGTCGACTGGGGCTGTGTGTGCCTTGTCAAGGTGCATGGCGGGCGCACAACAGGATCCAGCTTGTCCACAGAGGGTGGGCTGAGGTGCGCCTGGTACCGCTTGTACGTGTGCCCGGCTGCTGTGCACACACGTGTTCACTCCCCCCGACAGGTGTCCTCTCACAATGCCCAGGGAAGCGGTGGTGTACTGTTCATGAGCCCTCCCAACACGGCGTGCTCCAACTTGGCATGTGCGCATCTACCCGTCACACCCACCCACCTGAGCACTGCGTCCATACGACTTCACACGACACATGTGTGTCTTCCACAGTAGTGCTACTCATTTGCGTTGACATCCAATACCAGTGGACTACATGGTCATGTCACGACTGCCGTGTACTTCACATACTCTCGTCCTCTCTCATTCGTACTTGTGAGATGAGTCAGCGGAGACAGTTCTGGTTTCAAACATTATATTGAGTCTTCTGTCCTCTGTGATGCAGTATAGTGGACACTACTGGCAGCGGAATACATGTTGAGGATATACTGAGCATGATAACAAATGGGATAGGGTGTGGGGTTACATGTGATTGGCTGTTGCATGTGGGATGTGGGCTTCAGAGTTACATCTGCTTGGCCAAGGCTGTGCTAATGTACATTTACGTATAGCTGCGGAGCTGCGGACTTTGACACAGACGGTATACATGTAGCCTACCAGACCGCTCGGCATCATGGGCACAGTCCATCTCAGTTCCATGTGACAGGTTTGCTGCGGTTGTTCCTCATGCACGCGTGCATGTGAGATGACATCAGGGCATGTGCTTGCGTGCATGCAGCGGCGTGCCACTTGTTGTTGCACTGTGGTGGTTACTGGACATGTCACAGTCACTGGGGTCGTGTTGTTGTTGTATGCACTTGTCGTCCATGCAAAGGTCCTGGTATGGGATTCCCGGGGCGGGGGTGGGAGGGGTGCAGCACCCACAGACTCCAGGCGACCTATTCATGTCCACTGAGCGGTGTGTGTGTCCATGTGCGCTGGATCCATGTCGTGTCCTGGTTGTTCGTGCAGTTCCGTCCATGTGGGTGCGATGCACAGAGCCCATGCCACTGCCTCCCACGATGCATGCGGTGTTCCTGGATGTGATGGGGAACAGTGTGCATGTCCCGGTCATATCCGATGTCATGGCGATGTCGTTGATGGTGTGGTTACAGTTGCCGGTCGCTTGGTATGGCTGTTGTGGTGGTGACTGGCCAGATCCGTGCGGAAGCTGAGCATGGGTGCGGGGTTGGACTTCATAGGTCACTCGGGGAACCTGCGTTGTGGTCCGACGTATTTACAGGTTGTCAGGTATGCGATGCCGTCCAGCAGGGCTTCCATGTCATTGGTGGTGTACATGTTTGCCAGCCAATGAAGCGGATGGTGGCTGTCAAGGTGTTGTTCGTAGGTTGTCCCTTGGAGGACCATGATGGGGCATGCTGGGTGACATTCGATGTAGCTGTTCTCGATGATCCGTCGTGTGGAGGCACAGTGGTTCCATTTCAGTGCGCGTGCGATGTTGGCCACATACGCCATGCCCCCATAGGCAGAGCAGGCCCTGTCGTGTGCGTCCAGAGGGAGGAGTAGTGGTAGCAGGTCCGCCTTCAGACATGCCGGGTTGGAGAGGCATATCTCGACGGGATGCTGGTAGGGACACCTCCGACAGTAGAAGACGGGCATGACGCAGCTGAACAATGTGATGCGGTAAGTCAGTCGGTAACTTACGTTCAGCAGGGACAGGAGATCGCATCCCAATGTATGTATCGTGTTGGTTTGGTACAGCTTGAGCTCTTCGGCGTAGTTGGGTAGGTGTGTTGCGGTTGCCATTTCGCAGCGGTTCGTAGAGGTGGCGTGCTCCGGCTGTGTGTGCAGTCTGCAATGTGCACACTCCGGGGTTGCTGTGAGCTCTGTGTAGTCGTGGGGAGACAGGACTTGTGTTCTGTTGGCTTGTTTGGAGGACACGGGCCCTCTTCCCACATGCTTCTCAGACAGTTCAAGGTCGGTGCTGTGTGACTCCTTCCAATTAACTTGCATGTGGCCGACATGGGGGAGTGTTTTCTTGTTTCTTCCCCGTCCGTTGTGTGCTTCTGTGATATGCGCTATCTGCCCTGTGGTCGGTCTCCTCGGCATGCCTGTGTTGGTCTATTCTTGGACAATGGCTGTATTCACCGGCTTCTGTCGTAGGGCTGTGGTTTCGGTGTTGGAATGGAAGGTCATTCAGTGCTGTCTGCTCTCCCTTGTGTGGGCGGCAGGCTGCCTTTCCGCTCTGCGTTGGGCCTTGTGTGTGGATGTAATTCTTGGGCCACCTGTTGTCGGTCCCCGGGCTCTTTGGTGTTCCGTTTCATGTGTCTTGTTCATATGTGCAGGGTGGTATGGGTTTTTCAGTGTGGTACTGGCGTTCCTCTTCCCGAAGGAGCCCTGCTTCTCCTAGTTGGTGTTGCCGCCGCTGTGTGCTTCGCCATGTTTGTTACACTGGGGTGTGTCCTGCTGTTGCGTGACTTCACTGACATGTGTGCGTCGGTTGTGTGGCGTTGGGTGTTGTCCGTGAATTGGGCGTTGGGGACATGTCTGTGGCCGGCCTGTCACGTGTCATGTGCGTTCGGGGTGGGGCTGGTGTGTGTGCTGCTTGGTTGTGTCCCTGTGTCTGTGTGCGACGCATGCATGGCGCTGCGGTTGGCCTCTGCGTTGTGCGCATGTGTGGCGGCGTCATCGGCGCTTTGGGGCCGTGACGGGGTGGTTGGTTCCTAGTCCCAGGTGGTGTGTACACATGTGTTCTGCGATGTTAGGATTTGGCCTGTGTGTCATATGTGGATGCAATGGTGGATGTGTAGTGTGCACGCGCTGGTGGGGGGTTGTCCGCTTTTTCCGCCCTTGCACTGTGTGCGCTGTTTGCGTGCACTTGTTGTGTGTGTGCCTACCTGCGTCTCCGCGGTACGTTGCGTCCTTGGTGGTGCATCAGCAGAAGCATGGGAAGGGCCTGCAGTGCTGGATTCATGCCCGGGTGCCGCTTCTTCGTTGTCCGTGCTCTGCGTCCGTGTTTCCGCCTCTCTTTCACGTGCGGTGTCTCTTTGCCGTGGGAGCCGTTTGTTTGCGGCATCGTAATTTATGCGCCGGGCGGGACGTGTTTCGTCGGACGGTGTGTGTCAGTTGGGCTGCGCCGCTACGTGTGCGGGCGCACTTTGATGGCGGACGGTGTTGCTGGCTTGCCGGCGGTGTTTGGCCTGCTTTTTGCATCGTAATTGTGCGGGCGTGTGGACTGCTGCGTGCCGGCGGTAACTGGTGGTTTTTGCATCCGCCAGCACGGCGGTTGTGCTTCCGCCCGCCATCGTAATGGGCCCCTTAATTTTGAAAGTAGGACAATTATTGGCTCAAATACAATTTGGGCTACTAATGTAGTACAGTGCTACCAAAAACAAATATGAGGTAAGAAAATAAACTAGTTTGCTGCAATGAAGTTTAACAACTATTAGAAAGGCTTTTGAAACAATAGAAAACTAGATATGAAATACAATTAAGAAGTCAAATATTATGTGACTGTTATAAACATAAAGTGGGCTATAAACACAGCCCAATGCTACTAAATAGCAGCAAAAACCATAGAGACTCTGCTGACTGTTGGAAAGCAATGCAGCTGTATTTCCTCTTCAAAGACATCTCAGAGAGATTGAAAATTAAGCCACATCACCTTCATCTCTACAAATACCACTCCACTCTACAACATGCCACTCCACTCTATGATGCACCACTCCAATCTACAACACGCCACGCCACTCCACTCTACAACAGGCAACTCCACTCAAAGACATGCCACTCTACTCGAAGACAGGCCAACCGCGTCTATGCCACTCCACTCAAAGATCCTCCACTGTAAGACAGTGAATGACATGATGCTCTAGGGCACGCCACCCTAGGCACTCCGTGACACATCACTCCATGCCACTCCACTCTACGACATTCCCCTCTGACACGCCACTCCGCATATGAGACTCCGCTGTATGACACTCCACACCATGCCACTCTGCGACATACCAATCCACTGTACGACATTCCACTCCACAGTACAACATGCCACGCCACTCTACGCCACAACATTGGGTTAGATGCATAACAAACATTATTTTTTCAAAAACCAATATATACCAATATATATATCAAAAGTAAAAAAATCTGTAAACAAAATTTCGAATACAATATTGACTTTTTAAATTAAAATTAAAATTACAAAAACATAGAAACCCAAAATATGATATATCAAAATATCAATTTTATCATTTAAAGATTGTAGTATGCTGAAATTAAAGTTAATTGTAATGTATATTACAATGATGCATATATTTTTAAACCTTACATTTTCAAATTGAAATTCCAATCTGGCAAATTAAAAAAAAATTAACATTATTTGGAAATGTCACTCACCTAATTAGAATACCCATTAAATATTAAAAATATTGATTGAAATAAGTGCGTATGTTTTTTAAAATTATCAAAGCATATTTTTCATTATATTATAAACGTGTTACATAAAAAATAAATGTAATCAAAAAATGTTTTCAAAATATTTATTAAATATAATTTATTTGTTTAAAAATGAAGAAAAATTTAAAATGTTAATTATTTAAAACATCATTTTTAAAGAAAGAATATTTAAATAAACAGATTTTTATTGTAAAACACAACACACTCAAGTCAAGTCAAGTCAAATAAGCTTCTTTCGAAAACACATCGTGTATCATAAAAGCTACGAAAAATGACATCTCTAAGTTAAAAACACATCGTTAAAAAGAAAAACAGGTCACTAAAATGAGAAAATAAAAACACAATGGATAAATACAGGCATAGTCCTCCCCTATAAACAATAACATTGCTACAGCTTCCTACGTCTTATAACAGCCAATAAATATCGTGACAATACAACACATATGTACAGGCTCGGTAGAGTTTGCAAATAGATAAAAGCTGGGCGACATTGCACAAATCCAAGTTGTTTTTAGCAGCGGCTTAATAAAGCATTTTCTCAACTCTGTGTAAAACAAACAGAATATGAATAGTACTTTGCTTAGAAACGTTGTCACATGGACAAAACGCCATATCAGAGGCCCAATTATTAATATTTGGAAAGGTCGTTAGATAATGAAAAATGTCCAGCCGAAACCTAGTCAGGACGAATCTGTCCCAATAGTTATTTACATTAGCTAGGTAAGGTTGCATATCATGGCTGGTAAGAATTAGCTGGTTCTTCTGCACCGAGGGTTTCATAATGTCAGTGGATAGCCTCAAATCCACTAATAAGGAAAAGCATTTTAATTTAATAGCTTTTCTTTGAATACTGCCAGTAAGCTCCAAATGGTCAAACAACTCGGAGTGGCCAATGCCGACCAAAAAGTCACGTACGAATCTGAGCCAAGGGATTTTTAATGCTGATGTAGATCTGAGACAGTCCTCTATAATAGAGCGATTAAGCGCAGTGTGTTCCGAGGACCAGATCTTGTCCCAGAGCAAAACTGGCTGGACCTTAATCATATCTGTAAGGTATGGGACTCCCAATTCGGAGTGACACACGTAAGTGGAGCTACTTTTAGGTAGAGCAAGGAGATTCCTTAGGAATACATTTTCTGCACGCTGTAATGATTCGACATTAGCGTATCCCCAAAGCTCGGACCCGTACGTGGCAGTCGGTTTACATTTGGCCTTATAAACGTGCAGCATTTCCCTCAGGTGTTTTATACTCAATTTCCTGGCAAAGTCCAGCAGAGCTGTAGTACTTTTAACAAATTGAAGCCTCCTTGACTTAATTGCATTGGACCAACTTCCATCTTTGTTAAATAAAGTACCTAAATAGGAAAATGTAGGTGTAAATAGAATCTTCGAGCCCTCTATAAAAATGTCTCGACAGTTTGAGGACCTGTTCCCGAGCTTCATAATAAAAGTTTTACTGATGTTTATTTTTAGACCCAGACCTCGCATAAACTGGGCAAATTCATCTAATACTCGTTGTAATCCTAATGAGATACAAGCCATTAATACCGCGTCATCGGCATATAAAAGTGCCGGGATTGGGCGCTAAATTGGTGCACTTATTTGCAAGGGTACCAGCTAAACTATTATGGGAAAGATTAAACAAAAATGGGGCGAGTACGTAACCTTGGCGTACGCCTCTTTCTATCAGAAATGATTGGCTGCATTCACCTTTCAGTCCATAATGAACTCAGTCCAACCCAGTGCGTATAAGTCTCTTCGGAAGTTTACAATAGAGTGGTCCACTTCCATACTATCCATAACCAACCATAGTTTATCATGTACCACAAAATCAAATGCACAGGTTAAATCTACAAATGCTAGGAACAGACTCCCTTCTTTAATAAGCACATAATTCCCTATAAGTAGATTTAAATTAATAGCCTGTTCAGTAGTCCCCAAGCCTGGGCGGAACCCGTACCACAGGTCGGAGATAACACTATTGGACTCTGCCCAGTCCTGCAATCTGGTAATAGAATGCGTCCCGCCACTGTAACTAGTGAGTCCAGCAAGGAAATCAGTCTGTATTGTGCTGGGCTGTTACGATTGCCTTTCTTAAATATGGGAACTATCAGAGACTCGGACCAGGTTTGTAAAAATCCTTTGCTCCGACAGGCTCTAAAAAGTAGAGGTAAAGGGGGGCCCCAAAGGTTGTTATTGGATTTGAACAAGTCAATGGGAATCCCTTCAGAGCCTGGTGCCATACCACCTTTACTCACCTTTAGAGCCATAACTACCTCATCTAAGAAAAAGTCAGGTTAGGTCTGATCAGATTCAGAGGAAGTGTAAGAGGGAATACTCATAGAGATGGAACTAGGGAGAGACATAGTAGTAGCCTCCTGTTTTGAATAAAGAGTAGAAAAATGATTAAGCCATTCGGTTTCTGTAATGGCGATCTCCATGCGAGGGCTATCAACTATATTAAAAAAAGGAGAATTAATAATACGCCAGAAAGTTATATTATCTTTTGACAAGCTAGCCTTGTGTAGTTGATTCCAAGTCTCCTCCTTCAGAGTCTTTTTAAGATGTTTGATAGCAAGCCTGTAGGCAAGTCTACACTCCTGCACTTCCTGGATAGACCTTGGTTGTTTGCCTACTGCTAACTTTAAACATCTCAAGGCCTTCGAGCAAGCACTATCAAACCAACTGCGATTCTCTGATCCGGCTGTATTCCGATTAACTGTAAGGCCTTCAGTAATGCATTTTTTATTTGCTCGAAGGCCATAATGATTTTATCAGCATCTGCATACTCATCTAAACAGGTATCAAAAGCCGCCGTCTGTTTGAAAATTAACTGTTCTAAAAAGGTATTAGGATTGACCAGAGACCATCTTAAGGCATACCCGTTGCACCGAGAGATCTCAATGTTCTCCATAGTAGACACACATTGAGTGTCCCTCTGTTGGGAAAGTGAATTAAAATTCAGAGCTACACTCTGTGGAAAGTGATATCTGATTGCAGAGTCATAGATGGAAAAGTCTAAAACCAACTCGGAATAACGTAAGGGAAACAGCAAAAAATCAATAACGCTATTCAAACCCCTACTGTTAAAAGTACACTTTACTTCCATTGAGGGATTAGTAAACTCATTACAGAAGGACAGATTATATTTGAAAAGTAAATCAACTAACAGGTCCCCATATTCAGTATCTAAAAAATTATTAACATCACCATTATCAATCGCAGCTAGCCCACACACCTTATTAGATGGCTGGGGACAAGTACGTAAATTAAAATCACCACCCCAGAAAACAATAGGATCCCTACACCCAGTAGGGAATGCTGATTCCAAATCAATGCATAGTTGGCGGAGGGCGATAAAAATGTCCCGCGAGGGGGCATTGTTGTAAAAATCTACTATTACCAGAGTGGAATATTGATTAGTTTGAATTGAAATAATGTGAAAGTACACTTTGGTCACAATCACCGCAATATTCTGTAAGGGCATCTTATTAGACACATAAATGCATAATCCCCCTTTAGGTCTCCCACAGGTCGAGGGAATTGCTGGGTTATGGAATGTTTTAAAACCGGTGAGGTGTATTGGGTCAACGGCCCATGTTTCCTGTAAACAAAGGACATGAAACCTGGACACACAAACTCAAACCACTCAGCCATAGTACTTTTAAAACGTAGCCCAGCAACATTCCAAAACAACGCCATAATGGCACAGTCAGAACGGGCGACCTGGGCTAGTAGTGACTGTTTAACTATTAGGACCTTATTAACAGTAGGTTGAGGGGAAGGAAAATCACAATCAGCACCTATATCCGGACAAACATCAGTTTTGGGCGATGGTAAAGTAGAACTCCCACACTGAATGCCTCTACTTGGATCGGGAGAATCATTCAGTCAGTCCACTCCATTAAGAGTAGGCAGACACTCAAACCTGTTGTGGGTTACAAAAGGAGGTAAAGGGGCAATGAACTGGGCCTGATTGAACTGAGCTGGCTGTCAGACAATGTAATGAAAGACCGCAGTCGGTAAAAGAAGCCATGAGGTAAAACTACTATTTGGTTTATGGCACGAGGCAAAGAGCTAGCTCTCACAACCCACTCAAAACCCACAACCCCATTAAAATTTGAAAAGATAAAACATTTAAATAATTAAATATATTCATGTAAGAAACCGGGTTATTAGTTCAGGAGAATGTGATTCCTTCTCAAGCAATAAGTCCAAAGTCTGAGTCAGAGCAAACATAGTATTTAGTAAATAAACCTGAGCTGAACCCCTTGTTTGCTATGGCACTGCAGCCAGGCTAAAATTAAAGAAAATGCACAAAGTATTTAGTAGCACCAAAACATTCAAGTTGTCAAAACACAATAGAAATCCCTCATCCCAATTTCTCAAAATCAAGAATATATTAATAAGAAAAATGACACACAAAGAATACAATCCAATAAGTGAGATTGAAGATATGAATTTTAAAAGTTTTAAGTTAAATTTAAAAAACACCAAGAAACAGCATAGTATCTGTGGTTCAGACTGACCACAAACACAACTGAGGCTGGCTACTCCTGATGTGTCAACCTGAACAAAAACCTTACCTTAGGACCAAACTTTTTTTGAAAGTGGAACTCTTCCAGCATGGCACGGTAGAAAGCTGTATGTGATGAAGTACTCATTAAGTCAGATACCACTGGTTTAGGCAGGAAAAGCTCGGAGCTGGAAAATTTTAATTGTGGGTTTGCCAAGGTTTTCTTGCGACCAGATTTTTCTTCCTTTGTCCAGTCAACATTTTTATATTGAGACTTAGAGCCTTATTTAAATTTGGCAGACAGGATACTCTGTCACAAAAAACTGCTGCATTACGAGCGCATGATAGCCTATGGAACTTGAAATAAGGTGGAAAGAATATCCATAACATTTTGATGGCGTATCATATGCTCTAAACTCTAAATGAGGTCCTTAATCTCCTTTTTTGAGCTTGTAATACTCCAGCGGAACAAGCCTGGAAGCCATAGCCAGGCAGGGTGAGCCAAAGATGCATACCTTAACCAGGATGTTATGCTTAAGTCTTTTTTTGGGCAACAAAGATCTCAGAGCTCGACCAACCTGATTTCCCCGCTGAGATTGCACCTTGGTTGGTTTACCTTAGTGGTTAGTCCTGTTCCTATCGAAGTCAAACTTGTTCAAGTCCCAACTTTTTCTTTCTTTTGGAGCAGTTCCTCTTGAACAATTTTAAGGCTCCCAGGACCCCAGGCACAGCACTCCAGAAGGCCACCAGCCCAGCTCAGTTATTTTCCACTGGTCAACTGGTCACTACAGGAAAACACAGCTTTTGGTGTCTCTGGAGGCACATAGGAGGTCAGCCAACTGACCTTTGGAGTCCACTTCTTAGACCTGAGTATGAGCTTAGCTTTGGCTACTACGTTTGTAAGGTATGCTAACCAGTAGGTATAAATGATGCCTAGAGACTCCCTGACTAGGGTGTACACCATCCTTCTTTGCTAACACATCCTGTTCCCCTTACTACAAACTCCAAAATGGCAAAACCTTTCTACCACTGGGGGAAGCTGGTGGCCAACCCAGGGTGGTGTCCATGATAATGAGCAGTCCCTTCCTACCTAGACACTTCAAACTAGTTCTGGGACCTCTTTCCTCCCAAAGTGAATGGACCAGGAGGTTCGTAGTGTACCACCGAATCGAAAGGCCCCTTTTCCTCTGGTCTCACTTATCACATGACTATGAATGGGCAAGCCTCGCCCTCGTCTCTTTCAAGTTAAAGAAATTCCTGGATCCTCCTAAATAGCCATTCCTGAGATAAGCTAAATATTATACCTCACCCCCAGGCCACTCTGCCAAAAGGCCCAAGCCATTGTCTGTGCAGCACAGACAACGCCTGCTTCGGGGTGAAACACTGACAGTTAGGCAGCTGCAGGCATGCTAATGCTAATTAGCCACTGGTGCTTCAGGCATGAAAAGTATAGCTTTCTAAAAGTCGCTTTTGCTATATATTTATAAAAGACCCAACTTTACCATGGGTTTGGGTTTTTAATAAATATTAAAAATGCTGGTTGAAAGGACTATGTGGCTTTTTCTAAGCCAAAGGTAGAAAAATACAATTTTAATTGTACGCCACTGTACCTATAGTGTTAAAATAGCTTTCAGTGGCTATTCACTGGAGGAGCATGCTAACCTTACATTCTTACATGATCCACTTTTAAGCTCTAGGCACCCTACCTTATGAGCTAGAAGCCTACTTAGGGGTGACTTACTTTATATTTAAAAATAGTTTTTTCTCCTGACAAGAAGAGTATTTAGACAGGTTTGACTGCAGGTTTAAAAGGTGCAGCTGTCAAGCTATGCATGTAGCGCTGATGCTATGTTTTTCTTGTCAGCCTAGTGGATGGTACAATATGTGCTGCAGTTCAAGGGTGACAGTTAACTTCCCTGCCATAGCTGTATTTCCTGTACCACATACTGTGCTATTATTGGAAATTGGGGATTAGCCAATTTTAAAATGGTTTCAGGGTCAGAGCACAAACACTGGGGACCCGTAGGTTCTAAGATGGATTTATTGTAACATACTACAGCAGAATTTACACTAGATATGAGCGTCCAATTGAGCAAGCATTTCTTGGGGTAAAGAACAAACATTTTGGAATTAACTTAATTGAAACATTAAAAAGATGCTTTTCAATTAAAGATTTGCTTTTTTAACTTAGTGGATACACTTTCTGTTTAAAAGGAACAAAAAATGATCTGACCAGTGTGCGTCTTGAGGCTTTTTTTCACAGTTCATGTAAGGTATTGTGGATAGTGTTAAGTCAGGATTTTTCACTTTTGTATCTGTCAGGCAGAAGAGAATTTATCTAGGCAGTTGTTGTTTAGGAGTTAAACAAATTCTCAGACAAGATTGTCTTTGAGACTGTCCTACTTTTTTATTAAAGTGTGCCATAAATATGTTATCCGAGGAGCTGTTTTGTTGATATATGATATATTCCAAGAAATTTATCTTAGGAGGGTTGTATATGATATGTAGGCAGAATATTTTATTTGGAGACATGATGCAAGCCACCTATTAAAGTTCAAAAACAGATTAGGATGGATTTGACATTTTATGGATGGTGGGTGATGTTTAGGTGCCAAGCTTAAATCCCTTATCAGAGAGCAAAGTCCAAACAACTGAAAATCATAGAGACTGAAAACATGTGCATTGCAAGGCTAAGGGGGTACTATGCTTCACTGGTGAGTTCATGGAGACAAATGCCAGTGTTGCTGAAACAGTGGGGCAGGTGAAGTTTGCAGGGGAAGTTAGAACTGACAAATTTCCAGTAAAAAATTAGGATGCAAATATTAGAACTGATACATCAATAACTAGGGACTGATAATGCATTGAATCAATAAATTAGGACTACTAGATCAAAACATTAGGACTGATAAATTAAAACTGATAAAACCAATTAATGGTGTCCTCCATTAAAATAAATGCATACAGCTTCCCTAAATGGGGAACAATTCATTAAAAATGTCGTCTTCTGTATTTTTGGAAGGTCTCTATAATGCGCTGAAAGCTTACACATACATCTGAAATATCAATATAGTATGTGTCTAAGTCTAATGAGTAAGTGAAAGACTGACTGACTGACTGCATTTTAAGGTGCAACCACCCAGAAAGGATCTCTTGGCACTGGTCAAAACATTGCCTATCGCAACAAACGATTTCAGCTTTTTCCTGAAGCAGCAGATTGGTTGTGTGCTTAACATGAGAAGGTAAATCATTTCACAGCTGATGTACCTGTATGAAGAAGGAACTGATGGCATTTTTAGCAGATTGTATTTAGGAGTGTAAATAATGTGATCCTTATCATAAAGTCTTGGATAGAAGTTTACTGGGCAATTGTGGCCCAGACAGAACTAGTATCCTAATGATAGAGGCATATAAACATCCATCTTAGGATTTTGAAACTGAGTTTGGGCCTATGCTGGGAGCAAGTGAAGCATGCTGTGAGTGTGTGTTTGGTGTGGCCCTTTTCTCAAGGCTGCAAATGGCAAGTACAGTCACATTCTGAAGTTTTGCAGTCTATCCAGAAAGCTTGTTTTGCTAAGCCTGAATACAGCGCATTTAAATAAGCTAGGCAGGAGTTGTTGGCGGCCGTCCCAAGTTTCAAGTTAAAAGGCATTTTAACTTAGTGATATCTGTTGTTGCAGTACTTTAGTGAAATTTCACAGTCTTTTGCAGAAGTACCATGGTACTTAGTGATGATAGGTAGACATTTTGTTTTTAGTTACAGTTTGGCTGTATTCTGAGTTTCATTAAAAAAAACGTCTTTCTTCGAAATATTTTTACACCAATTCACACAAGCAACAACATCCACAGCCAGAGGATTTCTTAGATTCTTTTGGAGGCTTTATGACCCTTGCTTAACCTTACTTAAGATCCTTTGAATTAAGGAATTGATTTTGATGGTGGGAATATATACAATTTTTTCCTGATGAAGGTGTTGGTCGATGAATTATGACCTACCGAAACACGTCGATGCTCTTTTAAATTGTGCTGTGTAACTATATGGGTGTATTTTCGGTTGAGAAAATATAAAAAGATATATATGTGTAATTGCATATTCTCTTCCTTGGTATGACCTTGTTTTATTGTCTGTACCAGCCATTTATTTTACTTTCATTGTAGGAAATGTCTCTTCTTCCTTCTTTCCTACTTTTGCTCTGGTTCCCCCTGTTTTTAAATATGCTGTTTTGAACTATTGCTGCTAAAGTGTATTTATTGTATTTTTGCACATTTTCTATTTATATGTTGATTTTAATTGCATAACAGTATACATGATGATGTGATGATTTTTTCTAATTATTGGATTGAATAAAAAATATCTTTTTTAATTAATGGTATAGATTTTTCTTGTGTGCACTGTTGATATACTGACAATCTAAGAAATCCTCTGGCTGTGGATGTTGTTGCTTGTGTGAATTGGTGTAAAAATATTTCGAAGAAAGACGTTTTTTTTATGACTTTTGTCTTGATGGTACCCACTTTCTTCGACTATTGGGTCCCTCTCATTTATTTGAGATGTATTCTGAGTTTCGCCCATAGATATTGGTATTAGGTTTGATATTTTGCCTTAACTATTACCACTTTGCTAAAGTGGTAATAAGTAGGGAAAAATATTATACATTTCTATATATTTTTCTTAAAACTGCCTTGGAAGTACCGCAGTAGCTAAAAAATAAAAATATTGTCACAAAATCAAAAATATACTGTAATACCCTATATTTCAGAAATATAGTGTAATACAGTGTATTTTCTATTTTTAACATATTTGATTATGGACAAATAAGTCCATGGAGGACCGTGGTAATTCCTACAAATTATCGAGCTACTTAATTGTTTTTTTTAGATGCACAGTTCTCCCTAAACTGCTGTAAAAATATATATAAATGTATAAATACATTTCTCTACCTATTAGCACTTTAATAAAGTGGTAATAGGTAGTGAACAACAATAAAACCTACTACTTACCTATATCTAAGACTTTAACCCACAACGCAGCAAAAAGCAGAATGCAGCCAAGCTGCTAAAAACTACATAGCTGCCTTTTAACTTTGGCAGCACGACCATTAGCCAATCACATACTGACCTCTCATCTGCATGTCCCGAGGTATACCTCAAACCTACCGTGGTATTCTGCACCGCAATATATAACTAAGTCCTATAAAACGTATAACTTTACCACCACCTACACTATTCCCACATACTACCAAAATTTACCATATACACTTCTGTTTCAATTACCACACTCTCTATCGTCCAGAGTTTCCTAAAGCCGTGTGCAGAACGTATGGTCGTCCCCGCCTCTAACTCTTGGTGCGAGCAGCTGTCCGGTTTTTTTATAGACAAAATCCAAACAATCCAGGATAGCTTCAGGTCTGGTCTCCATGTGCAGGCGGAACACCCCCTTCGGACTGCCCTAGACTCAGAACTAGCTTGCACTCTCCTGACAGTTTTTACTCCTATTTCTCTGTCGGACACTTTGGCCATCCTCAAATCTTTTAAATCAGGTTCCCCAGCAGACCCTTGCCTAGCCAGGCAGTTAGCGGCGGTGGCGGAGATAGTTAACCCTGAAGTGAATTATATCATCAATCTTTCACTTCAAACCGCCACGGTTCCACCGGAGTGGAAACAGGCAAAACTTCTCCCCCTGCTAAAAAAGCCTTCCTTAAACCCCGCCACACTAACTAGCTACCGACCGATCTCACTTCTCCCGGATGTGGCGAGGGTGTGTGAGAAGGCAGTTCACAAACAGCTCTCTGAGTTTGTTGAAACTTCTGGCGCCCTCCATCCAGCCCAGTCGGGTTTCAGGGCCTCATATAGTACCGAGTCGGCCCTGGTTGAGATGTCGGAGGCTATTAGAGAATGTCTAGATTCTGGCGGCAGAGCGGCTCTGGTTTTATTGGACCTCTCTGCCGCGTTCGACAAGGTGCCGTATCGCCAACTCTTGGCCCGTCTTTCCAATATCGGAATCTCAGGCGTGGTGTGGGATTGGATTGAATCCTTCTTAGCGAATAGAACGCAGCAAGTATGGCTGCCCCCATTCTCTTCAACTCGAAGAAACGTGACCACGGGAGTCCCCCAGGGTTCCACCTTGAGCCCCCTTCTCTTCAACGTATACGTCACGCCGCTAATCTATCTGGCGGAGGAGCTGGGTGCAAAGATCATAGCTTACGCTGATGATACCCAGCTCCTCTTTACGTGGCAGGAAAACGATCTGTCCCCTGATTTAGCCAAAAACTGTCTTGCCGAAGTTTTTAAATGGCTAGCGCAGGCCCAACTCAAATGCAATGAGGATAAGTCTGAGGTACTCCTCTACATTTCAGGGACGACCTTTGGCCTGAGGGTTACCCCATGCCTAAGTCAACGGGGAGCCCAGTGAAGAATCTGGGGGTCTGGTTTAGTGAGGACCTCAGATTCTCACCGCAGATAAAAAAAACTGGCCGGAGTGTGCTTCGGCACACTCAAATTACTTAGGAAATTCCTGCCATTGCTGCCCAGATCTTCAAAGGAAATGGTGACCCACGCTCTCATTCTATCGCGCCTAGATTACGCCAATGCCTTATACATCGGCCTTCCTGGTTATCAACTGAAAAAACTACAGACCATCCAGAATGCGGCAGCTAGAATGCTACTGGGCATCTCTGGTAGGTCAAGCACAAAGCAACATCTCCGGGACCTGCATTGGCTTCCAGTGGGTCAGCGTGTCCTGTTTAAGGCTCTCACCATCGCCCACGGTGCCTTATACAAATCGGGCCCTTGTATCTCAGGAGATGCTTTGACTTCTATGTGCCTTACAGACATCTACGCTCCACAGGGCAATGCCTTGCTGTTATTCCTCGCTACCGCCTTGTTAGAACAGGAGGCAGCTCCCTCTCGTTCAAGGCGGCCAAAGCCTGGAATGCCCTGCCCTATGAGCTACGAAACACCCAGGACCTTAGGCTGTTCAAAAAGCAGTTAAAAACCTTGCTTTTTAACTAACATCTAGCTTCGGCTCATGCCCCTCTGTCTCCTTTAACTGGTTTTCGCGCCGGGACACTCCCGAGTAGCCGTGCACGTTATAAATGTCGGATAACATAACATAACACTCCACTGTACACCATTCCACTCTTTGCCACTCCACTCTATGCCACTCCACTCTACCCCATTCCAGTTTACGTCACTCTACTCTACTCCACTCCACACTACACCATTCCCTTGTACGCTATTACATTCTATGCCACTCCATTCTATGACACTTCAGTCCACACCACTCCAGTGTATGCCCCTCCACTCTACCCTACTCCACTGTACGCCTCTTCAGTGTACACCTCTGCACTATATGATATTCCAGTGTAAGCCACTCCACTCTACACCACTCCAATATACTCCACTCCACTCTATGACCATCCACTGTATGCTATTACCCTGTACACTACTTCAGTCTACGCCACTCCACTCCACTCTATGCCACTCCATTCTACGTCACCACACTCTATGGTACTACACTCTACGCTATTCCACTGTGCGACCCTTCACTCTACGCTACTCCACTATATACCACTCCACTCGGGTTCACTAAACTATATGCCAGTAAACTCAATGTTATTCCACTCTACACCACTTCATTGCACCCAACTCCATCGCATGCCACTCCACTCTATGCCACTCCAGTCTATGTTAGTTCACTGTACATCACTACACTGTATCTCACTCTACTCGACAGTAATCCACTCTATGCCACTATAGTGTACGCCACTCCACTTTTCACTATTCCACGCTATGCACCCCACTCTATGCAACTCTACTCTACCCCACTCCAGTGTACGCTATTCTGCTGTATGGCCCTCCAGTATACGCTATTCCACTCTACGCCACTCTGCTCTACCCTATTCCACTCTATGCCACTCCACGTCACTCCACTATAGGCTATTCCACTCTATGCCTCTCCACTCTATAATGCTCCACTGTACACTATTCTACAGTATGTCACTATAATGCACCTCACTCCACTGTACGCCACTCCACTCTATGCCACTGCATGCTATGCTACTCCACTGTAAACTATTACACTCAACCACACTCCATTCCATGCCACTCCACTTTCCGTCACACCGCTCTACACCCCTCCACTGTACCCCCACTCTATTCCACTCCAGTATACACTATTCCATGCTATGCCACTCCACTCTACCCTCCTACACTGTACGCCACTCCACTGTACGGTATTCCACTGCACTGTACTGTACTGTAACCCATTCCACTGTAGCCCATTGTACTCTGGGCCAATCCATTGTACGCTATTCCAGTCTGTGCCACTATGGTGTACGCCAATACAGTGTACGCCACTCAACTTTAGCATATTTACTCTACAAAACGCAACTGTACACTATTTCAATGTATGCTATGCTACTGTATGCTATTCCACTGTATGCCACTGTAGTCTACGCCACTCCACTGTACGCCACTCCACTATATGCTATTCCACTCTATAAAACTCCACTCTGCGCTATTCTACTGTATGCCTCTACATTGTGCCTCACTCCACTGTACGCCGCTCCACTCAAGGCCACTGCACTCTATGCTACTCCATTGTACACTATTAGACTCTACGACACTCCATTGTACCCAACTCTACTCTTCGCCAGTCCACTGTACACTATTCTACTGTATGACATTCCACTCTACACCACTACACACTACAACACTCCACTGTGTGCTAATCCACTCTACGCCACTACATTGTACCCCATCCACTCTACGCCACTCCACTATACAGTGTTTCACTGTATGCAGCTACAATCTATGCCACTTTACTCTACCCCACTTCTTTATAAGCTATTCCACTATACGCTACTCCACAGTACTCCACTCCGCTCTACGCCACTCCACTCTAAACCACTGCACTCTATGTCACTACACTGTATGTTATTCTAGGCTACGCCACTCTAGTGCATGCCACTCCACTGTATGCCACTCCCACTCCACTGTACATTATTCCACTCTACCCCACTCCACTCTATGCCACTCCACTCTACACCACTCTCCTGTATGCCCCTCCACTTTCTGCTATTCCACTGTGTGCCTCTCCACTCAATGCCACTCCACTGTACGCTATTCCATTATACGCCACTCCAGTCTACAACACTCCACTGTATCTACTCCACTCTACATCAATGTATTCTGTTATTCCACTGTATGCAGCTCCGCTCTACGCTGCTCCAAAGCATGCTATTTCACTCTACCCTACTCTACTGTATGCCACTCCAGTGTACTCCACCACAGTCTATGTCGCTCAACTCTATGTTGCTCCACTGTATTCTATTCCATTCTAAGGTACTGCACTGTACACAACTTAAATTAATGCTATTCCACTATCTTCCATTCTGCTCTACGCCACGACACTATATGCTATTCCATTTTCTGGCACTCCACTATATGCTAGGACGCTGTACCCCACCTCACTGTATACTATTCCACTCTACCCCACTCCACTATGTGCCAGTCCAGTCAATCACACTCCACTATACGCAGCTTCACTGTACACTACTCCACTGTACGCCACTCCTCAGTATGCTATTCAATTGGATGCCACTGCAATCTACAACACTCCACTCTACACTATTCCACTGTATGCCACTCCATTGTATGCTGCTCCACTCAACGACATTCTATGCCACTACTCTCTAGAACACTATATGCCACTCCACTGTAGCACACTGACCACACTCTAGTCTACTGTACCTCACTCCACTGTGCAACATTATACTCCATTCTATGACACTGCACTGTACTCCACTCTATGGCAGTTTCACACACTCTACAACACAGCAAACCACTCCACTGTCCGACATGCCACTCCACCGCTACAGTTTACTGCACTCCACTGCACTGTACTATACGAGATGCCACTCCACTATATGACACTTTAGTCCATGCTACGCTATGCCACGCCACTCAACTACACTGTACGACAGTTTAGCCCACTGTACGCCACTGCAATGTTTGCCGCCCACTCTACAACACTCTACTGTACTCTATAAAACTGCACTCTACAGCCCTCTATTACAGTCTGTGCCACTGTGCGACAATGTACTACTCTGTACGCCTCTACCCTACACTGTACAACACTGTACTTTGCTCTATGCCATTCTACAACACTCTGTTCAACTCTATGCCACTTGACGACACCACTCCAGTCCATGACACTAGACTCGACAACACTACAGTCTACGATACTCCACTGTACGACACTCAACTGTACTGTATGACACACCACTCCACTGTACACCGTGCCACTACACTGTGTCATACTTCACTCCACTAGCAGACACACCACACAACTCAACTCAACTATATAACACTTTACTACACTATACACAATGCCCCTCCACTCTATTCCACTCCACTGTATTCCACTCCACAACACTAGGTTCTATGACACTACACTGTACAATACTGTAATTCACTATAATATAACACACTACACTTAACAAACTAAATGAAATTACACTCTACACTATGATTTCAAACACATTTGTATTAAAAAATATAAATGATTTAAATTTAATGAAAAAACTAAGGTTAAAGCTAAGCTATAGTTAGGAAAACTTTATTTATTCTTTACATACAAACCCAAAGTAAAATATACAAAAGGAAGAAATTATAAAGTTATAGTTATAACTTAAATTTCTAATTTATGCACTGCTAGTTAGAAATTACATTTATAATTTATGCACCACCTTCAATTTACTATACATTGCGCACCTCCATACACATTCTTCTTGCATCACACTACATTAACTATAACTCGCCTCACTACCATGCACTGTGTTCTGAGAAATGATCTAGTTTGAGGTGTCATAAGTGTTATCATGACTGCTATGATTTAATATGCTATAAGTTAATATAATATGCAAGGGTACAATCAGTGCATGTAGAAAGGGCATCATACCTGAAGAGCTTGGACTTTAGGAAACCTGAAAGAGGAATGTCATCTTCAAATATGCAATAAGTGCCTAAACTTTGCTGGGGCATCAAGAAGTTGGCAGACGCCTAGTAGGATGTGAATGAATCTTACCATGTTAATTTAATAATGCAAAGGATTGGCTTTGAAGTGGTCTTAGCTAAGATTTTTGTGCACTTTTTTAAAATTACAAAAATGTAGTTGTCACTTTGCATTTTTTACTACTCATCGATAGTTCCAACAAACATAATCTGATGGAACGTTTCCATCAGGAACCATTTCCACAACATATGTATATATTTGATAGGCAAACCAGCACACCACAAGCAAGCATTATTAGCATTTCCATTACTCTGTATGAATTGAGGGGTAATGCAAGCATGTAGAAGGCATTTGAGGTGCAGTAAACTAATAAACAGCATTGCACACAGCACTTTAAATTTTCCCATGATATTATCTAGCTCCCATTTCTTACAAATTCTGTTAGACTCCTTTAACAGACAGATAGATATATACTTTCTAAAGCTCTCTGTTGGTATTAGCCAAGACCTTTTAATTTTAGTATATGTATAATATACGTACTTATAGGGCCTTTCCGACAGCCCTCTTTATCCAGTGGTCTGTTATTACGTTGTTTACATTTTTCTCCTGCTCACTATAGCATACTGCTAAGCTCCCTGGCGTCCCGGGAAGACGGACATCGCGTCGGAATAGGCTCGTTTCAAATTAAAATGTGAAGCGAGGCGCATTAAATTCAAATTAACTGAAGAACCCGCGGGCTGAAACCAACTAAAAAAGCACCTAGGATTCACGCCTGGAAATCTAATACGTGATTTTGACCTTCTGGCTCTCGACATATTGCCGATAAAAACGAGTATACTACTGTCTGGGGGATGAGAGTATAGCAGGGATCGGCTGATCTCGCAGCATAGAATAAGCTTTTTTGGTCCTGAAGAGAACCCCGTATGTGGAGGGGTTGGAAACGCGTCGACCTTTTTGTGTGGCCAATCAAGTATACAAATCAGTGTAAAAAATTTAAAGTTTTGTATTTTGTGAATTGTCTTTTGTTTGGCCTTTGTGTGTATTTGATTTACTTTTGTAGTTGTATAAATATGAAAAATTGAAAGGTGGGCAGGGTATGGGTGTGCTGGTATGTGAGGGGAGTGTACTGAATGTATGACTGAAAAGACTGACAGAGAGGGGTGTATTGAGGGTGTGTAAAAGAGAAGTTTGTATGGGTGAAAGGATGTTAGAAAAAGAATTGGTGGGTAAAGGGAGCTTGGTTTTTCTAAAAACTTTTAAATTGTATGTAAATTTCTGTTGTTGATTCATACATGTGATTTCTAGAATAAATTTTGATTCAATCAAACGGAAAAAGAGGTTTATGGTGACATTGTTTTATTTCAATGCACCGGTTGTATTGTGCATCAGTATTGGCGTTTTGTTGTTTTTGTTGGAACAGGGCTCAGCCGTGCTGATTAAGAGCCCAAACCCTCTTTTGTTTTTTGGTCACTATAGCATACAGCATGGGGCAGTTGGTCAGCCCACTTCAGTCATTGGCTAACTTGACTGTGAGTGGTGGCATTCAGACCTTCCACAAGGAGTACACGGAAAATAGTTCATTTAAATTCCAGAGTACTATAACAATGTGTACTTCTTGAAACAAAAAAAAATATTTTTGCTTTTAGAAAATATGTTAGATTGATAAGGACCCAGAAGCCATTTCAACAACAAAGTTTTGCAAAAGTAGGACTCAACAAGAAAACCATTGATAGAACCAAAATGCTGCCATTCAACGCCAGACCTTTTGGCTTTACCAATGCTTCTTTGATTTTTGACACTACCCATCATTCACTACTTTCAGAACCATCCTTTGCACGGTAAGTGAAGAATATTTTAAGCATGTGAGGCATTGCATGCTCGTTTTCTGAGAGAGGCTGTGGATAGCAAAATGAAGACAGAGGACATTTGGGGAAGTGGCCTATCACCCTTTAGTTAGGTCAACTCCCTTTGTTCCTATCTAGGGTGGAAGAACGTATGCACTGGAGTAGCCACGGAGTGAGACGAAATAAACATTGTCCAAGACGTTATTGATGGAAAGTTGTAATTGTATTAACAAGATGGAGATGCAGAAAAATCATACTCGTTTGCAATATTTGAGGCACTTCCCAGATTAATAATTGTGTTTTGGCTTGGCTCCATTGTCAAGATGGCGACCAAAGAATCGTTCTTGTCGGAAGAATTGAGTTGTTCCTTTTGTGTCATTCAAAATTTTTGACATTCAAGTTTCAGCAAGGGCAAGCTACTCAGATTAAGTTTCAGGTATCAGGTGCATATCAGGCAACTTTGAAAGCCAAATTCAATGGCATAGCTGAGATTCATCTGCTTAAATCGTGGCGAGCGTTTTAACAAAAATGGTTGCTGTATGAAAGCTAATGTTGATAGATAAGTTTTCGTAATCAAGCTCTATATAGTTACCAGAATTAATGGAAATGTATAATTCCAGTGTTTGTTATCCATGTTAGTACTGGGTGCAATAGATTAAGTGCTACTGCCCTGAGTTATCACCAAATGTCTATGTTTTGGCTATGCAAAACCAAAGGAGATGATGGATGGAGTGTTGAACATTGCAAGCACTCACCCCCAGTCAACTGATCTGGGTTTAATCCATCATCATTCTTTAGCTCACTCCGCCACCCCAGTTCAATCAATCAATCAATCAATCAGGGGTTTGTTAAAGCGCGACTACTCACCCGAAAGGGTCTCAAGGCGCTAGGGGTGGGGGGGTGCAGGTTCCATCCATCAAGGAGGGGGTCTGTCGAAGAGCCAGGTTTTGAGGTTTCTTGCGAAGATGGGGAGCGATGTTGTCTGTCTGAGGTAGAGCGGAAGGGCGTTCCATGCTTTGGCCGCGAGGAAGGAGAAGGAGCGGCCTCCCGATCTGGTCTTTCTGGTGCGGGGGACGACGGCGTAGGAGAGCTGGGCTGATCGTAGGGTACTTTGGGGTGCGTGGAATTTGAGTTGGCTGTTCAGGTATGCTGGTCCGGTGCCATGGAGGGCCTTGTGTGCGTGGGTGAGCATCTTGAAGGTGATTCTCGCCTCGACAGGGAGCCAGTGGAGTGTGCACAGGTGCTGGGAGATGTGGCAGTGTTTTGGCAGGTTGAGGACCAGTCTTGCGGCGGCGTTCTGGATGTTCTGTAGCTTGCAGGTGAGGTTTTTGTTTATTCCGGCGTAGAGTACGTTGCCGTAGTCGAGTTCAGACATGGCCATATGCAAATGAGTCTGACCCTGTGCCTCATGGGAACAGTCCAGCCCGAACTGCCAAGCCATGTCTTCCCTGGACCGGAAACAAGCATCCTGGGACCGGTTTCGGGTTCATAACCCTCATCAGCCAGGCTATCTTGAATCCAGTGGCAAAGTGAGCAAGGGACCCACGTCTGGGCATACCCTGCCAACTTAGGGCGAACTTAGCAAAACCAAAGGGGATGATGGACGGAGTGTTGAACATTGGAAGCACTCACCCCCAGTCAACTGATCTGGGTTTAATCCATCATCATTCTTTAGCTCACTCCGCCACCCCAGTTCAGACATGGCCATATGCAAATCAGTCTGACCCTGTGCCTCATGGGAACAGTCCAGCCTGAACTGCCAAGCCATGTCTTCCCTGGACCGGAAACAAGCATCCTGGGACCGGTTTCGGGTTCATAACTCTCATCAGCCAGGCTATCTTGAATCCAGTGGCAAAGTGAGCAAGGGACCCACGTCTGGGCAAACCCTGCCAACTTAGGGCGAACTTAGCAAAACCAAAGGGGATGATGGACGGAGTGTTGAACATTGCAAGCACTCACCCCCAGTCAACTGATCTGGGTTTAATCCATCATCATTCTTTAGCTCACTCCGCCACCCCAGTTCAGACATGGCCATATGCAAATCAGTCTGACCCTGTGCCTCATGGGAACAGTCCAGCCCGAACTGCCAAGCCATGTCTTCCCTGGACCGGAAACAAGCATCCTGGGACCGGTTTCGGGTTCATAACCCTCATTCTTTAGCTCACTCCGCCACCCCAGTTCAGACATGGCCATATGCAAATCAGTCTGACCCTGTGCCTCATGGGAACAGTCCAGCCCGAACTCCCAAGCCATGTTTTCCCTGGACCGGAAACAAGCATCCTGGGACCGGTTTCGGGTATGCCCAGACTGTTCCCATGAGGCACAGGGTCAGACTGATTTGCATATGGCCATGTCTGAACTGGGGTGGCGGAGTGAGCTAAAGAATGATGATGGATTAAACCCAGATCAGTTTACTGGGGGTGAGTGCTTGCAATGTTCAACACTCCGTCCATCATCCCCTTTGGTTTTGCTAAGTTCGCCCTAAGTTGGCAGGGTATGCCCAGACGTGGGTCCCTTGCTCACTTTGCCACTGGATTCAAGATAGCCTGGCTGATGAGGGTTATGAACCCAAAACCGGTCCCAGGATGCTTGTTTCCGGTCCAGGGAAGACATGGCTTGGCAGTTTGGGCTGGACTGTTCCCATGAGGCACAGGGTCAGACTGATTTGCATATGGCCATGTGTGAACTGGGGTGGCGGAGTGAGCTAAAGAATGATGATGGATTAAACCCAGATCAGTTGGCTAGGGGTGAGTGCTTGCAATGTCCAACACTCCGTCCATCATCCCCTTTGGTTTCCCCTTTGGTTTTGCTATGTTTTGGCTATCACATATCTTAGACGCTCGTGTGATATAGTTGTGTTTACTACAGCACTAAAGCGAAACTATTCTACAGCAGACATTAATACGTTAATATCTGCTGCTTGCCATATGGACATTTGTGCCCACAGAAAAATATCCATGTGGGCTATTTTCCCTCATGCACTGTGGAACAATCTCCAGAGCTCTATGGGAACGGGGACATAGACGTATAATTGCTTTTACATTTTAAACTTACCCTTTTTTTTAATAATTATATTAACAAAATCCATATGTTTATACTCACATGCCCATGTAATAATGGCCGTCTGTGTGGCTTTGTATGTGTGTGTGGTTTTTATGTGTGTGTGTCTTTCAAACCCATCAAAGACAGCATTAATATTACATGCTTATGAATTTTCCAAGCTGGTACTACCAATAAGTCGCAGTCACGAGGCTGAGCATTGAGCAATAATAATGCTAGAGACCTCCTACAATACACTCTCTAAGGAATGAACTGGCCTGCTAAACGCTCAACAAAAATCATCAATTAATAATACATATACATAAATTCTAAGGATGTTTGCTTGTTCTTGTGAGAAAAAGGTTGAACAGGAAATTGCATTCTAGTCATTTAAACGGCAACCTAGCTGAAGCCCTTGATAAGGTTCATTTACTACCTGGGCTAAACAACAGTAGGATGTGTGCTAACCATCCTCAGATCCAATTTATGAGCAGGTGCTCGGCCTAGCAGCGTGCGAGGGTTTTTTATGATTAACAAGGGTGATCATTTGTATAGTAGTTTGTAGAAATGAAACATGCAGTGTTTGAAGTTTGAAGAGTTTGAAATCGCAGCAAAATGTGTGTGGATATGCTGTTGGAGTAAATGAAATCATATAAATACTTGTTAGTCAGTTAAAACCTTAAACCATGAACTAACAACACTTTTTTTTAAATTTACTATATATAACCGGTTTTACTTTTTTAATCATGTCAGTTGACACATTTGGAGGTAAATACTTCAAAATACATTACAGCTGTGGTGAACAAATGTATGATTAAAGAGTATTTTCCCTTCTCAGATTTGATTCGAAGAGCGAGTTAGCTCTTTACATCCAACATCTACACCCACTGAATAAAAAAAGAAACACAAGCAATGGCAAAGTCAATAGGTCTGGCTTTTTGTTAGGTGTGAAACCATAATCATATATTCTTATTTACTTCAACGCCATTGTTTTTGTATATAAAATCTACATCTCCCTGTGTATGCCGATATGTTCAAATATGGATGTTCTTTCTTATTAATGCAAAGTGGCCTTCAGGTTCAATTATGCTTCTATAGTTCATGACTCTAGCAGACGCAAGCGCCATTTTATTCAGAGTAGTACATTTGCACATTTCTGTAATGCATAACCTTGGTTCAGTGTTGGCAACTAGAAGCATGTTTTTAGGAGAATTATGAACTCAGTATTGTATTCAAGAATTATATTGTCGTGTAGTTCCTAAAAATACATAGGATCTGCATGTTTGTTGGACAACATAAACTGAGGGATTGGTGTCTAGACTGATTCCGGACACTCCCACAGGATATGTCAGCCTATAGACCAGCTAGCTCACATTGTCACCATAAGCCCCCTAACCTTACCAAGGGGCGTATAGTTTCTGGCAACCATTGAACATGACAACCCTTGACCGTTCAGGGATCGTGGAAACAGTACAGTACTTTTCGCTCAGTCATTTGTGCTCACTTAGTCTCAGAGACCTACACAGAACAAACGTTGGGGACGTTTTCAATAAGCATTTATTGAACCAGCATCATTCTAGTATAAAACATGTTTGCTGCGACAATCAATTAGCAGAAGCTAACGTAAGAGATTACAAGCACCAACAGAGTAAATAGAAGGTAGAATTCTACTATGGTGCTAAAATGGTGACTATATGCAGGCATAAAAACATGACAGTAATCAAAAGTGCTCCTTCGATGCGGACCCTACCTAAATATACCTAGCATGTATGTGGGTGTGAAGCCAAGAATCCCCTAGGAAAGAGCCAACCCCATTACCTGATGGGAGAGAATGAAGGACCCCGTTTTGGTCACGAGTTGGACTCCCCGTAAGGGATGTGAGACCACCGCGTGTTGAAGCTTCAGCGTTCAGGGACCTCCATGTCTTGTGTCAGCGTGGAAGGGTCTCCTCTAGTTACCTAGTAAAGGTGTGGTTCTTTTATACCAAAAAGGTAGCCTCTGGGTTCTACCACAATCAATATGTTGTTAGTACGATTATGTAGATAAGCCTAAATCAATAATTGTGATTATACAAAGTAGCCCTGTCGCCCTAGGATGAAGATAGCAATGGCTTTTATACAGAGTATGTTAATCCTGTTATGTACATCATGTGCAAGGGATTTTACTAAGAATCCTCATGCATAATAAATGAGGCTAGTTTCAAGGAAACCAATCGACATTTATTCAGCACAACTGGGTAAAATGTCAGTGCTAGAACCATTATGCAGAGCAAGGTAGGAAAAATGTAGGTAAAAGGTCACTTTGTACTTAGGCCTAGTTTAGGAAACATAACAATATGTTATCCTCGAGGATGTCTTGCACTTCTACCAGGAGAAGATACTGCCACCTGCTCATTAGATACATTTTTACTGAAAGTAACAAGTTTCTGTCACGCATTTACAGTCTATTAGACTTGTATTGAGAGAAAACATAAATAAACTGTACTAAATTTCACATATTTTAGCAATAAACTCCAACTGATCATTTTCTAGTAAGCTCTCTGGTCAGTCGGAATGTCTCCTCTCTTTTGATTATATGTTGCGCTGTTTCCTATTTTAGCATTAATCATACAATGAACTGGAGGGCTTTCCAAGTGCTGTTTTATTTTTAACATCGGGATGTGTGCGAAAATAGTTGGGCCACAGTGTGTGTCTTTTACCCCCAACTGTCAAAGAAAGAAAATCCTATATTGGAGCAATGCCTTGGGCAACAATAATATGGAAGCTGAGAGTGGTGCCCATTTGCTGAACAGAGTTAAGCCATACCCTCAAAGAAAAGTGTTATGAATAGCACTTAGAAGATGAAGGCTGCATTGTAAGTGGTGAACCTTAAGGGCATGCACTGCAAAATAATACATACAAGAATTTTGCCCATGCAAATCTTTTCTATGGGAGTAGAAAGCAGTTGTAAATCCAACAACTTATTATCATGCTAGGAAATTAAAACAAATGAACACACATCATCAATTAGTGAATAGTGCTGTGTCTTTATGACAGGCTATTGCATACAAGTAGCATGTACTTCATACACACAACAAAAACATAAATCAGCAATTAAAAGAATGAAAGTGACATTGTGTCAGCAAGGTAAATACATCAAAGAACAAACATGGGTTTAAATGTAACAACCAACTACTTAAGCCCCATTACCAAACACTAATGATAACAGAAATCATCTACGACATATCGTGGCCTTGATGGACAGTCCATCTAAGCAAATACAAATCGGGAAAACATATTATAAGTAAGGCTCCTGGTTTTCCGTTTAAACGGATTTTTACATATGAATACAGACGGAAAAATATTTTTCTTTCGTCTGTATTTATAAATAGAAATGGAAAAATGCCAATAAATATGTTTACCTTTGCTGCTGTGTGCCAGGAGAAGACGAGCCTGTCCCAGCGCAGGACGGGAAAAGGGCTTATCAAATTTCAGCTGAGCCCATAACAAAGTTCGACATTAAGGGGCCATCAGGCCCCCTTTTGGTTAAGTATCCTGGCTGGAAGCTATGGGGGGTGGGGGCCGGTGACGAGGAAGACGCATCCCTAAAACCAATTGAGGGAAAACAAATGCGCACAGCTTATCACTTCACAGGTACTTACGAGAGGCCTGCAGAGAGGCCTGCATTTGACTTAGTTCAGTCACTGGAGCCAAGAGATATAAACGCACTGTAGGAATGTTAGATGTGATGGTTTATCCCAGTATTTACACAAATAACAATTTAAATTCTGCTATTGGATTTATTTCTTTTATAGCGCTATAGCCCTACTCATCATAATGCAAGGTCTCAGAGCGCTTGACAATAAATGTGTGTAAATCAATGTATATGATGTGTTGCATAAGACAGTGAGGGTTACAATAGGAGGACTGCAATTTACTAACTGCAAGTAACAAAAGGATCTTTGTTAAAAGCAGTAACCCATTTACCATCTACATAAATCTATCTAAACCTATAACAACCAAGCGCGCATTGCCTATTGAAATAAATGTGGAAAAATACTAACTGCATCTTCTGTTTTTGCTTGCGGCAAAATTAAATGTGGATAAATACAGATAAAATGATCAAAAAATAAATATGGATAAATACAGACGGAAATGTTAAAAAAATAAATACCATAAAACCGGGAGCCCTAATTATAAGCAATGAGTGAATGGGTTGACCCACAGGCTGCTCCTTCTAAAATTCTTATAGTACTTTTTTGAAGAATGGATAACATTAGTTTTTTACGAGAAATTACGGTTTCTGTATCCAGACTTAACATGGGATCTAAGTAGTGTAAAGGAAAATGCAGTTTTAGTTTGGTTCTCATTGACCTATCACATTGTTGCTTTCTGATAGATGGTATTAGGTGTTCTGATGTGTCTGCTTCCACTTTACAAATGTTATCCATATCTGCTATGCGACAAAAATAAGTGTGGCACTTGAAAGGGCTTGTAAATTAATTGAAATCTATTACATTTTTTAAAAATAAAATCCATTGTTAATTTTGGATATGCCTTCTGTATTTTCTCAAAATGCTGTGGCTTCAAATGAATGGTTTAGCTGCCAGAGACAATATGTTGTTTTATTCATATTTCCTTTGTAAAAACATACTACCACACTGAATAACTACAATATGATTTTTTTAATCCTGTCTTTGCATTTGTTCACTGCATTTATTTTTTTGGTCAAATCTATTTGCCCCACGTGTACATTTATTTTCAGTACAAGAGTAACACTTATTTTACTCTGGCTGCCCCAATATTATCTCAAACCATACTGCACTAAGTAACACATTAAAGTGTATTGTGGATCAATCTATCTAGGCATACACCTAATGTTTTCCTGTTTGTGTTTGATTTGTGTTTTTGCATTATTATTACTATTATTGTTATAAAATATTTATATATTATGTAGGCAATCTCTTCTGTTCAATGCTCTGGTTTTGAATGCAATCCCTATACCATTTTAGCAAAGCCAACCCAATCCATGTATACCGTGTTTTAGCCTACTGCACTTTATTCAAGCATCGCTCCCACCATGTACAGCTCTTTAATGGTATTGCATCCTATGTGAGAAAAGGTCCTGCAAATTGTTCCATTTATACTAACTTTGGTGTAGTCTGATAAATTTACACAAAATGTGGCAGACAATTAACACAACTTGTTAAAATTTCATCATGTCAAGTTTCATGCAGATCCATCAAGGCGTGAAAAGTTAAAGAGGGAAGTAAAAAAAGTTGTGTTTCCCACTCTTATTACCATAAGTAATTTGGCTCTCTGCTAGTCCAAAAACTGCTGAACGGAATAACTCCAAACTTGATCTGAAACCAGAACTTTACACAGAATGTAATCTTTTTTTGATTTAGCATAAATCCATCCATAGTTTTTAAGATAATGGTGTTATAAAAATGCGTTGGGTGATTTTTGGAGACTTATGAACTGTATATTTTAGCCATCAGTTCACGGACAATTTAAGGTCCTGAGTTTGACAGCAGGTGAAAGACTAATTTATGAAAAATTAACAAACTGCTAGACCTGTCAGCCTTAGGGTGGTCTACCCCCAAACGTAATGCCTATTTCCCTCCTGTTTTTTGCTGAAATTTGTTTTTGTTGGCTTTCGGACTCTGTACACTATAGCACTGCTAACCAGTGCTTAATAAACTTCTTTTGCTCACTCCTTAAAATATGATTCAATTGGCTTACACCTAATTGGTGCATTTAGTTTACCTATAAGTCCCTAGTAAAGTGGAACAACATGTACCCAAGATCTGTAAATTAAATACTACTAGTGGGCCTGCAGCGCTTATTGTGACACTGACTTAAGTAGCCCTATAAAACATGTCTCAGGCCAGCTTTTGCAGATTGTATGCAGTGTTAAACTGCCAATTCAACCTGGCAAAACAACTCTTTTGCCAGGACTAAACCTCCCTGTTTAATACAAATAAGTATTCCCTATGATGGGCCCTCAACAGTCACAGGGCAGGGTGCATTGTATTAAAAAAGTTGGACATGTACTTAAGTTTTAAATATCCTGGCAGTGAAAAACTCCTAAATTCATTTTTCCCTCCCTATCTCTTCTGCTGACTAACACTGGGTTACCTTTTTATAATTAATATGTGCTAACTTTAAAAGGGAGCAGATAGTAATATGCTGTTTACATTCAAATTAATTGTACTTTAAAATCCTCTTTAATGGTGAAGTCGGATTATGAGTTACAATTTTGCAAATGCCACTTTTAGAAAGTTAATTACCAAAGGGGATAGGCCCTAATTGGAACAGGGTCAGTTAGGGCCGTTTATAAAGTGCAAACACAAAAAAATACCTGGCCCGGTTTTACTTTATGCTCTTCAATATAACGAGCTACAAACAGACAACCACTATATCTATTTGAATGGACTGTTTATTTATCCACTTCCATTTGATTTATTTTCTCGAACAAAATTTTATAAAAAATTCAATGTACAGAAAAGAAAATGCTTCAATTTCGAATAACAAACATCAAATTATCCATATTAATGTAAACACAAATGACATTAATACAAACATTAAAACACCAACCACATTCACTCAATCACAGCATCCACCCTACAACTCAACCTAATCTATCAAACGTCAAACACTCACTTCGACACACACGGGGAAATATTTTTCAACACAACTGGGGTATACAATTCATCACAATTCCTCACAAAGTACACAAATTGAATCGTGTTTTGAATTCCTCCGTGGACAATAAGCCAACGCGTTTCGAGACCCAGGCTACAGCTGCTGGGACTCTCCTCAGGGCTGCCTCTTAATGGGTATCAACTTTTTTACTGTGGGGAAATAATTCAGAAGCACAATGTCAGAACCCAATCTCTTATTAGACACTCCAACTCAGCTAAATTAAAAATTTACAAGACAGAATACCTTGGAAACGTCCTTGTTGTCCGAATATACTGTGCTTAAAAGCAATCAGAACTGACTTCCATACAAGCTGTATCAACGCTGTTCATCAACCACGTTTTGCACCAGAAATGCAGCCGCACCTTGAATGCTGGAAAATAATTCCAATAGATACTCAGGATATCTCCTAAAGTAACATGTGTCACTATCAAGCCAACTAAAACAACGATTACCTTGGCTGTCAAAAGCTGCCCGTCCGGTCAGCACATATGCGTCACCGCGGTTGCTTGCAACCTGTAATTTACAAAAGATGCACTAAATGGCGGAATGCTGTTCAAACCTATAATATCAACTCGAATTTCTTTTTGTAAAAAACGGAGAGGAGAAAAGAGTCTGTCGCTTCCACTCACCTAATTTTCTCAACCGCAACGTGTACGATTATCCAAATCGTTCCCTTGTCACACGGCGCCGAAAGCGCTCTTATCAACAACTTCCCGGTGACTCTACAAATGAAACATCAAGATTAAAGCCCAGACGGTAAGCTTAATCGATTCTAAGTCAGCGAAAGGGGGAAGGGAAGGGTGGAGGCTCTCACACTCAATTGCCTTACCTATTCGCAAGCTCCGATTTTGATCACTGCAAAACGCCATTGTAGAAACTGTATCTGGCGCGAAACCTTCCAACATCACAATTCATTGGCACTGTGATCTCACATGACAGCCAATCAGAACCCAGGGATTGATAACAACCCACAAAAATCCGCACTGCTGGATTGTGGGACATGGAGTCTCAAACATACTCCTTTAAGTTCTCGACAATTCAGTCATCCCATTTAAGCCCGAAACAGCGCAGTTAAACTTCAAAATGAGGTACGCTTCCTTATGCAGCAGGGCAGCATCTATATCTAGAGCACGTTTGGATGTATCTAGCACACTCAGCACAGTCCATTTAAAATCACGTTCATTATGTGATTTATCCATAAAGTGTTGCACCATCGGCGCAGTAACCACCTTTTTTTTAATTCTTGACCGGTGCTGCGTTATTCGCTGATTTATCTGTTGGTTATTCTTCCCTACGTACAATTTCAAACACGAGCAGACCACTGCATAAACAACATTCTTAGTTTTACAGTTAGTGAATTCTGTATGGCGCCATTTTATTTCATCATGGACAAATTCCGTCCCTTCAATCGTGGAGTCACAAGCCACACATGTACCACATTTATGGTGACCTTCCACTGGCTTCAATTGCCATTGCGATCTCAAATTGCCTTTAGGGTGTAATGGAAAAATATCGGCTCGCACAATTTGCTGGCCAATGCTTTTTCCTTTTTTCATGGCAAAAAGTGGTCTCTGAAACGAACACTCCAGATTTTCCAGTAAATGCCAGTTTTTAGCATTATTTGGCGAAATTTGTTGGTGTCAGGCCCAAAGGTAGTAACACACACTAATCTTTCTAGTGGTGGTTTTACTCTTTGCGCAACAGTTCTTCCCTTGGCGTGAACCAAGCCCTCTTTATGGCACGCTTTAGCAATTTTGTGGGGTAACCTCTTTCAATCATTTGTTTTTGAAAAATGGCTGCATGATATTCAAAGTCCGCTTTTAAAGAGCAATTGCGTCTTATACGCAATAGCTGACCATATGGCATGTTGTCTTTCAAGCTACGAGGGTGGGCACTTTTGTGTTGCAGAATAGTATTCTTGTCGGTGTTTTTCCTATATAATGTAGTTGTCAATTTAGAGTCATTAACTGACACTTCAACATCAAGGAATGTCAACCTAGTTTGACTTGCACTTTGGCTGAACTTAATATCCAGGTGGCGTGTGTTAAGCCACCCATGGAAAATATCTAGCTCCTCCCTCGACCCACTCCAAATGAACCAAATGTCATCTATGTATCGCATCCAATGCGCAATACGTTCTTTAAAAGGATTATTATTGAAGACAAATCGGTCCTCATATTGGGCCATGAAGAGGACCGCCATTTCTTGGGCGAAAGGACAACCCATGGCGGTCCCCTTCACCTGCAAATAAAATGCATCCTCAAATTTGAAATAGTTCTTTCTTAATGCTACATCCGCTAGTTGTAAAATAAAGGATGTAGGCACCCTATGCGGACGAGTTCTTGTATCCAAGTAGAGTTCAATCACCTGGAGTGCTTCATCCTGAAGTATTTGGGTATAGAGGGAAATGACATCAAAGGATACCATCCATTGTGATGTTTCGTCAAACAACTGTCCTTCGATTTTATTTATAAAATCCGTGGTATCTTGTAAATATGATGGTACGTCAACCAGAAAGGGTTTTAAAAAGAAGTCAACATACTTTGAAATTGGTTCCAACAAGGAATCACTTCCCGAGACTATAGGCCTTCCTGGGGGTCTTGCAACCTCTTATGTATTTTGGGCAAAAAATAAATAACGGGGATCCTTGGGAATTTCTTGGACAAATAGTCAAATTTCTTAGGTCCCAAGAATCCACCATTTAATCCCATTTGAAGGATACCACAAATGATTTCCTGAATAGATAGAGTGGGATCTTCTTTCACCTTTCGGTACCACTCTTGATTATATACCTGACTTCTACCTTCTGATAGATACATTTCGCGAGGCCAAATAACTAAGGCCCCGCCCTTGTCAGCTTGTTTTATAACCACTGTCGTGTCCTGCTGTAGACTGGTAATAGCTAGTTGTTGTTTAGCAGTGATATTCCTTTGGACAAATGATTTTCTCTTTTCGAGCTGGCTGATACCGGACAGAACAGCTTGCTCAAAGGCTAAAATCTCTTTAGCCACACCCTGGTTTGGAGGAACAAATTTAGACTTGTTGGAAAGGCCAGAAATTTCTTTGGTGTTAACGTATTCTTTACCGGAAAAAATGCCTTAAGTCGAACTTTCCGACAAAATTCAATCGCCTCCAACTTAAGCCTTGTGAAGTCAGTAGGCCTATTAGGAACAAATTTGAGACCCAATTCAAGGACTGATTCCTCCTCTTTCGTCAATAACCTTTGGGATAAATTAACAATTGATGTGGACTTTACGACTTGTACTGCTGCCGTCTTGTCCTCATCTCCCATGGCTGGGGTTTGAATCTTCCCCTCTGCTTGGGTTCTCCTTTGTCTAAAAAAGACACCTGTTTTCTTGGGGGGCCCTCTCTCTGATCTGAATCACCCGAGGAATCCGAAGTAGATGTCTCAGAAAATGTCATGAACCGATTCCTAGAACGACCTTGAAAATTAGATAAGGCTCTACGGGACTCAACACTAGTAAAAATTCGACTTTCAAAAAGGATACACCTGATCTATATTGAAGGCTTTAGTGTCCCTTTCAAACTTGGCTGTCTTGAAACTGATGGTATTATCTTTAAAAGTGAGTATTTCCCGCTCAATCTTGTCCAGTAAAGTCTTGGCTTCAGTCACAGAATGTTTGTCCCTTATTGCCTGTGCTAATTTTTCTAATTCCTCAGCTTCCTTAACACACAGTCTTTGAGCTGTCTCGATTGTGTGGACCATAAGGTCACGACTACACTTCGTATTTATATAGCTAAACCCTTTCCTGTACTCGGGATCATCGGTGAAGACAACCGGTATATTTTTAATTTGGAGGCCCCACGGTATAGTTCCGGCCCTCAGATGTTCCAATAGGAAGTGCCCATGTAATTCGGTACGGATATGTTTCTTGTGCAGGCGCGTCAATTTTTCAGCCTCATTCTGCTGTTGTGCTGTAGTGCTCAACGTCACTGAAGTAAAAGGAGAAGGAGTGGCTATCAGATTCTGAGTATGTGCTTCTGAGAAAGACAGCGTTTCCCTTTCCGACATAATAACTAAAAAGAACCTGAACTCTTAATTTAAATTATTAACAAACTGGGGGCATCAATACCCTAATGTCCAACCCACGTGGGTGAAAACCCACTCTCAATAATAATTACCAAAGGGGATAGGCCCTAATTGGAACAGGGTCAGGTAGGGCCGTTTATAAAGTGCAAACACAAAAAATACCTGGCCCGGTTTTACTTTATGCTCTTCAATATAACGAGCTACAAACAGACAACCACTATATCTATTTGAATGGACTGTTTATTTATCCACTTCCATTTGATTTATTTTCTCGAACAAAATTTTATAAAAAATTCAATGTACAGAAAAGAAAATGCTTCAATTTCGAATAACAAACATCAAATTATCCATATTAATGTAAAGACAAATGACATTAATACAAACATTAAAACACCAACCACATTCACTCAATCACAGCATCCACCCTACAACTCAACCTAATCTATCAAACGTCAAACACTCACTTTGACACACACAGGGAAATATTTTTCAACACAACTGGGGGATACAATTCATCACAATCCCTCACAAAGTACACAAATTGAATCGTGTTTTGAATTCCTCCGTGGACAATAAGCCAACGCGTTTCGAGACCCAGGCTACAGCTGCTGGGACTCTCCTCAGGGCTGCCTCTTAATGGGTATCAACTTTTTTACTGTGGGGAAATAATTCAGAAGCACAATGTCAGAACCCAATCTCTTATTAGACACTCCAACTCAACTAAATTAAAAATTTACAAGACAGAATACCTTGGAAACGTCCTTGTTGTCCGAATATACTGTGCTTAAAAGCAATCAGAACTGACTTCCATACAAGCTGTATCAACGCTGTTCATCAACCACGTTTTGCACCAGAAATGCAGCCGCACCTTGAATGCTGGAAAATAATTCCAATAGATACTCAGGATATCTCCTAAAGTAACATGTGTCACTAAACAAGCCAACTAAAACAACGATTACCTTGGCTGTCAAAAGCTGCCCGTCCGGTCAGCACATATGCGTCACCGCGGTTGCTTGCAACCTGTAATTTACAAAAGATGCACTAAATGGCGGAATGCTGTTCAAACCTATAATATCAACTCGAATTTCTTTTTGTAAAAAACGGAGAGGAGAAAAAGAGTCTGTCGCTTCCACTCACCTAATTTTCTCAACCGCAACGTGTACGATTATCCAAATCGTTCCCTTGTCACACGGCGCCGAAAGCGCTCTTATCAACAACTTCCCGGTGACTCTACAAATGAAACATCAAGATTAAAGCCCAGACGGTAAGCTTAATCGATTCTAAGTCAGCGAAAGGGGGGGAAGGGAAGGGTGGAGGCTCTCACACTCAATTGCCTTACCTATTCGCAAGCTCCGATTTTGATCACTGCAAAAACGCCATTGTAGAAACTGTATCTGGCGCGAAACCTTCCAACATCACAATTCATTGGCACTGTGATCTCACATGACAGCCAATCAGAACCCAGGGATTGATAACAACCCACAAAAATCCGCACTGCTGGATTGTGGGACATGGAGTCTCAAACATACTCCTTTAAGGTCTCGACAATTCAGTCATCCCATTTAAGCCCGAAACAGCGCAGTTAAACTTCAAAATGAGGTACGCTTCCTTATGCAGCAGGGCAGCATCTATATCTAGAGCACGTTTGGATGTATCTAGCACACTCAGCACAGTCCATTTAAAATCACGTTCATTATGTGATTTATCCATAAAGTGTTGCACCATCGGCGCAGTAACCACCTTTTTTTTAATTCTTGACCGGTGCTGCGTTATTCGCTGATTTCTCTGTTGGTTAGTCTTCCCTACGTACAATTTCAAACACGAGCAGACCACTGCATAAACAACATTCTTAGTTTTACAGTTAGTGAATTCTGTATGGCGCCATTTTATTTCATCATGGACAAATTCCGTCCCTTCAATCGTGGAGTCACAAGCCACACATGTACCACATTTATGGTGACCTTCCACTGGCTTCAATTGCCATTGCGATCTCAAATTGCCTTTAGGGTGTAATGGAAAAATATCGGCTCGCACAATTTGCTGGCCAATGCTTTTTCCTTTTTTCATGGCAAAAAGTGGTCTCTGAAACGAACACTCAAGATTTTCCAATAAATGCCAGTTTTTTAGCATTATTTGGCGAAATTTGTTGGTGTCAGGCCCAAAGGTAGTAACACACACTAATCTTTCTAGTGGTGGTTTTACTCTTTTGCGCAACAGTTCTTCCCTTGGCATGAACCAAGCCCTCTTTATGGCACGCTTTAGCAATTTTGTGGGGTAACCTCTTTCAATAATTTGTTTTTGAAAAATGACTGCATGATATTCAAAGTCCGCTTTTAAAGAGCAATTGCGTCTTATACGCAATAGCTGACCATATGGCATGTTGTCTTTCAAGCTACAAGGGTGGGCACTTTTGTGGTGCAGAATAGTATTCTTGTCGGTGTTTTTCCTATATAATGTAGTTGTCAATTTAGAGTCCTTAACTGACACTTCAACATCAAGGAATGTCAACCTAGTTTGACTTGCACTTTGGCTGAACTTAATATCCAGGTGGCGTGTGTTAAGCCACCCATGGAAAATATCTAGCTCCTCCCTCGACCCACTCCAAATGAACCAAATGTCATCTTTGTATCGCATCCAATGCGCAATACGTTCTTTAAAAGGATTATTATTGAAGACAAATCGGTCCTCATATTGGGCCAAGAAGAGGACCGCCATTTCTGGGGCGAAAGGACAACCCATGGCGGTCCCCTTCACCTGCAAATAAAATGCATCCTCAAATTTGAAATAGTTCTTTCTTAATGCTACATCCGCTAGTTGTAAAATAAAGGATGTAGGCACCCTATGCGGACGAGTTCTTGTATCCAAGTAGAGTTCAATCACCTGGAGTGCTTCATCCTGAGGTATTCGAAATTGAAGCATTTTCTTTTCTGTACATTGAATTTTTTATAAAATTTTGTTCGAGAAAATAAATCAAATGGAAGTGGATAAATAAACAGTCCATTCAAATAGATATAGTGGTTGTCTGTTTGTAGCTCGTTATATTGAAGAGCATAAAGTAAAACCGGGCCAGGTATTTTTTTGTGTGTGCACTTGTGTTTGCACTTTTAGAAAGTTGGCATTTTCTTGTCCCAGTCAACTGTGCCTTCTGCCAGTGCCCTTGGTCACATGACTGTAAATGGCTCTGCTGTTGAGGTTTGTGTATTGCCTCCAGTGAGACAAAAGGGGCTTAGGTGTGGACAGGATGGGCCATCCCAGCAGGAGGACCGGCAAGGGGCTGTACCTAGCACCCCTTCAAAGGGCTTTGTTCACAACACACACAAGGAACCTGACACCAGACCTGCCCCACCTTTTGTCCCCCCAGACAGTTTGGAGTTTTGACCATAAAAAGAGAGCAAACTTTCCAGAACCAGTGTTGGGGATAGGTCAGTTAATCCCCCACATGAAGGCTAGTACCACATATAAATATTGGACCTCCTGAGCCACTCTTCAGAACACTAATGGACCTGTGGAAGATTCAGAAGAAGGACTGCCCTGCTACTTGAAGGACTGCCTTGCTGTCTGAAGAAGGGAAACTGGACCTGTTTGCTGTGATCCCAGCCTACCCAGATTCACTCCAGGGGGTCAGTTGGCTAACCTCTTGCATGAGCTACAGGGACATAACAGGCTACTGAGGCCTCCCTGCAACTGCCCAGCTGCAACTGGACCTTCCTGAGCCATGCTGCTGGCTTCTGCTGGAATGAGTCTTATTGCCCAGGAAGTGCCCCCCCCAGGTACTAGGCCCTTGGCTGGCATTAGTGGAAGCTCCTCTAAGAAGAAAATCATGAAGTTTGGGCTCCCTGTGACTGCGAACAGGCCTGTTTGTGCTGAAACTCTGCCACCCGCAATGACTAACAACACAAAGAGCCAGTGAGACTTCACGCCAACAGTGACTGTTCATGACGACCAGAAACACGAGACTGGCACTATGTGCTACAGCAGTGACAGCCTCAGATGATGCCAACCCAACACGAAGCTCCAGCGACGACTGGATCTTGATGCTCTAGCAATGATTGTCCACAACCCTCGACCTGCTCTTCGCACCAAAAGCCTCCTCCTTGCAGCCTCCTCTAAAGTGGACTTGAGAAGGTAACGTTTCAGCAAGACTAACCTGGTCCCTGTACCTGACCCACTCTCCATTGCGGTCAACTTGAACTTGTGACTTTACCCCGGTCTAGTGCGACCAGATATCTCTAAGTGGCGCATTGTGCTTTTCAGCACTATTTTTACTAAAAACCTTTAAAATGTAATATCGCCGGTTCTCATGAATGGATTTTTGTCATTTTGGTGCCAGTTTTTTTTTTTTTAAATCTACCATATTTTTCTAAATTGATTTGGGATTTTTCTTGTGTTGTATTTTCAATTTATTAATGTTTGTGTGCTGCATAAATAGTTCACACACTACTTTTGTGCCAAGCTACCAAAGGGTTAGGCACAGATACATTTAGTGACTCTTGTGGTTCACCCTGACAAGGATTTTGGTTGTTGATGGAGTGGGGCTTTTACCCTTCTAACCAATAAATCAATTTCTTACAGTACTTGTGCTAAAACAATGTTTTTATTTTTTTGAGGTGGTTGCAAATGTTTGCATCTTTTTATTTTTTGATAAGGTTAAAAAAAAAATCTGGATTATATAACAATAATATATAATAAATCAGGTTGTGATTGGCATAGTGGCGCACTTTACACACAAAAGGTCTGTCTATGTTTATCCACTAGGACCGATGTAGAAGGAAGCGTGTCCATCTTGACAAAAGTCTTTTTTTGACAGAAACACATTAATCTAACATCTGTCACTCAATGTTTTCATTAAATTCACCTTAAATAAGGTGTTGAGGAGTGCTTCGTCTTTTCGCTTAAGGGGCAAAAGTACTGATATATATGTTGAGGGGATGCTTGATCCACAAAGACACTCTGGTCTTGTGAGAGAGGTGTTGGAAATATATGTGCTGGAGTGTGGACACACACATTCCAATCTCTCTCTCTCTCTCTCTCTCTCTGTCTCTCTCTATTGTGGCAAATAAAACCACCCATCTCACCAAGGGCTACATTTAGGTTACGTGTTTTTTGCACTGCTCATCTGGTGTTCATTTTCAGTGGATATTTTCACAAAGCAAGGATACATCTAATTATACTTCAGAATCTACCCACTTTGCAAATTTCAGTTTATTTTCTTCACATCTTTCTCATTTTACAATATAATCCTGGGAATTGTAAAAAAAACATATTTCACAAATATGTATGATAACAATGTTCAACGTGTTTTCCTAGTGTTTCAATTGTTTTTAGCACTTGCACAAGGACAACGTCAAACCGGTGTCGCTTGCAAGTTGAGACTCAGCTTCGCAGCTGCATTTTGAACCATCTGTAGCTTGTAAATGAGGCCAGCTGGGACCCCTGCACAGAGAGGGCTATTATAATCTAATCTAGAGGTCACCAGATCATGCACAATTGTTTTGTGGGTATAGACAGGTAAGAATCTTAAGGTTTTCTTTAAAGATTTTAAAGGGCAAAACAGGAATCCGTGATGGCTCAAATTTGGAGCTTGAATGATAGCACCTTATACCAAGGTTCCTCAATATAGTGGTTGGGGCTGGGGGGTCTCCTATGTCTTTTGGCCACCAACTCTGAAACTCTCTTGGAGGGGAGGTGCCAAAAAATTGTATATTGGACTTGCAAGAATTAAGTTTTAAGCAGCTCCTCCACATCCAATTTGCTACTGCACTCAAACAACCCAGTAGCGGCTCCTCAAGGGAGTGCTGCGGGGCGGTGGGGTGGGGCGGGGCAGAGAAGGGTCAGGGTGGGGGGTAGTAAACTAGGGCATACGGCCGAACAGACTTGAGTAAATAAATAAAACAAATTACATCGCGCGTGCTGCGTCGCCAAATGGCCCTTGATCATGTGATCAAGTGCCCACGGGCCCGAAACGCGCCTCGGCTGTGGTTTGTTGAGCTGCCAATAAACTACTCACTGCACAAAATTGTGGTCCGGGCTCCTGTTCTTTGCCGGCAACTGAAATACGAGAGGAGTTGCTGTTATATATATATGTATATTTATATATATATATATATTCACTGAAAAAACCATAGGTTTCAGGGACGTTATAGTTACAAATTAGCATTTAAAAAACCTTTGAAATTCACTGAAAAAACCATAGGTTTTAGGGACAGTTATAGTTAGTTGGACATTGCACTCGTACAAAACCCGTGAAATTCCCCCGTTATAGTTAGTCCAGCTAACTATAACTCGCGCCCCGCAATGCACTGCTGATGACGTCACATATTACATCACTCATGACATGGTCAGTGACATCACTGATGACATCACTGATGACATCTCAAATGACATCACTGATGACATCACTGATGACATCATCCAGTGACTGTGTGTTTCTGTAAAGTTTATATATTTTTAATATATATAGGAAAAGACGTATTGAAGAATGAGTGGGTGTGTAAGTGTCTGTATGGATGATTTAGTAGGTGCGTGACTGACTCTATAAGTGAGTGATTTAACGTATCTTACTGAATGCATGGGTTAGTGACTAAACTGGGTGAATGTCTGTATCCGTCTGTCTGTTGCTGTGTAAGTGGCTGCATGTGTTTGTGAATAGCTACATGAGTGTCTATATGAGTTATTGAATGCTTGTCTGAGTATCTGTATGGGTGCCTGAGTGTTTGTGTGGGAGGGGTGTGTGCAACTCTGTGCATAGATGTGTGAGTGGGTGATTCACTGGGTGGATGGTTTCAAGAGTGCAACTGTGATAGACTGTATGGGTGGGTAAGTGTGTGTAAGAGTGTGTTAGTGAGTGAATGTATGTCCCAGTGGTACATGTGTGAGTAACTACATATGTGAAAGGCAGTATATATGTGTGTTGGAGTATATAAATAGCTATAAGCGAGAGTGAGTGATTGTGATAGTGGCTGTATGGATGAGTGTGTGCTTGTATCAGTGATTGTATAAGAGCGTAAGAATGTGCTACTATTTGTATGAGTAAGTGAGCTGGTGTGTGTATAACTGTATAGGTGAGTAAATGGTAGTGTGTTTAATTATTTGCATGACTGACTAGGTGTGTGAGTACCTCTATGGATGAGTGGCGGTGTTTGAGTGTCTATATAGGAGTATGAGTGCATATGATAGTCCTGTACTGAGTGACCGTAAGTATGAGTGACTGTATGGGTGAGTGAGTGGATGTGTGCGTAGACCTAAGAATCAGTGAGTGGGTATGTAGTTATTGGTGTTGGAGTGTCTATGGTTTTGCGAATGGCAGTCTGTAATTTAGAGTGGGTGTATCAAAGGTTATATTAGGGTGTGAGGAGGTGCATCAGATTATCACGTGGATGATGTCATCAGTGATGTCATTTGAGATGTCATCAGTGATGTCATCAGTGATGTCACTGACCATGTCATGAGTGATGTAATATGTGACGTCATCAGCAGTGCATTGCGTGGGCGCGAGTTATAGTTAGCTGGACTAACTATAACGGGGGAATTTCACGGGTTTTGTACGAGTGCAATGTCCAACTAACTATAACTGTCCCTAAAACCTATGGTTTTTTCAGTGAATTTCAAAGGTTTTTTAAATGCTAATTTGTAACTATAACGTCCCTGAAACCTATGGTTTTTTCAGTGAATTTCAAAGGTTTTTTAAATGCTAATTTGTAACTATAACATGTCTGAAACCTACAGTTTTTTCAGTGAATTTCAAAGGTTTTGTAAATGACAATTTTTAAATGTATTAATTGTTATATAAATTTTTTTCATACTGATTTCCAAATTTTTTAGAAACAATTTTTTTTTACATATTTTATTTTTAAATTACATTGTAATTACATTATACATTACATTACAAAAAATACTTTCTCAGAATGAATTACTTTAGTTTAATTACTTTGCACATAGGCAATAGACTTTTAAGTACAGTAGTTACAGTTGTTGCAATGGGCAACACATTTTCAAACACATTGCAACATTCAGCTCAATGTGAATTTCTAGTTAAATGCAATTAGTTACTTTATGGATTACTTTTCTAACCACATTACTGGATCCTAGATTCAGTCCTGGGACATCTCCTGTAAACAGTTGAGTAAAAGCGTTTTGGTTACAGTCGTGATTTTTAAGGAATATTATTGTACTTTAAAAGTTCACACTTAGAAACTTTTTCTCATAGAATCACCAATGTTATCCTATGGAAGGAAATTCACTTAGAAGTTAAAAACTGTTATCGTTACTTTTTCTTACTCAGTGTTGGATCCTGGATCCAGCACTGGTGCATCTCCTGTAAACAGTTGAAAGAATGCGTTTAAGTCATACAGGCGATTTTTAGGAATATTTGTAGTTTGTGAAAATCGACACTTTGAAACTTTTCTGCAGAAAACCAGACAATGGATTCCTATGGAAGGAAATTCAAGTTACTGGTAAGTACGGTTAAAATTACTTTTCAGGATCAGTACTGGGCTGAAAGATGCAGCACTGAGGTCTCTCCTGATAACAGGTGAGTAAATCGGAATTCGTATTTCGGCTGATTTTAGAGGAATATTTTAAAGTTCCAAAACTCCACACTTAGAAGAATTTCCAAGTGAAACCAGTCAATGTTAGCCTATGGAAGGAAATTCAAGTTACTGGTAAGTACGGTTAAATTTACTTTTCAGGACCAGTACTGGGATGAAAGATGCATCACTGAGGTCTCTCCTGATAACAGGTGAGTAAATCAGAATTCGGATTTCGGCTGATTTTAGAGGAATATTTGTATGTTTCAAAAATCAACACTTAGAAACTTTTTCAGCAAAAAGCAGGCAATGATATCCTATGGAAGGAAATTCAAGTTACTGGTAAGTACGGTTAAAATTACTTTTGAGGATCAGTACTGGACTGAAAGATGCAGCACTGAGGTCTCTCCTGATAACAGGTGAGTAAATCGGAATTCGTATTTCGGCTGATTTTAGAGGAATATTTTAAAGTTCCAAAACTCCACACTTAGAAGAATTTCCAAGGAAACCAGTCAATGTTAGCCTATGGAAGGAAATTCAAGTTACTGGTAAGTACGGTTAAAATTACTTTTCAGGACCAGTACTGGGCTGAAAGATGCAGCACTGAGGTCTCTCCTGATAACAGGTGAGTAAATCAGAATTCGGATTTCGGCTGATTTTAGAGGAATATTTGTATGTTTCAATAATCAACACTTAGAAACTTTTTCAGCAAAAAGCAGGCAATGATATCCTATGGAAGGAAATTCAAGTTACTGGTAAGTACGGTTAAAATTACTTTTGAGGATCAGTACTGGGCTAAAAGATGCAGCACTGGGTTCTCTCCTGATAACAGGTGAGTAAATCGGAATTCGTATTTCGGCTGATTTTAGAGGAATATTTTAAAGTTCCAAAACTCCACACTTAGAAGAATTTCCAAGTGAAACCAGTCAATGTTAGCCTATGAAGGAAATTCAAGTTACCGGTAAGTACGGTTAAAATTACTTTTCAGGATCAGTACTGGGCTGAAAGATGCAGCACTGAGGTCTCTCCTGATAACAAGTGAGTAAATCGGAATTCGTATTTCGGCTGATTTTAGAGGAATATTTTAAAGTTCCAAAACTCCACACTTAGAAGAATTTCCAAGTGAAACCAGTCAATGTTAGCCTATGAAGGAAATTCAAGTTACCGGTAAGTACGGTTAAAATTACTTTTGAGGATCAGTACTGGGCTGAAAGATGCAGCACTGAGGTCTCTCCTGATAACAGATGAGTAAATCGGAATTCGTATTTCGGCTGATTTTAGAGGAATATTTTAAAGTTCCAAAACTCCACACTTAGAAGAATTTCCAAGTGAAACCAGTCAATGTTAGCCTATGAAGGAAATTCAAGTTACCGGTAAGTACGGTTAAAATTACTTTTGAGGATCAGTACTGGGCTGAAAGATGCAGCACTGAGGTCTCTCCTGATAACAGGTGAGTAAATCGGAATTCGTATTTCGGCTGATTTTAGAGGAATATTTGCACAATGGTGAAGGGAGGGGCGGGGCCTGAGGTGACATCTGTGAAACGCGCCCCGTGGCGCGTTTTAAGTTGGGGGATTAAGTCCCCTTGAATCATGAGGGTCCCTACGGGCCAACTAGCCCACCAGGAACCTCCAGTATGCGCCAGGGGCTGCGTTGCAGAGACATTTACAGAGGCCACACCCCTTTTACACCTCTCTGCAACGCAGCTCTGTGGCGCTTTCTGGACGTACCTGTTGGGCTAGTTGGCCCCCAGGGACCCTCAGGATTTGAGAGGATTTAATTCCCCATCTTAAAACGCGCCACGGGGCCTGTTTGCACACATGTCACCTGAAGCCCCGCCCCTCCCTTCACCACTGTGCAAACGCGCCCCGTGGCGCGTTTTAAGTCGGGGGATTAACTCCCCTTGAATCCTGAGGGTCCCTGGGGTGCAACTAGCCCACCATATACCTCCAAAAGCGCCATAGAGCTGCGTTGCAGAGATGTGTAAAAGGGGCGTGGCCTCTGTACACCTCTCTGCAAGGCAGCCCCTAGCATACTGGAGGTTCCTGGTGGGCTAGTTGGCCCCAGGGACCCCAGTATTCAAGGGAATTCGTTCCCCTCTGCAAACGCGCCAGGGGCGCGTTTGCAGAGTGGTGAAGGAAGGGGCGGGGCCTACGGGCCCGATCGTTTTTTTCCCCTGAAGGGGGGCTGTGTAGCCCCCTTCCTTTTTCCTATTTTTAGGCCCTGGGGACCCCATCCCCCAGGGCCTTTCCCCTTCTTTTTAATTAAAATAAAATAAAAAAAACGGGAAGGGGCCGCGTGGCCCCCTTCCCTGGGCCTGTATTGGCCCCGGGGACCCCATCCCCCGAGGCATGGCCTCTTTTTTTTATTTGGAGGGGGCTACGTGGCCCCCCTCCTCAGGCCATTTAAGGCCCCGGGGACCCCATCCCCCGGGGCCAGCCTTGCACTTTTTTTTTTTTTTTTTACATTTTTGTTACTTTGGGGAGGGGGCTGCGTGGCCCCCTCCGTGGCCTCTTATGGCCCCGGGGACCCCATCCCCGGGGCCTGGCCTCTCGTTGGGGACTGTGGGGGTCCCCAAACCCCCACAGTCCCGCCGGCTCCCCGTGTCCTATGGGAGCCGGCATTGCTTTACACATGGGGAGCAGCTAACATGCTGCTCCCCATGTGGAAAGCAATCAGCTTTGGATATTGGAAGAGAGAGCAGGTTTCCTGCTCTCTCTTCCAATATCAAAGCAAGTTTGCAATGACAGGACGGGAGCCGCGAGGCTCCGTCCTGTCATTACAACAGCAGTGTCCCGGGAGTAGGCACCCCGGGACACTGCAGGAGCCGGCCCTGGGGGGTGGCGGTCCCCAGGGCCATCAAGGGCTCCAGGAGGGGGCCGCGCGGCCCCCCCTCCTACATTTTGAAAGCCCCGGGAGGTGGTGGTCCCCGGGGCTCTGGAGGTCCAAAACGGACCCCCATTTTAATTTTTCTTAGTGCCCCGGGGAGGTGGTGGTCCTCGGGCATGTGGGGGCTGGAGCCCCCACACAGGTTTTTTAAATAAAAAAAGAAGCCCCGGGGAGGTGGCGGTCCCCGGGGCTGCGGGAGGGCTCAGAGCCCTCCCGCACCATTATACATAAAGCCCCGGGGGTGGTGGTCCCCGGGGCTTGGGGGCCCTAGAGGCCCCCACACATAAAATTAACCCCCCAGCATGCCCCCGGGACTTGGCCCACCCGGGGGCCAGTGCATCGAAGCGCGGGAGACCGCGCTTCGATTTTTTTTCGGCAGGGTTCGCGCTCCCTGAGCGCATCCTGCCGATTTTAAAAAAAAAAAAAATTTTTTTGCCCAGGGGGTCCTTGTGGGACCCCCTGAGCAGACCTAGGGGTCAGGGTGTTTCTACCCTGCCCCCTTTGTGCGCTTTGCGCACTTGTTTCTGTCCCTCGGTTCTACCGAGGGACAAAATGGCTGCCAACACTTCCTGGTTTGGAGTGTTGACAGCCAATTAACATAAAGCTCGTGCTCGGGAGTATCCGCGGCCCTAGATATCACTATCTTTTTACTTTTGATTTTCTCAGCAACTACTGAACGGATTTACACCATTTAACAAAAGGGTTCTTTCTGAACCAAGAACTACCTCTTTGCCAAATTTGGTGTAATTCCGTTCAGCAGTTCGGGCTGTAGCCGTGTCTAAAGTTTCCTATGGAAAATTGCATGGGGAAAACGCGTTTTGGGACCCCCCTTTTTCTCGGCCCCCGCTTGACGAATCCCCCGAGACTTTCAGGGTAGGAGCGGACCGGAGCGGGCCATAAAGTTTGAAAATTTTGCGAAGATACGTCAACCGGCAAGAGAGTTATTTCAAATAGAATGTTGCGGATTTCCTATGGATAATAGGTTGTAACTATAACTATCTACTGGCGACCGCCAGTAGATAATATATATATATATATATATATATATATATATATATATATATATATATATATATATATATATATATATATATATATATATATCCACTGCTCGGTTCACATATGGCATTCTCAGGTGAGTGCTCTGGTCTCATGAGGGTGAGCTCACATAAAATGCTTCAATCCTTCAAAGAAAGGACCAGCACTTACGAGGGACGAAGAAGAAGTTATTTATTCAAAGAACAAGAAAGAAACAGACGCGTTTCAGCTGTGCAACTTCGTCAATGTTGGCATATTTAGTGCTTGTCACGTCATTATACAACATACATGTATAATTTCGTTAGCTGTTTGCTCAAAACAATTAAAGATGGAGTATTCAGAGTGGTGTAAAAAGGGTGCGTGGCCTCGGACCACTCTCAGCAATCCAGCTGTGTGGGGCTTACTGGAGGTACCTGGTGGGCTAATTGGCCCCCAGGGACCCTCAGGATTCAAGGGGACTTAATCCCCCAACCAAGAACGAGGCAGGAGGCGCGTTTGCAGAGTGGTGGAGAAATGGGGCGTGGCCTGTGTTCACCTGTCAGCAATCCCACTATCTTGGTCATACTGAAGGTATCAGGTAGGCTAATTGACCCTTAAGGACCCCCAGCAGCTAAGGGGACTTTAATCCCCATCCAAGAGCGCGCCAGGGAGTGCGCCAGTGAGTGCGTTTGCAGAGTGGTGGGGAAAGGGGGCGTGGCCTGCTATGACAACTTAGCAATCCCGCTGTGTGGGACTTACTGGAGGTAATAGGAGGGGTAGTTGGCCCCCAAGGTTGACCTTGGGGCCAACTACCCCTCCTGTTACCTCCAGTAAGTCCCACACAGTGGGATTGCTAAGAGGTCTTCGGAGGCTGCGCTCACCTTTCTCCACCACTCTGCAAACACGCCTCCTGGCACAGTACTGGTTGGGGGATGAAGTCCACTTTACTCCTGAGGTACTTTGGCGGCCTTCTATAAGTCCTACGCTGTGGAATTCCTGAGTGCTGGTCAGAGGCCCAGGCCCCTTTCTGCACCACTCTGCATTTGAGATGTCATGAGTGATGTCATCAGTGATGTCACTGACCATGTCATGAGTGATGTAATGTGTGACGTCATCAGCAATGCATTGCGGGGGCGCGAGTTATAATTAGCTCAACTAACTATAACGGACAAATTTCTCTCGTTTTGTTCAAATTAAATGTCCAACTAACTATAATGTCCCTGAAACCTGTTTTTTTTTTCAGTGAATTTCCAAGGTTTTTTAAATGCTGATTTCTAACTATAACGTCCCTGAAACCTATGGTTTTTTCAGTGAATATATATATATAAATATGTATATATATATATATATATTCAGCGTTTCCATCGAAAATGCGTTTTTTTTGTGTTGCTAATAGCTTTGGCACCATTAGACAAATCTCACTAAACCTTCCAAAACAAGTGCTCTTTTTGCCTAGTTTGTGCTTTTAAAGATTCTAGGTGACCTGTCAAGCGGGATCTGAGAAAAAAGTAGGTCCCACATTTCAAAATCCCCATGCATTTTCCATAGACTTCTTTAGGTAGGGATACAGTAAAAACTGCTGAACCAAATTACACCAAATTTGATAGAAAGCTACATCTTCGTCTGCAGATTGTGCTTTTTGTGATTTGGTGTAATTATGTTCAATAGTTTTTTAGACATGAAAAGTTGAAAATATTTTTATATCCGAACAGTTGAGTCCACAAGAAGCTCAAGAGACTCTTGCGGGAGTGCCAATTTTAAAAATGGAGCATTCTGATTGGCCCACAGAGCTTTTTTTCCCTTGGGCCAATTTGCTCCCCCTGGAGTCAGACTCCCACGGGAGCGAGCATTCTGAGTGGCTGCCAGCAACATCCGAAAAATGTTGCTGCCAGCCATTACAGGGCTTGGGTTCAGTCCCCTGTTCTGAAGTTTTAAATTAAAAGAAATATAAGGCACCAGGGGAGGGATAGTCTGCCCACCTAGCCCCATTGGGGGACAAAAAGAATTGGCAATGTTTTGCTGCGATCAAACGGGCCACCTGCAGAATCAAAAAGAAATTACATCCGGAGCTGCTTTTGTTCATTAAGGGGGGCAAGCAGCCCCCCTCCCCAAGCCAAAATAGGCCCCAGGCAGCCACCCCTGGGGTCGGATTCATCAAAAAAGGAGAGTGGGGCCACGCGGCCGCCCACCCCGGGGCTGACATTAACAAAAGGGGGAGGGAGCCACATGGTCCCTCTCACTGAGCCATCATAGTCTCTAGGGAGTCCATTCCCAAGGCAGCACTGTCCTCAAAAGGGGTTGCCAGCCACACGGCCCTCCTCCCTTAGCCTTGAAAAGGACCTGGGACCCCATTCCGCAGGGCTGATGCCCACCAGCTGGAAGCTGACTTGTATTCTTTTTCACTGCCTGACACAGAACACAGATAGCTCCCATACAAAAGGAGCAGCTATATATGCTGCTCCCTCTGAGCAGGAGCAATGTCTTGCGGGAAGCAAGTCCCTGAGTCCTGCAGTGGCAGCTGCAACATATTCTTTAGAGATGTGGCCAGCCGATCAGATTGCTCAGCAGCATGAGATGGAGACCAGTACCACAGTACTAAAGTGGCCAACGGGAAAAAAAGTTCCCTCGGCAGATCAGAAGGTCCTATTTTTATATTTTTGGTACCACAGGATTGCTGCAGTACCTACCATCCAGATATACCTAACTTTTTAATTTTAACTCCAAATTAAACAAACAGACCCTATTCAGGTTACTTGACAAAAACCCTAATTAATACTACTATTGTGGCACAGCTCACTATTTGGAAAATATTCTTTAAATAAGTTCATATAATTAATATGCAGTCATGTTATTGCATCAACTGGGTAGAGAGGTGAAAATTGTTTTTCATATTTAAGATTTATTACACATGCACACCATAGATAGCAAAGGCAGAATTCATCACATTAATGCCCTTGTATACTTTTATATACAATGGTGCTTACACTTATAACTTCAGTGTTAAAAATCCACCAAGAGAAAGTCTCAACATTCCTACATCCCTGCCAACAGCGTGGGGCCATTTTATTGATTACAGTCCAAATGTGTTCCGGCCCAAATCGGTAAGGGTATCCTCAGGGCAAAACAAGGACACATTGCCTTTAACAAACATTGTTTGAGATGACAAGAGACCATCTATTCAAGTGATTCACAGGTTCTCTTTTGCTTCATTAAAATGTTATCTTTCTCAAGCAGTATGCTTGCTTTTAGTCGGGTGAGAGGAAACCTTTCCTACATCCAACCAATGTCGGGCTAAGATGATTAGTATCTTAACCATGATGAGAACTAGGCTCCATCTGTTGGCGTCTCTGCGGAGTCCAAAAGTTAACTCAGACCAGGCTGCCATATTATAAACATATTTTTTAATAAAAAGGTGGTCCCTATGGGGGAAGTGTAGCCCTTGACTTCCACGGCAAAGTGTCAAGAAGGAGATACAAACACCTCTAACACAAATAACTTAGCATTACATATTTATCTTTTTATTTTATTTTAGCAACTTTTTCTTTGATTGTTGACAGTGAGAAATAACACTTTTATTTGCTCTATCGAACACAAGGTGCTCCAAACAAAGGGGGGGGTGATGGCGCAGTGAAAGTGACTATAAGTCCATAAAGTGCATACGTGCTATGTACAGAAATATATACATGTGGCTGATACGGATAATAGAGTGTTAGAGATCAACCCCCTCTAAGCGAGTGTTGATAGCCACCATCCGTTTCTTGAAAAACAGTCCACATATAATGTTTTTGTCGACGTTTCGACCCTTGGACTTAGATTATTTAAAACCGGGTCATCATCAGGATGCAGAAATATATAGGAGACACCAGCTGATTGGGGCAATTAGTCCACCAATCAAGAGAATCTTTAAACATCAGTCTTCAAACAGTTTTCAAAACAGGTATTCATACATGCTATTTTGGATAGAAGGTATATAGGCACTGTGAAATCATGTGTACATCACTGGGTCAGTGTGAAATGGACCTCAGGGAGGTTGCTCAAGTCAACAAATTCCCTGCAGAAAAGTGCACTATTGTATTGTATGTGACCGGAGTTGCTGAAGTTTGGAAAGGAGGCCTTTCATCATCAAAATTAAATCTGTTTTCAATTGTGCTTTTGCCTTTGTTGACTTGAGCAAACTTCGTGGCCAAGCAACATGGCCGACAGGACATGAGCTAATTTCGCTCCCGGCCGGCCCGCTGTATAATCCTTCCTAATCCTGAAATCCAGACTCCTGAATTAGCCCGGAACATTGCCCAATACTATGCTATCCTTAGTGATTCTGTGAAATACAGCCCACAAGCTGGACGTACTGTGGCGCGAGGTGGTGCAGACCAAGGCCTGCCGGGGCTGTGGTTCAGGGCTTCCATGAGACGCCGTGGTGTGAAAGAGGAGGAAGCCAGAGGTCCGGAGTTCGTCTGTTCCCCCGCTGTCTGTTGCTCCTGGTGGGCGGGCTTGTTCCCTTGTCCCGTGGGTTTGCCTCCCCAGAGCAGCAAGTGAGAATGCCACCAGAGTGGCCCTGACTGAAGGAGAGCACCTGCTGAGCTGGAGCGGCGGTTCCGGGGCTGTGGGGTTAACCCTTGGTGCTGCACTCTGGGCGGCGAGGTGAGATCTGGCCCGGGGCGTCCCTGGGCGCTGCTGTGACTGCTGAAAGGCGAACTGAGCCCGCCTCATGGATCATCGGGCCGCTGATACCGGAGCGGCTGGGCCCACACAGTCCGCATCAAATGAATCAGGCGAGTGCGCAATGGCGAGATCAGGGGTGGAGCGCCGCAGGACCGTGAACGTGGCTGCCAGCAGTGTGCAAGGGTGTCCCTGCACGGCTTGGGCGCTCCCGCTGTAGTGAGCATCCGGGGTGAGGCCAAGAAATCCAGGGGTCAGCCCAGTGGACCACCACGGTTGTGGAGGTCGGAGGGGCTGGGCCCTTATCGGCCTTCAAAAAAATAATCAGGCGTCTGCCCTGGAGGATTAAGTAGACCCGGTGAGGATTGGGCCCTCGCGTTCGCTTCCCTAAGACCTGTTGATGGTGGAAGAGCCCCCCCCTGCACACTCATTAGCGCGAGGAAAGAGCGAAACGGGCACCAACAGGCACTTGCGGGGCCCCCCTCAGCACTGTGGGCTCTGGGTTGAGATGGACACTGGTGCATTGTGGCAAGCAGTACTCATTCAGGGCATCCCGGGACGCGAGGGTGAGGTGACATCAGTGGGGGCAGTCTGACTGAACCTAAGCAAAAAGACACTACGTCCATATCCTGCTGCTTCCCTACCAGGGAGACTGGGGCCCCACAGCAGAGCTTGAGCCGGTGGCTGGGTCTGTCCTGCATCGGGTGGCCCACTCCAGGGACTAGCATGGGAAAGACAAAGGCACCCGCCCGGGCGACCCAAAAACCATCACCCAGTACACTACCCCACGCCACCCCCACAACAAATTACACGCCAAACGACCGGGACCGATGAAGAGGACAGTGAGAGTGTCACGGAGCCTTCACGTGCGCAGCTGCTGGCCGCCATACAGGGATCGCGAAAGGTTCTGGAGAACCAGATAGAGACCGTCTCTATCGATGTCAATCTCCTTCGGGCCGATCTGCGCAAAGTAGTCGATAAGGTATCAGTGGCGGAGGCAGACATCTCAGGCCTCAAGGGTGTGGTGGCTACATTGAAGAGGCAGATGGCTCAAATATCCTCCACAATGAAGGCTTTGAAGCGCCACGTGGAGGATGCTGAGGGCCGCGCCAGACGCAGTGACACCCATGTGCTGGGCTTTCCCGAGCGGGTCGAGGGGAGGTCCGCAGAGCAGTTTCTCGAGCGGTGGGTCAGGATGCAGTTGCACCCAGCGGGCCTCTTGGACCTCTTTGCCATTGAGAGAGCACACAGGGCCCTTGTTCCCCCGCCGCCGCCGGGTGCGCCCCCGTGCGCATTCATTGCAAAAATACTGAACTACAGAGACAGGGACTGCATTCTTCGGGCTGCCAGAGAAAATTAAGACTTTTGCTTCGAGAACAACAAACTCTCCATCTATCCAGACTACACTAAACAAGTACAGGAGCAAAGGAAGTCGTTCCTGGGGGTCAAGCGGAAACTGAGAGACATGCATCTTCAATATATGCTGTTGTACCCCACAAAACTCAAGGTACTGGCACAGGGGAAGGTGCTTTTTTTTTTAAATCCTGAGGAGGTATGGGTGTGGCTGGAGGTCCGTGGGGATGTGCGCCCTCTGCGAGAGAAGTGGAACTCGAAACAACAGTGGGGCGCCAGACCGCCAAAGACTGCCTGACCTCAGGGGGTGGGGTGGAGTCTCTGGCTGCGGACCCGGCTCACAGCGTAACAGTCAGGAGTGATGGCACCATTCAGATGAGCCCTGATGTTCCTGCCACCTTAGAGTTGGAGGGGGGGCCTGTGAACCTGGACACTGGAGATCAGATGCAGTGGCTGGGTGCATCGGCTGATGTGGTCCCAGAGACATTACTCAAGCAGGATACTGAGGTGGCTGCAAAGTCCGGGCCTAGTGGTCAGCATTAATGGTTTGGCTTGTCTGGATGCAATTGCACATCGTTTACATGTGTTTCTGGGGTGGGGTTGGGGGACTGGATGGGCTTGGCTAACCGGGCAGACAGTCCGACATAGGGGTATAATGCGGGTGGGAGCATTGTGGGCCCATCATGTCACCAGGGTTTGAGTACATGGCGAGGGCACACCCTGGATTTCCGGGGTAGTTGCGACCGGACAACTTGTAATCTGGTGGATGACAAAGTTGGCCCCAGTTGGGCGATTTGGGATGGCGTGTACGTCCTGGCACGTTTCAGGGGTAGGCATTTACGCAAGCACTGTTTCATGTAAAATGTCCGTGGGAGGGGGGGTTTCAATACTGCAAGTTATTTTTCTCAGGTTTGGTTTCTAGGTGTGCACCGTGGCAGCGCAGGGATAGGCAGGCTGGAACTGGCATTGGACAATGACATGAAACTGTCTTATCACGGGGACGGAGTTTAAATTTCTGACCTGAAATGTGCGGGGTTGGGCACTTGCACCAAGCGACACAGGGTATTAACCTTTTTAAAACGCCATCATGTCTCAATAGCATGCCTCCAGGAAATGCACCTGGATGAAAGTGGCGCCACCAGAGTGGCCAAGGAGTGGGCGGGGTCAAATGCACCATTCCTCTTTCTCCACATACGCCAGGGGCACGATGATTTGGGTGGCTCCTGGCGTTCTGTTCGCCCAAACTTACAGTGAGTCTGATATAAATGGCAGGTATGTCCTCCTGTGTGGCACTCTAGATGGCAGGGATATTGTTATTCTAAACACATATGCACCTAATACAGATGACCCCACGTTCTTTCAAGTCATTCAGGACTTGCTGTCTAATGACCTAGTCGTCCCTTTCATGTGGATGGGAGATTTTAATTGTGTCCTTGACTCAGAGCTGGACAGGTATCCCCCCCAAAGCCGGCACGAAACCCAGAATGTCCCGGAAGCTTCGGGAGATCATGCATGAATTGGGGGCTTGTGATATCTGGCGGGAGATGCACCCCAAGCCACCACTCTTCACATGCCATTCACTTACACATGGTATGCAAAACAGGTTAGATAGAGTGCTGATCTCGGGCGCGCCAGCTTTTCCTGAGGCAGAAGTGGCCTATCTGGCGCGTTACTTATCTGATCATGCCCCAGTGCGATGCTCGGTGCAGTGGGGACCCCACATACTGGGCCCTAGGAGATGGAGATTGCCACCGGACCTGCTCAAGGACGAAGCGGGCAGGGCCGCCCTCTCTAAGGTGATAACTGACTACCTGGGGGATAACTGGGGGGACCCACTGGGAGGGCCACCGAGTGGGAGGCCTTAAAGGTGGTAACGCGAGGGGCTAGCATGGGCCTGGTGAGCGGGGTGAGGAGGCAGCTACTCAGTGAGTTGGACACGGAAGAGACAGCTCTCACAATTATTTAGGTGTAGAACCCGACGGCTCTAGACATAGGCAAGCACGAGCGAGAGCAGCGTACGTGCATTATAGATGTCTGCAACAGACTGGATAAGTACACTCTACCGCGGTATCGTCAGAGGTTACATGCAGAGGGGGATAAATCAGGGCGTCTACTGGCGTGGATCCTGCGTAGGGAGCGGGCGCCCCTGCTGATAACCGCCTTGAGAGCAGAGGAAGGGAGTCTGGCCCACACCAGAGCAGAAATTTTGGAGGTATTCCAGCGCCACTTACAGTGCATTTACACTGCGAACCCAGGAGTGACTGCGGAGGGTTATGTCCCCTTCGTAGAGGGACTGGCCCCTCCACAGCTCTCACGCACAGTTGCGACAGAATTAGATGCTAAATTTACAGTTGAAGAAATTCAAGAGGTACTACTGTCCCTGCCGGGAACTAAAGCCCCTGGTGCGGATGGTTTCACTGTGGCCTTCTTACAGCCCCTGTTGCAGGTGTACGAGGAGGCCTTTGAGATCGGGATGCTGCCCCCAACGAGGTGTGAAACAATCGAGATCCAGCTGCTTACCGGCCCCTCACCATGATAAACTCAGACGTAAAAATACTGTGCAAGATCCTTGCGGCCAGACTGGCCACTTACATGGTACACCTAGTGCATGAAGACCAGTGTGGGTTCATACCAACCCGCAACACTGCTATGAATATCAGACGTTTGATGCACATTTTGCACGAAGTGCGGCACAGCCACATGGAGTTGGCCTTGATATCCATAGACTTAGAAAAGGCATTTGATTCGGTGGACAGGGGGTACATACAGGAAGTGCTAACGGTTGCCGGATTCGGCCTGCGGTTCTGCCGATGGGTGCAGATACTATACACTGCGCCCAGCGCTAGAGTCCTGGTGGGACATGGCAGATCGGGTGAGTGGAGATTGGGGAGGGGGACAGGTCAGGGGTGCCCGCTCTCTCCCTTATTGTTCTCCCTGGCAATAGAGCAGCTGGCGATCTGGGCCCGTAGAGATCTGGGGCATTGGGGCATCTACATGGGTGACACCACGCACACTATATTATTATATGCAGATGACGCACTATTTTACGTCTCATCGCCCAGGGAGGCGGTCCCGAAGCTCCTTCAGATGCTGGAGGAGTTTGGTGGATGCTCGGGATTACGGCTAAACAGACGCAAATCTTTGATATTCCCCCTGGCTCGATTTGCAGGCCTCCCTCAGGACGCTCTTCCTCTGCTGGGTCTGCAGTGGGAGACTGATCATTTTCGGTACTTGGGCATCCAGGTGGCAGTGCAGGATGCTCAGATTCTGCAGCTCAATGTCTACAAGACAATTGATGTGTTGAAACGTTCGGTGTGCTTCTGGAATACTCTCCCTCTGTCTTTAATGGGCAGCTTAGTAATAGCTAAAATGGTGGTGTTGCCCCCCTGCCTGTATATGTTACAAAATGCATTATGTCCCATACCTAGGCAGATATTTAGGACACTGGACTCCACACTAATAGATCTGTATTGGGCGGGCCACAGTAGCAGAGTGGCGCTCGACACATTGAATCGCACGTAAGAGGGCGGTGGGCTGGAGGCGCCGAGACAGGAGCTCTATTATTATGCAGCGCAGTTACAAAACGCGGCCAGGTGGTTCGACGAGGGTGACAATTGGGAGAAGAGGCTGCTCCACGATAGGGTACCGGCAGCCGCCCTGCTATCACTGCTTCTGGAGGGAGCAGGAGTCTCTGACTCGGTGCCATATGTAGTCAGACAGACTGCACGCACCTGGCAGACCTTTGTAGAGCGAATCCTGAGGCGGGCCCCATTCCACCAGGAGCTGTCGGTCTGGGACTTGGCCCCGGTCAGGAAAGTGATGGCCAATATGTCCTATTGGGCTTGACAGGAGGGGGGATGTAGCGTGCTCGCGGACCTTTACCCAGGCAAGAGCTTTATCACGTTCGAGCAGGCATGCGGGGATTTTTGGGCTGGGGCAGGGACAATATCTACAATACGCTGGACTCTTTGATATATTTAAAGAGATATGTCCCGAATATATCCCTTTACATCGCATGCGTTTACAACGCATGCGATTACAACACGGTCGCTACAACGACCGCGTTGTTACATCGCAGTACCATTACAACACAAGTTGTTACATCGACTTGCTGTAGGGGGCGCGCTGGATTTAGGTATAGTATAATTTACTATTCCAACTCCAGTGTGCGCAATAGTAGGGAGGGTGTTGGAATAGTAAATTATACTATTCCTTCGGTTAGCGCGCCCCTTACAGCAAGTCGATGTAACGACTTGTGTTGTAATGCTACTGCGATGTAACAACGAGTTCGTTGTAACGACCGCATTGTAATCACATGCGTTGTAACGCAAGCAATGTGATGGCTGTTTCCCTATGGCCCACATACCCCTCAATTTTTTTGCACACCCTGACCCTAGACGTACTCCTAACCTGTGTAGCTGGCAGGCGCCTCGTATCTCTGTTGTATAAGGCCATGAGGTCCGATTTCAACAGCCCACTCCCAAGGGCATTTGCAGCATGGAACACTGACATGGAGACACCTCTGGGAGATGGGGATTGGACGACGGTGGGCGCTCTCACACACATGATCTCATGCAATGCCCGCCTCCGGCTCATTCACTATAATTATGCGCATCACACATATATGACCCCGGAGAGAATACATCACGTGGCTCCAGATAAACCCAACACATGTCCCAGGTGTCATAAGGTGGGAGCTAATTTCTTGCATCTGGCCTGGGAGTGTCACGAGGTACAACGCTTTTGGACAGAGGTAGTGGAGAGGCTTAGAAACAGTGTTAGCCGTCGCGTACAATTGACACCAACCCACTGCTTGCTGGGATTATATGCCAACATAAAAAACAAACCAAGATGGCCTATAAGCTTCAGCAACTACTATTAGTGCTAGCATGGTGTAGAGTTGGCAGGTCGCTCCCCACGCCGCACAGCACCACCTGTGTGCCCGTGTCCCGCTCGCTGCTGCTGCCGTGAGTTTGAGGCCCTCCTCCACCCGCAGGCTTCCACCTGCGCCTCATACCTGGTGGCCCAGTGGGGAGCCGTAAGTATCTGTGTGCCCCCTGTGGCCCCTTTTGCCTGTCTGCCTATGTTTATTGCCTGTCTGCCTGTTTTTATTTTCTGTATTTCGGTTTTTTGGTGTAATTCTTTTTTGTAGCATTGTATTGTGCCTCGCATTTTCCACGCGTTTCCACTCTCCCTTTCCCGCCGCTGCGTCCCCTGTGGCCCCGCCCCCCCATGCGCCCATTCGTCCCTCTCCCGCCTCCCAGCTGCTCCTCCCTCCCACCTCCCCTTCTTATGGCGGCCGCTGCGCGGTGAGGAGAGCGACCCTTGACCCTGTTTTCAGGCAGGTCGCTCCCCACGCCGCACAGCACCACCTGCGTGCCCGTGTCCCGCTCGCTGCTGCGGCCGTGAGTTCGAGGCCCTCCTCCACCCGCAGGCTTCCACCTGTGCCTCATACCTGGTGGCCCAGTGGGGAGCCGTATCTGTGTGCCCCCTGTGCCCCCTTTTGCCTGTCTGCCTCTGTTTATTGCCTGTCTGCCTTCTGTTTTATTTTCTGTATTTCCGTTATTTAGTGTAATCCTTTTCTGTACCTCTTGTGCCCCCTTCTGCCTGTCTGCCTCTGTTTATTGCCTGTCTGCCTCTGTTTTTATTTTCTGTATTTCGGTTTTTTGGTGTAATTCTTTTTTGTAGCATTGTATTGTGCCTCGCATTTTCCGCCCGTTTCCGCTCTCCCTTTCCCGCCGCTGCGTCCCCTGCGGCCCCGCCCCCCGCGCGCCCATTCGTCCCGCTCCCGCCTCCCAGCTGCTCCTCCCTCCCACCTCCCCTTCTTATGGTGGCCGCTGCGCGGTGAGGAGAGCGACCCTTGACCCTGTTTTCAGGCAGGTCGCTCCCGACGCCGCACAGCACCACCTGTGGGCCTGTGTCCCGCTCGCTGCTGCTGCCGTGAGTTTGAGGCCCTCCTCCACCCGCAGGCTTCCACCTGCGCCTCATCCCTGGTGGCCCAGTGGGGAGCCGTAAGTATCTGTGTGCCCCCTGTGCCCCCTTTTGCCTGTCTGCCTCTGTTTCTTGCCTGTCTGCCTTCTGTTTTATTTTCTGTATTTCCGTTATTTAGTGTACTCCTTTTCTGTACCCCCTGTGCCCCCTTCTGCCTGTCTGCCTCTGTTTATTGCCTGTCTGCCTCTGTTTTTATTTTCTGTATTTCCGTTATTTAGTGTAATCCTTTTCTGTGCCCCCTGTGCCCCCTTCTGCCTGTCTGCCTCTGTTTATTGCCTGTCTGCCTCTGTTTTTATTTGCTGTATTTCGGTTTTTTGGTGCAATTCTGTTTTGTAGCATTGTATTGTGCCTCGCATTTTCCACTCGTTTCTGCTCTCCCTTTCCTGCCGCTGCGTCCCCTGCGGCCCCGGCCCCGCGCGCCCATTCGTCCCGCTCCCGCCTCCCAGCTGCTCCTCCCTCCCACCTCCCCTTCTTATGGCGGCCGCTGCGCAGTGAGGAGAGCGACCCATGACCATGTTTCAGGCAGGTCGCTCCCCACGCCGCACAGCACCACCTGTGTGCCCGTGTCCCGCTCGCTGTTGCAGCCGTGAGTTCGAGGCCCTCCTCCACCCGCAGGCTTCCACCTGCACCTCATCCCTGGTGGCCCAGTGGGGAGCCGTAAGTATCTGTGTGCCCCCTTTTGCCTGTCTGCCTCTGTTTATTGCCTGTCTGCCTTCTGTTTTATTTTCTGTATTTCCGTTATTTAGTGTAATCCTTTTCTGTACCCCCTGTGCCCCCTTCTGCCTGTCTGCCTTTGTTTATTGCCTGTCTGCCTCTGTTTTTATTTTCTGTATTTCCGTTATTTAGTGTAATCCTTTTCTGTACCCCCTGTGCCCCCTTCTGCCTGTCTGCCTCTGTTTATTGCCTGTCTGCCTCTGTTTTTATTTTCTGTATTTCGGTTTTTTGGTGTAATTTTTTTTTGTAGCATTGTATTGTGCCTCGCATTTTCCGCCAGCTTCCGCTCTCCCTTTCCCGCCGCTGCGTCCCCGCCCCCCCGTGCTCCCGTTCGTCCTGCTCCCGCCTCCCAGCTGCTCCTCCCTCCCACCTCCCCTTCTTATGGCGGCAGCGTGCAGCGGGCGCGCCGCTGGCGCGCCTAAGGCAAGCCCATCTGCGCCCGTCCGCGCCTGGACCGTGCCCAGCGCCAGACCCCCTGGCCCCCGTGAACACCATGACGACTGACGCCACTACGATGCCAGCACCCTCCACGCACTCAACACCGGACGATCACACGCCTGCTTCCTGGCCGCCCCGAAGCGCACCCAAGGACCCTTCTCCTGCTGGAGCTGCTGCTTCACCAGCCTCCGAACTGCCAAACCGCCCACCGAGAAAGGACGCAACCACCTCAGATGCATACTACTGAACACCCGCTCCGCACGCAAACACGCCGTCGAACTCTGGGACCTGCTCAACACATCCTCCCCGGACGTCGCCTTTCTGACAGAGACCTGGATGAACGCCTCCTCGGCACCCGACATCGCCATAGCCATCCCGGACGGCTACAAGATCACCCGCAGGGACCGTACCAACGGAGTAGGAGGAGGAATTGCCATCATCCACAGGAACACCCTCAGGGCCTCGACCAGCACCGACGACACCCTCAGCACCGCCGAACACCTGCACTTCCAGATCCACACTGACCCCAACACCACCCTCAGAGGAACTCTCGTCTACAGACCCCCCGGACCACGGCCTCAGTTCAGCGACTCCATCACCGACTTCATCAGCACGCACGCCCTCGCCTCCACAGATTACATCCTCCTCGGAGACCTGAACTTCCACCTTGAAAACAACAACGACAGCAACTCCACCACCCTGATAGACAACCTCGCCAACCTCGGACTCAGACAGCTCGTCACAACGCCCACACACTCAGCCGGTCACACGCTCGACCCCATCTTCTCCGCAAGCTCCCACGTCACCTTCAGCCACACCACCGAACTCCACTGGACCGAACATCGCTGCATCCACTTCACCTTCCAGAAACCCACCACACACCACCGCAATCAACGGACCCCCCGCCGCAGCTGGAGCAAAGTCACCGAAGACCAGCTAAACACCACCCTCGCCCGAAGCCCACCCTCCGACCCCATCGTCACCGACACCGCCACCCACAACCTCAGACAATGGATCAACGACTGCGCCAACACGCTCGCCCCGATCAAGAAACCCTCCAACAGATGCATCGACAGAAAAGCCAGCTGGTTCACCGCCGACCTCCAGGCCTCCAAGCAAACCTGCCGAAAGCTCGAGAAGAAATGGCACCTCGAACAGACACCGGACAGCTATGCAGCCCACAAGAACGCCATCCGCAGACACCATCACCTCATTCGATCCGCCAAAAGGGCCTCCTTCAAGGACCGCCTCGACAACAACGCACACAACAGCAAAGAGCTCTTCAACATCATGAAGGAACTCTCCAACCCCAGCTCCAACACCAACGACATCCCACCATCGCAAGACCTGTGCAACTCCCTTGCCGCCTTCTTCCACCGCAAGATCGCAGACATCCATGACAGCTTCAACAACCAGACCACCCTGACAGCCACCGACACCTCAGACTCTCCGCCCACCATCCACACCGATCCCCTGCTCGCCTGGATCAACGTGAACGACGACGACACCATCAAAAGCATGAACTCCATCCACTCCGGCTCTCCGTCAAACCCATGCCCGCACCACATCTTCAACAAAGCCAGCGCCACCATCGCACCCCATCTCCGCAAGATCATTAACATCTCCTTCGAGACCGCGACCTTCCCGGAGAGCTGGAAGCATGCCGAGATCAACGCCCTACTCAAAAAACCCAAGGCGGATCCGAGAGACCTCAAGAACTTCCGGCCCATCTCCCTGCTCCCGTTCCTGGCGAAGGTCATCGAGAAGATCGTCAACGGACATCTAACCCGCTACCTCAAGGAGAACAACATCCTGGACCCGTCCCAGTCCAGGTTCCGCAGCAACCACAGCACCGAAACCGCCCTCATCGCCACCACCGATGACATCAGGGCCCTGCTGGACAACGGAGAAACTGCGGCCCTCATCCTCCTGGACCTCCCAGCCGCCTTCGACACAGTCTGCCACCACACTCTACGCACACGCCTCCACAACGCAGGGATCCGAGACAAGGCCCTGGAATGGACAACCTCCTTCCTCTCCGGCAGAACCCAGTGTGTCCGCCTCCCGCCCTTCCAATCCGAAGCATCCGAGATCATCTGCGGCGTTCCCCAAGGATCATCCCTCAGCCCGACACTGTTCAACGTCTACATGGCACCGCTCGCCCACATAGCCCGATTGCACGACCTCAACATCATCTCCTATGCAGACGACACCCAGCTGATCCTCTCCCTCACCAAGGACCCCTTCACCACCAAAACCAACCTCCACGAAGGAATGAAGGCCGTCGCCGAGTGGATGAAGAACAGCCGACTGAAACTGAACTCAGACAAGACGGAGGTCCTCATCCTCGGCTCCACCCCCTCAGCCTGGGACGACTCCTGGTGGCCGACCACACTGGGAGCAGCACCAACACCCATCGACCACGCACGCAACCTTTGGTTCATCCTCGACTCTGCACTCTCCATGACCAAGCAAGTCAACGCCGTCTCATCCTCCTGCTTCAATACCCTCTGCATGCTCCGCAAGATCTACAAATGGATCCCCACCGAAACCAGAAGAACGGTCACCCAGGCCCTCGTCAGTAGCAGGTTGGACTACGGAAACGTCCTCTACGCAGGAGCCTCGGCCAAACTCCTGAAACGACTGCAACGTATACAGAACGCCTCTGCACGCCTCATCCTCGACATCCCTCACCACAGCCACATCACACCCCACTTGAGAGACCTGCACTGGCTCCCCGTCAACAAGAGGATCACCTTCAAGCTCCTCACCCACGCACACAAGGCACTTCACGACACCGGACCAGCATACCTCAACAGACGACTCACCTTCTACACCCCGAACCGCCAGCTCCGCTCCGCCGACCTCGCCCTCGCCACCATCCCCCGCATCCGAAGAGCAACCTCCGGCGGCAGATCTTTCTCCCACCTCGCCGCCAAGACCTGGAACACCCTCCCCATCCACCTGCGGCAGACCCAGGACCTACTAACCTTCAGGAGGCTGCTCAAGACCTGGCTGTTCGAGCAGTAGTAGCACCCCTCCCCCCCAGCGCCTTGAGACCCTCACGGGTGAGTAGTGCGCTTTACAAATGATTGATTGATTGATTGATTGATTTATTGTCTGTATGGGAGTGCGGGCTCCCGATATCTCGGCGTGGCTTAGAGATGTGCGTGAATGGACTTTAGCGAAGGAGGTGCACATGAAAAGGAGTCGCAGAGATGAAAAACTAGATGAGGACTTAAGAGTGTGGAGGGAACTCTGCCGGGGGATTCTGGTTGAGGAGACACAGTCGAGCCCTAGTAGTACATCTGGGAGTAGCAACGGCCTGAGCTCCGAAGAGGAAGGGGATTAGTTAGCTGATGGGACTGGGGAGGGACTCACATGGGATTGTTCATGTATATCCAATGACCGGGAATGTAATCAATGTGGCTGAGTCTAAGCCAATGATGAATGCTCTCTATGGAATGTACACCTGTGTTAACTGTTATGCAAAAATGAATAAATAAAGTTAATTAAAAAAAAAAGGAAAGCCTCCTAAGCCCAGGACGCAGGGTGCATTATATTAAAGGTGTGGACATGTAGGTGCAAGCTTATATGCCCCTATAGTGGCCTTTACCATTAAAGGATGCTATAAGTTATAGATGGTCCATAGGCTAACATGGGCTGGCACCCGGGCAAACCTGAGGTTGGCAGCTCCATTATGGTACCACCTATATATGTCAAGTTTGGTATCAAACAAAATGCCTCCTCACCCCTGACATTAATCTCGTGTCGAGGACAATGTGGCATGCCCACCTGGTTGCCTCAGCCTTTCCTGTGCCCTGGCTGACAGCCTGTGCTTGCTGCTGCCAAGACAGGATTCTGACCTCCTGCTAGGAAGTGTGAACACTCCCAGGAGTCAGGAACAAAGGCCTGAGCAGGAAGAAGGTCACACCTCCTCCCCCTCAGGATGGCTAGTGAAGTGGCACATCAAGGCGGTGAGCTTCAAAGGCTGCACTGCCTATCTCCCTCCTTCCATACCAAGCTAAAATTTTAGAAGCACATATAGCAAAACACCTCTGTTCCTCTATAGAAGAGACAAACTACCTCGACCATCACCAGGCAGGGTTTCGCCCTTCCCGCTCTACTGAGTCAGTCATTCTTTCAGTGGTAGACTATATGAGGCATGGGGCCGATGAATGCAGTACTCAAGCGCTGGCCCTGCTGGATCTATCCGCGGCATTTGACACTGTGGATCATAGCATTCTGCTGGACCGAATTGCCAATGCTGGCCTAAAAGGTCCAGCCCGTCAATGGATGAAATCCTTTCTGTAAGACCGAACTCAGTCGGTCCGCCTCGCTCCATACTGCTCATCTCTAGCCCACGTGAACTGCCGAGTAGCACAGGGTTCCTCTCTATCCTCTCCCCTTTTTAACCTATATATTCGTCCCTTGATAAACACCCTACAACAGAAAAAGGTGAAAATATATAATTATGCCGACGACATGCAACTGATTTTCACCATCGATGAGACACGTGAATCGAGAGAGTTCTTTCAAAACACTATGATCTACATCAGACACTGGATGAATGACAATCAGTTAAAGCTCAACCCGGATAAAACGGAGATAGTCGTAACCAATAATAAAGTAAACCACTGGAATCCCGCCTATTGGCCAAAAGATATGGCTCCACCCCCTGTCCCTAGGATTTCTGTAAAAAGCTTAGGCGTCCAGATTGATAATAATCTATCCATCAAATCTCAGATAGGCACAGTAACGTCCTCCTGTTTCCTCCAACTTAGGAAAATTAGGAAAATCAGCAGATTTTTTTCAATGGAGGCTAGTATCCACATTGTCAGTGCATTAATCCTCTCCAGAATTGACTACGGAAACGCCTTATATTTGGGGCTTCCAAAAAATGTAAATATAGACTTCAACTGGTGCAAAACCAAGTAGCTGGAATTATTTTCCAACAACTGCAACACTACCACATCAAACCTCTAATGAAGAAACTTCACTGGCTTCCAGTGACTCAACGTACCATGTTCAAAACAGGCTGCATTATATACAAAGCACTCCATAACAAATGTCCCAAGTTCATAATCACCAAAATCAAAAAATATTTTCCGAAACGTAGCCTTAGGTCTTCTCAAATGAATCTTCTCACGATCCCAAGGTTCAAACGAAAGAGACTAGGAGGGCTCCGCTTCTCAGTTCAAGGTCCTCAGGTCTGGAAGTCGATGCCTACTGCAATTCGACTGGCAGACAACTACATGAGTTTTAGAAGAATGCTGAAAACCTGGCTCTTCTCTCAGGCATATAGTAGCTAATCAGTCGACCAGATGATGGCTCCTATACTAGCGCCAAGAGACCTTCTGGTGAACGTTCCCTGTATAAATAACTCATAACATAACATATGCATCAGGGCTGTCTCGCAAAGATGGTAACAGCCCTCCTCATGCCCCAGGCACATATGCTCCCGGACAGGCGGGAAATTAGGTATGCAGGAGGTGTACACCCCCAAAAGGCTAGCCACGCCTCTAGGGTGGACTGCCTGCTATGTACAGCTATGGGAGACTTCTGCCATTTTTAAAAGTGGTAGAAACAGTGGACTGTGGGTAGAAACGGTGACCTACACCTCCGGATGTGGTCACCTCAGGGGTGGATTAGATGTTGGGGCAAGTAGCCCATCGGCCACTTGTACCCATCTCCCTAACACTCCTATGTTTAGGATTTAAGGGCTACCCCTGACACCAGAACCTCAGTTCTGAATTAACTTACATCGAAGAGGACAAAGAAAAAAATCATATCTGTGACAAGAGGACTTGCACAGACCAAAAGAGGTGTACTCCACACCTGTGGAAACGCTCTTGAAACTCCCTGATCGAGACTCATCCTTAGCTAAATCTAGGTTCCCTCAGACAGAGGGACCCCTGTGAGAGACTGAAGCACCCTCAGACTCACCTGGACTAGTGGCACTAGTCCCCTGCAAACTATAGATAAAACACAAGAAGAATCGCTGGCCATTGTGCCCTCCAAGGAATCGCCCAAATCCAGATGGTCTAATGCATTGCGGGAACTGTAGTCCTGCCTTCCACAAAGTTACAGGCAGCTACCATGTTCTTCGGGACCACAGGATTTCGAAGTACGCATTAATTGTGCTTACCGCTGCCAAGGCTTGTTGGTCACCAGTCCGGCAACTGATCCCTGCATTCGACGCTGTATCTAGAGGGAACTCCATCTGACTTTCATCTGACATTAGCAGTTGCCCCGTTGTTGTTCAGAACCAGGTACAGCCAGGACAACTCTGCACCCGGGCTCCACAGGCCAGGTAAAATTAAACTGACTGTTGTGGCTTGATCCTGGGACCTGCATTACCTTTACCCTCCGTGGGTTCCATGCAACTCAACCTCCAAGTGACCGATTGTCACTAGTGGTCTTTACCTTTGACCGCAATTATAAAGTTTCATTGTATTATTTTGCACTGGTTTTCTATTGCTTCTAAAATCCATAACTCCAGCTATATGTATCTGATTCCGTTCATTTTGGTGTCTCAATTAAGATAAAAATCTGCTATATTTTTATAAAGTGGTGTCAGATTTCTTTTGAGTTATGTCAATTACTTATCATCCATGTTGCTACTCTGAAATGCTTAACACATGTTCCTCAAATAAAGCCTGGCTGCTCTTTGCCATTCTACCAGGACTGAGCTATGGATTTATTATTGTGAATCCAAGGACCATCTTCAGGGTTTGTGAGAGTATTGCATGGTGAAGCCTGTTGGAAAGTCACCCTTTTGCCCTGTTCAACCCCATTTTTTCTGAATGATACTGATGGCAACTGACTCTGACTGTGCCCTGGGCTCTGCTAGCAGGCCCAGGCCAGTGCTATGTTTAAAACACAACACATGTATAGGGTACTCTGTGTTTTAGGGTACACTTGCAATTGGCTTGACAGACCCTATAAGTCCCTAGTAGGTAACAGGGTAAGGGGGATTAATCCGCCTATAAGTTCCTCGTAGATAATACGGCATGGAGGTTTAGAAGCTGAGCAGATTTTATGCACTTTGCATGTGTGCACTGCTGAGTGGCTGTCTGTCATTTTAAATGCAGCCTTGCCTTGCAGACTGCATTTAAAAATAAAATATACCCTATAAGTCCTTAGTAGATAAAATGGCAGGGGTATTGAAACTACCTATAAGACCTTAGTATATAATAGGGCATGGAGGTTTAGAGGCCAGCAGCTTTGTTGCACTTGCATGTGTGTACTGCTGAGTGCCTGAGGTCAGTTTAAAAGCAGTCTTGCTATGCAGCACTGCTTTTAAATGTAAATTGTGCCAAAAATCGACTTTGGTGGTATGGGCACCTTAAAAGTGATATTCTACTTTATTTTTACATATTAGGTACCCCCTGGGCCTCCCCTGACCCCCCCAGGAGTGGGGTGTCATGTAACTATAAGCATGGGCCTTATAAAATATGTTTTATAAACCCTGGTGAGGAAATCTGCTCACTTGACTTTTTCATCGTTGTAGCTAGTTGACCCATAGGCTAACATTGAAATATTTTATGGCTGCATAATTATTACTAGGAAGGGAATAAAAAAAATTCAAGGACTTAGCAGAATTGCAATGATAAATCCAACAGATTGCTACAGTTGAATTTATCATAACTTGTGCAGAAAAGAAATCATAAGACTTTCTTTTCTGTAAGCCAAAATCCAGCCTTCCTACAGTCTCCTCTGATTGGTCAATGCTAACAGGGTTAGCCAGGATGCCTTGATTAGATGATGAGTGGCTGTCCAGAGGAGAGGCTACCTGCTGGAGCGAACTCTGCAGCTACACAGGAATGCCAGGGCAGGGGGGAGGGGTCATAAAGCATGAACTTCAAAGAAGGACAGGACAGGCAAGGAATGCCAGGTCTACCTACCCTCGTCCCCTGTGCCCCAGCCAGATGGCAGGCTTAGAGAAGGAATTTGCAAATGTTAGAGGGAGGAGAGCTATGTAAATGAGCCACACTGAGAGTTGGTTTTGTTAGCTCTTGCTGCTCTGCTGAGATTTTAGCCAACATGGATTTTGGAAGAATTGTGGTATCTGGGACAAAAATATGCCACACTTTGAAGGAAGCGGTCATGCGCCTGGGTGGCACCCTGAATCCCATTGGTCAGGGGTGGCCCACTCTTAATGCCCAGAAGCTGACAATAAGTATCTGGCAGCTGCATAGCCTCTCAGTTCTTCTGCCTGAAACTACAAGGAAAAGAAGGACTGTCCTGCTGGAATCTGAATTTGCGCCCAAAAACCCTGCACACTGAGGACTGAGCCTGCTGCACAGTTTGGTACTACAGCCCTGGGGACTGTACCTTGCTTCAAGAAGGATTAAGAAGTAGACTCCCTGTAACTACAGGTTAACAGAGCCCATCTGCATCATCTCCACCAAGAGTCCCCAGCCTGGAGTTCACCCAGTGGACGTTTAGGATTTGGCCAGGTGCAATGTGGGAATTGTGGTCCTAATCTTCCAAGGACCATCTAGGAGATTCCAGAACCTTGGATTTGTGTTTTGGACACTTTGAACCCACAAGAAGACCTTCAGGAAACACCTCCTGAAGTTTGGAGAACTTTTGGGAAAAAGCTCTAAAAGGTGATCGGCTCGACCGGGAGAGCCAAGCTGGCCTCCTTCAACCGCGACCTGGCCTGGACTGCTGATTCATCCTGCTGAAAAGCTCCAAAGCTTTGGCTTCCAGGATTTGATATGGGCTTTTTGGAAACTCAAGCTGGAAGCACCTCTCTGAATCCGGCCTGGGGAGGAACAGCGAGGGTGGTCAGAAGAAAAAGCTCCAAAAAAGTTTCTAAGTGCGAAGGTAAAATTTTGATCGGGGTCTCCTGCTTAGTGTGTCCGGCCAGGGTTCCATTGCGGTCGGCCTGAAACTTTGACTTTGTCCCAGTCAAGCATGAGCAGATGTTCCAGAGTGTCACTATAAGTTTTTAAGCACTATAAAGTGTTGATTCTTGGGGGCATGTCCAAGAAGGCGGACTGGTGAAACCCACTATCGGCTCTCTCAGCTCCCTGCCGCTAGGCCCCACTGCCAATAGCCCCTTTCGGACCAGACTCGCCCCCCCAAGTTACAAAGCGGCATCCCCTAGAGACGAGGGGTATGCCTTTAGAGCACCTCCGGCCCGAATGAGAGACCACAAATGCCAGGCACAGACTGGGCAAGTGTCGGACTGAGACTCCGGGGCCCGTCAGCCGCCAGGGGCCGCACACACCCTACCCAGGTACTCCATAGAGCCGGACCTGCGCTAGGTGTGTCTGGGCGCGTACCTGCATCTGAGTGGTGACTGGTCTGCCGCCGGGCGAACCCTGAGCCGGCAGGCCGCCGTCAGAGAACTGTGGGACTGGAACTGACACTTCCAGGCTCAAGCACCCCCGAACGACGCTCCTGAGCTGCGGACCCTGGGAAGTGGGTCATTGGAGGGAATACAGCACTGGTGTGCGGTGAGCGGCCTTGGCCTTCCCCTCTCTCCGCAGCCCCACAGCAGCATAGCCCTCGAGCCTACATGGAGAGCAGGGGTGAAGTCAGACTTTCCTGCTCCTCAAACTGGTGGGCCTGTTGCATAGGCCTAAAGATACGCCACGCACTACGGAACTGCAGCTGCCCACAAGCCACAAGACGATAAGCAGAGCACTGCTTCAGGAGACCTGTGCTCTGAGGTCATAGCCTCACAACAGGGGGAGCTACGTGGCCTACTACTGCCTTTCTCCAGCCCGGGCTGTGTACATTGCATAGTGGAAAAAACAATTGTATACAATGGCCACACACTGACAGCAAAACGTCTTAACAACTGCAGAGGCAACAATATTGTCTATCTGATAATATGTCCTTGTGGCCTGGGGTATGTAGGAGAGACAGCCCGGGAACTTAGGGTGCGGTTATTGGAGCATAAATCGGCACTCAAAACTAACAAAGGGAATGCCCCCCTGGTGGAACACTTTGTGGAAGTAGGACATACCTACATGGCCTTTCGGTGGTTCATTCTTGAGAAGATAACTGGCAGCAAAAGAGGAGGAAGCCTTGAGTTAATACGAAAAAATAGAGAACAGTGGTATATATCCATCCAATACACTGTGAGAAAAGGGTTGAACACAAAAGAGGACTGGATGAAATTAATTAAATAACTATTTTGTAGGAGAGCTATTACTCTTATGTAACATTGATTCTTAATAGCCATTGAGACCTACTGAGGAATATACCTAGGTAATTGTATTATTAGGTTAACTTTGTCATCTTGTTACTCTTTAGGCAAAGTTTTATGTGGGGCTACCAATGGATGCCAATGGATGGTCTGCTTTTTTAGCACCGGGACACCTCGTTGGAGGTAGCCGTGCGCTTTATAAATGTTCCTTGATTGATTGATGCCATTTGTTTATATATGGCACTCACTAATTTCCTACTATGATTCCTCCTATTTTGGAGACAGTGAGTTACCTGTGATTCCTGATGGACGAGAGACAGTGTTATTTCCCTTCTTGTTACATATTTAGGAGCAGGTATATTTATGAGGGCTCCAAATAGCATCTTTAGTCAGGGTGTGTATCCCAGGGATTTTTTTACGCAGGATTTAACAATATATTTGCCTGCGAGTAGAAATCATAGGATAAATCTTAAATCCTATGACATACATGCATGGGGAGTCTGTTATTCCACCTCTCTCTAACATGGCAGATTGTTTGTCGCATTTGATTTCTTTTAATTAGGGGGCCTATGAATTCAATGCACCGTACGGCAATTATGTGAGCACGTTATATGTAGACGGCAGTCACGTGAGCGCTCCTTACGTAGACGTTGTTTTTAGGTCTCTGGCCTAGCGTTGCAGTGCACAGCACTGCTCGCGCAGCCCGAGACCTCTTGTATGGGCTTTTGAAAGCTGCCCACACGCTTGTGCGTGTGGTTTTGCTTTCGGCGGCGGCCATTGGCTTTAGCGTGCTTTTTAAAAAAAAGTAATGCACGCAATTGGGCAAAGGCGGGCGCATGTCCCGCCTTTGCTCCGCCCATTCCCATCGGTGGCTAGCACGCGCAGCAGCGCGCGTTCGCCTCGCTGCCGCGCTCCCTTTCCCCCCCCGCTCCTCTGTGGTGCGCGCGCACCACTGGTTTTGCTTTTTCTAGTTTCTATTTTAGGACGGAAACGAGTCACTTAAGTTTCCATTTTAGCGGTATGACTGGGAGATAGGATGTTTGACGGAGAGTCACGCGACTCCTCTGTAATTAGTTTGTATCAGGAGTTTCTTATAGAGTTTAGTATTTAGGGGCTTTTAAACGGAGTACTGCGGACCCTATGGTTAGGTCTATTTATTTAGTACAAGAATATGGATTCGATTCTTGAACCACTCGGTGAGAACCTCTATTGAGGATGTTTATCAACCTATTCTAATGGGCTTGCCCAAAAATTAAATACAGGCCAGTTAGCGATGCATGCTACTGGTTAATTCAATACCTTAAGGGGCTTGCCGTAAAGATTAAATATAATTTAGCTAGCGATGTATGATATTGGACTACTTAATACTTTTGTGAATTTGGTTTATTCACCTAGAAATATTGACAGACATCTTGGAGGTGCTGTTGGTGCAGGTCGGATTATGGTTGGAAGGCTTGTTAGCTTCCGCTGTTACTTCCTGCAGATCGAGCCTTTCAATTTAAACTCTGAGTAGAGGTGGGTTATACTCACTCATTTTTTTCATTTCGTGTTACTATTCGATTGACTAGTGGGTGATTCTTCAGTCCCATTCATAGTTTTTCCTTTGTATTTTAGTACAGGTATCTTTATCCATAGGGACTGGAAGGTGTTTTAACTTGAAGCATTTCTCTGTCATGACACATGCGAGTCTGCGTAATGCCCACACAGGAGGTGGGTTTTGTTTCAATTATATTATCCGATTTAGATGCAAGGGTAATTATGAATCAAAAGAACCCAAAAAATATGTATATTTTTTATACCCTCCTTTGTTTTTTCGCTCTTTGTTTTATATAGGAATTCATTTAATTGAAGAGCTATTTATGAAGTGTAGAGAACACTTCATTAGTGATTCTATCTACCGCTACATGGTCTGAACATACACTACAAGTCAGAGCCGCACCTCAGTGCCCACCTAATGCATCAGGCACACGTGCTCCTGCATGCTCCTTCTCTCTGCTTGACACCTCAGCATTCAGCACCCCAGTAAAACACTGCAGAAGGTCTAGAAGCCCCCCGGCCGGATTGCCCTCCGACCCCGAACAAGGTGATTCGCTTCAGACGGGCCCAAGCTTACGGCTCCCCTTAAAACCGGGACCTGTCACCTGGAGGCTTTCTGCTGTTATCTCACCTCCAGGTTTTAGACTCTTGACTTTTGCTGGTGGGGTGGAGGCTCCCTCTACCTCCCATCATGGCCTCACAAAAGGCAAGAGGGACAGGAATGTCAAAGAAATGCCTTCAAGCAATCGGGGACTCAGACAGGGGACCTCGCTTTAATAACGTCCACGGAGGATGGATTCTACACATGCAGAGGGGCCGATCACCCCTTCTTATTTAGAGGCGCTGTCCACCTCCTTACGGGAGGATCTCCTGTCCATCAAGACCGAACTGGCGGGGGAGCTTAAGGAGGTCCGCCGGGACGTAGATGAACTGGGTGAACGGGTCTCTACATTGGAAGACCACGAACAGGGGCATGACAAAGAAATAGAGCAACTCCAACAGGAGATCCTCCGCCTCAGAGACCAACACCTGGACCTACAAGCCCACACGAGGACCTGGAGAACCAGTCCCAGAGCAACAATATATGCATCTGAGACGTCGTGTCTGGGGAGAGGACATCATTGCGTTTGTGACAGAGCTGTTCAGATCCAACTTCGAGGTTCCTCCAAATACAGAGATCAAGATTGATTGCGTCCACAGGGTTGGCCCCAGGAGGTCTTCGGCTGGACCCCCCCAGACATTCCGACCTGTGTTCATGATTTCACCCTGAAGGAGAAAATTCTACAATGCGCTAGAGAGAAGCACCCCATCCACTTCCAAGGTCATTCTCCAGTCATGTACCAAGATTTGGCCGCATCGACCCAACAGAAGCGCAAAGCCTTTCAACTGGTCACCTTGCACCTGTGGGAGAGGGGTGTGTCCTACTCATGGGGGCACCGCTTCCGACTCGTCTTCCGCCTGGAAGGGAAATTACACCAGATCCGCTCTCTGGAGGAGGCATTTCGCCTCCTTGATTTGAAAGACCCCCTGCCTGAACATTCCCAAATGGGGCGTCACGGCCAGGAGGGGGAGGAACCCTGTGACCGGAACGGCGCAATGTCCTCTCTGGCCGGCCTGCGGCCAGACCCAGAAACCATCACTAGAAAGCGACAGGCGGTCCTTGTCACATTGGCCGCAGATCCAGCTGGGCCGATGACAACATAATGCAAGACGTTTACACCCTATCTGTGTCTCCACGCTCCTTTCCTATTCTTACATCTATGTGGGGCCAGGTGGGGAGTGGGGTGTAGGGCCACTGACATTTCTTTTTCTACTTAGTACCTCATGGAGACTCATATCCTGGACAATGATTTGTTCCCTAAGGACATTTGGGTAATGTTTATTTGGGCCACTTAGACCTTTTGTTTGGGGTTTACGTTGGACCTGGTGACCGAACGCACATACAACTCTCGACCCCATCCCTCAGTATCCGACCTAAATGCACTTGTGTATGGCAGACACAGTGGCAAGGCTAGACAGTGCAGGGCAATACCAAGCACAGAATTCTGCTGTAAGCCACTATGACAGATACATTAAAGGTACTCACCCTCATGTCAAAGGCTTTAACCACTCACTGAAACGGACCTCTATTTTTTCTTATTTGGAAAATACGGAAGCTCATATATGCTTACTTCAGGAGACACATCTCCTTCCTAAAGACCAACACAGGCTTCGTTCCAAGGCCTTCCCATATGAATTTTTCTCATCCCTCCCATCTAAGTCGGCTGGGGTTGCGATTTTGATCTCCCGGGCATTCAAAGGGAAGGTGGGACCCAAGCAGGCATAAATTAAGGGTAGACTCTTAGCATACTCCCCAATCCTGGGATCTAGTAGCATTACAATGGGTACCATATAATCCCCCAATGAAGGGCAGGAATCCTCTCCGCAAGGCAGTGGCAGAGATTATGGGCACACAAGACAGGAGGCTGCTGTTGGGGGGGAGACCTGAACCTTGTGTTTAATAATGACCTAGACAGATCAAAGCAGCGCCATAGACAGACCGGAGCACTCGCCTTAGCTTGACTAACCTGGTTGAGGAATGTGGAGAAAGTTGGTTCTGTTGGGTAACAGAATTGATTCTTGGTATACTCAATAATAAACAATACAAAACAACAGTACTCAAACCTTTCAGTAATAATCAATGAAAAGGAAAAAAGAGAAAGGACAAAGAACATGAATCAAAGACACACCAAATTTGAATCAATTAAAGTCTGTATTTAAAGAAAAATCCAAATATTTTTACATTTTATGGTGTCGAACTGACATTGAAAGGCTGTCAAAGTTCGTGAACATACACTTTGTTCCAACGGCGCAAGTGCTTTAGTGAAAAAAGTGCGAAAAAATTTGCTAAATGTGAACAGGATATATACAGTGCTGTAAGAATTGTTGAAACTGATCATTCAGAGGACATCCATCCCTAGGTACATGAAGTTCCGAACCGCTTGGGATTTAAATTTCCATTTCACGTGGGGCGAAGAGAGTAGGGTCAGGATTATCGCAAGTACGTCGACGTTTCAACCCCATAAGGTGCGTGATTTACTAATAGGCACGGCGGGTCTTGCTCAGGACAAGGCGATACAAGGGACAGCCAGAATTAATGGAGGAAAGGTCTTCAGGGATTAGTCCACTGTTGGTTGGACTCAAGGGGCATTAAATGAAGAAAGTTCCTAGATGGTGATAAATCACATCAAAAAGGCAGCATAGTTCTGTCGCTCTCCAACGCTGCTCAGGAACAGAAAAGGCTTTTCTGCTCCTGAGCAGAACTATGCTTTCTGGCTGTCCCTTGTATCACCTTGTCCTGAGGAAACGTCGACGTACTTGCGATAATCCTGACCTTACTCGCATGCCCACAAGACCTATGCTAGGCTCGACTACTTCTTAGGCAACTCGGAGATCACTGCTCTGGCCCGATCGATCGAGATTGAGCCTCGCTCTCTATCTGACCACGCCGCTGTGATGGCGACTTTCGCGATCCTAATTCCAGCCCATCCTCTAGGACCTGGTGACTTAGAGATGCCCTGCTCCAGCGTCCAGAGGTTATTGCCCAAGTCACTAAGACAATCTAGGACTACTTGTTGATTAATAACACCCCTGAGGTTTCGGTCTCTATTTTCTGTGATGCCCTGAAAGCAGTAGTCACAGGGGAGTTCATCATGATTGCAGCCGCAGATAATAAGCTCCGCCGGGGCAAAAGGGAGACCCTATCCTGTCAAGTCCTAGAACTTGAATGCATACATAAGAGAACCGGAGCTCCCAGGACCTGGAGGCAGCTAGAGGCAGCCCGAGCATGACTGACCGGCATTGATATCGACAGAGCAGAATATGCAGCACTTAGGCTCCACCATCGGTTCTATGTAGGGGGAGACCGCTCTAGCCGACTTCTAGCTAACCAACTCCGTATTCAACGCCAAGAATCAGGAGTCCCGAAAATCATGGATGACAAGGCGCAATAATGGTCAGATGACATGAGTATTCTAAAATCCTTCCAGGAATACAACCAGACTCGATACACGGCACAGGCTGTCCACCCAGAAGCAGCTCCTGCATATTTAAAGGAGGCCGCCACTACCTCCCTTACAGCTGCTCAAGCGTCTGAGCTGGGCTGGCCGTTTCGAATTGAGGAGATCATTTCTATTATTTCTCACCTAAAGCTATCTAAGTCAACTGGCCCGGAAGGCTTTCCGGCCTCCTTCTATAAAGTCTTTTGTCAAAGCTTAGCACCCCTCCTCACCATACTCTTTCACGCAATTGGAGACATGGTTTCTCTTCCCCCCTCCATGCTTCAGGATGGGACAGTGGTAATCCCTAAGCCAGGGCAGGACCAAACCCAGTGCTCATTTTAGCGCCCCATTTCCCTCCTAAACATAGATTTTAAGCTCTTCACAGGCATCCTTGCTGCCAGGCTCAATATCATACTCCCGGGTCTTATAGATCCGGACAAGGTGGGATTTGTACCCCAAAGGCAGTGTAGCAATAACACCAGACGTATTCTACACCTAATCGATAAATCCCAGAGGTATGAACAGGAGAGAATGCTTCTATCCGTCGATGCCGAGAAAGCATTCGACAGAGTCCACTGGCCATACCTCGCAGCAACCTTGACTCACTTTGGCCTGGGAAATCGCTTTTAAAAGTGGATCCTTTGCAGCTATACCCAGCCGAAGGCAGTGGTTTGCGTCAATGGATGTTCCTCCACCCCATTCCGAATTGGCAGAGGAACAACACAGGGGTATCGGCTGTCACCCCTGTTGTTCGTCCTCTACATGGAACCTATGGCTCATAAAGCTTGCAACAACCCGCAGATAAAAGGAATCCAATTCAGAGGAGAAAGGCATCTTATAAGCTTATACGCGGATGACGTCATAGTGTCCCTGGAGGAGCCTTTCACTTCCCTGCCTGCGATATTAGCCGAATTGGAAGCATTCGGCTTAGCGTTGGGTTTTAAGATAAACGTACATATGTTGCAGGCCCTCGATTTTACCCTTCGCCCACATACCTGGGAAGCCCTGCGTCGTACATTGCCTCTCCAATGGGCCCCAAAATCCATCCCCTACCCTAGCTTCCTTCTCACCCCTACCATTGCTGAGACTGCAGCCCTCAGTTATCAGACCCTGACTAAGCAGATCAAGTTGGACCTGAACCACTGGTGGTCCTATTCTTCTCTATCCTGACTAGGGTGAATATCAGCAATTAAAATGATGACTCTCCCCAAGATTCTGTTACTCTTTCAGGCACTCCCTGTTCTGCCTCCTCCTGGAACACTACGCTCCCTCCAACAGGAGATAAATAAATTTGTGTGGGCAGACAAACGCTAACCCTGGGCGGTGAACTCTGCTCCGCTCGCGGAGTTTGCGGAGTTTTCCGCACTCCGCTTTACGCGGAGTTCCGAAAAACTCCGCTTCGCGTAGCGGAGTTTTGTTCCTTGCTCATATTCACCAACGTCAAGTTGGCGAGCGCGAGCGAGGAAAATCCACCTCCCGGCGAGATTTTTCCTCGTTCGCGATCGTCAACATCAAGTTGGCAAGCGCGAGCATGGAAAATAAACCTCCCGGCGAGATTTATCAGCGCGGGGGGGTCGGGTTTCTCATTGCGAGTGGTCGCGTATGCTCGCGACAGCTCGCGTTGAGAAACTGCCCGTTCGCGTTGAGAAAGCTGCTGCTCGAGTAAAAATCTACTCGAGCTGCAGAAAGGAAAGCAGCACTCGCTTGCGCTGTGCATGGTGCCGTTCGTAGATGATTGCACACTGCGGACAAGCATCCGGCACTGAAAATCACCGCAAACAGCATTTTTCTATCGCACTCCACCACTTGCGGAGCTCCGCGTAGTGCGGTGGAGTTTTTTTTCCACTTCCACTATGCTGCTGCATATACTGTGGGACTGCCCGAAAATACAGGAATACTGGGAGCAGGTAATCACAGATATTGATACCCATTTTGAAACAGAACTTTCCAGTTTTCCAGTGTACATAGTTTTAGGCCTCCCCAATCCTCTCACTTTCCCCCTTAGGTCGAGGCGGGGCAGACAGATCAGCTTGGCCCTAGGGGCGGCCTGCAGAACATCTTATCTCACTGCAGGGGTGTAACACAGGCCCCCGCAGCCTCCGCGGTGCGGGGGGCCCTAAGCTCCAGGGGGCCCCCTCAGCACTGCACTATGGCCGTAGAGCTCCTGATTGAGCCCGGAGCGGGCCCCTCCACGTACCTTGCAGGGAGGCCCCCTTAATTTTCGTTACGCCAGTGTCTCACTGGGGTACGGGGCTGCTACCCACACACTTAGGTTGGTTGCACCGGCTTTGGCACATACTAGGGATGGAATTCATTTTCTCTCCTTATCCAACGAAAGTGCTTAATTTTTCAAACTGTGGGGCCCTTCCTAACCCTGCTGACTTCAGAATTCCGGGAGCTTACTTGTCCTAAATACCTACAGCTCTTGCGACTGGCCGAGGCCCGGGAGACCCACGCAGCCCCAACTTAGAGATTGCGATGTAAGACATCTCCCTGTATGGGGTTGCCCAAAGATCTCCCTCCCTCACTTTCTTTTCTTCTTTTCTTCCTTCTTTAGCAGTCACCAGGTCCGGGGATGGGGGGGGTGGGAGTTGGGGGGAGTTGAAGGTTGTTATACTACAACGCATACTGCCCGTGAGTAATGAACCTTAAATGTTTATGTAACACTGCTCCTTACCTTTTATTGTTGATGACAAAATCAATAAAGAATTTAAACCATAAAGTGGTAATTCTTTAAGCATTCATATCTCCGGTTCCCTAAATTGCCTTTTGTACATTTTGGTGTCTATTTGTTCATAAAAATACTTACTATTTTTATAAATTGGTGTGGGATTTTTATTGTATGTTTTGTCTTACTTATATAATGTATTGGTGTTTTGTAAATGGATTACATACCTGTCTACTAAGTTAGGGACGATTTTATTGAGACATTTACTGGACCCCATACCATGTTAGTGGACTTATTACTGTTGCACGTGCTTACTTACCCCTACCAATAACCCACTTTCGAACAAAGCCTTACTAGCATCATCACATAATACTCCACATTTTCTATGGAAACTCTGACCTAACTATAGCTGCACAGTGGTGACTGTCACTGTCTAACATATATCTATATTGATATCTATATATCTATGTCTCTATATATCTATATCTATAGATATAGATACATTAAACATTTGAGATAATATTAAAGTCTTCTTATTTTACATAAAATACCAACACTGGGGGGGGGGGGCATTCCTCCCTATTATATATGAGATATAGAAACCTCTGACATACATTATAAGGATATTGAAAGTCAGAGAGGAGTTCTGTAACCATATACAAGAATGAGACCGAAGATCAAGTTCCTTTATAAGGTCAAGGACTTCCAAGGGCTTGCACTATTCTTTTAACATATAGCAAATTGTATTTTTCTCCTTAAAACACATGGTCACATCATCAACCTCCCTGCAAACCTCTGCGATCCTTGGTGTCTTGATATTTCATATGAAAGAAAAAGTATGTTTGCAGACATGAAAAATAGAAGTAGAATCTGTACAGTGGAACTAAACACACCAAAAAGCAGTTAGTAATTTGTTGAAAAGAAGATATTCAAATTAGTTTAATGTTAGTTGAGACTTAAACAAATTATTGGGCTTGCAAAGTATAGATAAATGCAGAAATATTCTATTTATCCAGTAATGACCTTTAATGTTTAAAAAGAAGTCCCATAAATATCTGTTTTCTACTGATTACTGTACATTTGAAAAAATAAAGACAAGAAGATTAAAAACCCAGTTCCCCTTTTCCTTGCTAAAACTGTAGCTGTAATGGTGCTCTGTGACCTGCCTTCCGGCTTGGATGCTGTCTGACTCTACCTTGAAGAAGTTATGATGCCACAACTCAACTATAATAAGTTATTACAGTCATACAGCTGTGTTATTCATCATTTACAGTTGATTAGAAATTAGAGATGGATGGTTATACAGGCATTGCAGGCTCCCATGTAACATAACTGTGATAATTGTGTTATACTGTCCCTTGCCTCAAGTTTCTCAACATTCCATTGAACTACCCACTCGATTAAGCTACCTGGAGATTCAAGGAAGCCAACATTCTGTTGCAGACTGAGTGTGAGTGTTATGATTACTGGGGAACATCTATGGCCACAAGGATCCCTTGGAGAAGACTAACATATAGTGACCTAGATAAATAGACATAGAAGGCAGATGGAAACCTCAGACAGATTTCATCTGCTTATTTCCTGTTTTCTATTGCACAATACACTCCTCTTAGCTCTGGACCTGTCTTTGCTCCTATGGATTCCTTAAACTCCACCGCTGAATAAACTACTTATCTTGCCACACTATGACCCTAATTACAAGTTGTGCACAGCGGAATGTGTGGAATTCCGCTCCGCACAATTATAACTAATTTGGTGTTTCTGCACCTGAATTTACTGGGTGCACGAACACTGGACTCAGTTTTACCAGCTGGTAAAATCCCAGAGGGAAAAGGCTTCAGCGACCCCCTCCCGACCCTTGGTCTGTCTAGGCACGGGAGAGCATGTAATGCCAGGCGAAATCTTTCCCTTCTCTCCTCCGCCCTCCATGACCCCCTTCCTCCAGCCCCTGCCCCGCATCCGACTCCTGCAGACATTTACCACCAACTAAAAGGAAGTGGTAAATGTCTGCATTAAAACCTCCAGAATAGGGATCCGGTATAAAGTGCACCCAGTGATTCCTGGTTCACATAGTTATTCCCCATTCCAGAGGTTTAACTCGGAATTCAAGGAAATTTACATCGACCATCCGGACAGTATCAAAATTTTAGTCTGTCCGGAATCGCTGAATACAATTCTTCACGGGTGGAAATAGGGCCCTAAGTCTTACAAAACAACCACCAGCCTTATACTTAGTGTGCTAATAATTTACCCTATAAAAGTCGCATTTGTTGCAATTGTCAAGCCTTATGCCCTAAGGTGTCAATTAATGTGTCTTTTAAGCTTCTCAGATGTGGAGGCGGTTTGGTTTCCTCTTTGGAAGTATGCGAAGGGAATTATAAACTGATCATTGTATATTTGATTCTAAATAAAAATTATTTATCGTGTGTAACTACTAGCTACTTTGACATGTAGAGCTGTGAAAATAATTTGAGGACTGGCTTGTAGCAAAGCTGCGTTTACTAATCATCAGGCTAGTAAAATAGCTCAGTGATTTCAACTATTGCTCTTGACATCTGTGCCTGGGCGGCAGATCATAGAGTTGAATCTTGTCAAGGTTGACTCATCCTCTCATCCTTCCGAGGTCGGTAAAATGAGCAGGCTTTCTGACTAAATAATAATAATTCTATAATAATAATTGTCTTATAATTATTAACCTATATGTCCTATAAATAACAATTGTCCGATGAATATTTTACATAAAGCGCTTCGGATAAAAGTGCTGTATAAATGTACAATATATAAATTATTATCTTGGCACACTACATATTAAAATAAAGACTAAACAGCTATAAAATCAATACTCAAATACTATATACCACAACAGTTCAAACCGATTGACTCTGCAAATGCTTGTTGTCACGAGGTACCAGAGACTGCCCCTCCTTTGTATAGAATATACAATCTTGCTTGCGCGGTCAATAACTTCCAAAGAAGGCTCCATATCTTGTCCCCTCTCTCCCTTTTTAGAAATGCATTATTCCGGACAGCAATACAAGTAACACAACCCTGCAGGTATTGCTGCAATTCAAACACAAACCACAATATCAGCCTGAGTTATTGAAAATAGTTGCAGTGAAGTTCACAAAAATCGGATTAAATATAAATGTCTTTCTTCTTGCACAGGGTTTACCCGCTGTAAAATCTGCCGCTGCGGTATTTGCTATTGACTTCTGGAGAATGGTGCCAGCATTAGGACTGGTCCTTTAACACCTGCAGTGGTGGCATTTACAGATGCAGTGAACTCGCCTCCATCAGGTCGCCTCGCTCACAGGCGCAGCCACAGCTCTCACAGCACACAGCCACTGGGATGGCATTCGAGGAGAGCATGTCCCAAGAGATGCTCAGCCTTTCAGCATTAAAACTGCCCGTGCGCACAGAGATGGGCGTTGTGCCCACATCCCAACAGAAAATACAAAGGAAATTGTATCCCCAAATTACAGAAAATAAAATGTTTGTTTAAAACTCATACCCCGCAAACTTGCAGAGTTGTTCTAATCATTGCTGGCTGCGGCTTTGTAATAAACTCATGTTTAGCAAAACTATTAATTGGTGGTGTTGGCTATACTGTGTATAATATATGCACAGACTTAAAACACACATGGTAATCCACGTAACTGTACCAGTCACACGCCGAGTTCACGTAGAATCGGAGCTGTATGGAAAACCTCATATACTAGCATTCCTTCTGCATTTATTATACATTATTCGTCTCCCGGGAGGCCATTTCAAGTCACCGAAACCGAATCATCAACATCTGATTTGCCTCTTTCCTATGACCTACTGTCAAGTTTCATTCCTCACATTATGCGGTTTATTTGAAATGAGCAGCGGACTGGCGCGAGCCTAACACACAAGGATAGAGAGAATTGCGCCTGAGTATAAAACACAGCGCATACAGGTGGGTAACGTGTTCTGCAGCAATGCTCGTCATTTCTGTGGAAACGAAACTTTTACTCACATCAAGGAAGATCGACATGCCCTTCGTCATGTGCAGAGCCGAGCTGAGCTCCTCCGAAGAATTGGTTGTGGAGGATGAAGACATCTGGGGTTCCACGCAGGCCCTTCGGAAGCAGAAAGCGGGGACCTGGCGGTGCGTGAGCGCGAGCAGACCCTGCCGTCTGGTCCAGAGTTAAGAGAACTGCGCTGCTGGCTGGCGGTGCGTGGATGTACAGTGCTGTTACACACGCTTGGCTGGATGCTGTCTCTGCCCCGGATGACTTGCTCTCAGCTCCTTGCTGCTAGTGTCTCCCGACAGCGCCACAGCCTGTCAGCTTCGCTGAATCTCTCCCCAACATGATTATCTTACTGCCTGGTGCTCGCCCCCTCCCTCAGACTCCCCCTCATCCATTCCCCGCAGCTCAGAGTCGTCTCACAGCGCCAGTCTGAGAGTCGAATGTATCACTATCGCGGTTTAAGACTACGCCGGTATAATATATCAAGTTTGCCTGGCAACACATGCTCCTAAATGCCTGCTGCTTGCTGCCAAAAAGCAGCCATTAAAAATAAAATATCTTAACAAAACACTGACTTGGGCAATATGTATGCTATACCAGGAACATCATCCTATGCAAATTCGTGCATTTACATTCAAAAATATCTGTATACCTATGTCAGCATAGTTATTAGGATACGCAAGTATTAACATAGTCAGTACTGTTAATGTCCTTGCGAAAGCAATGGGTGACGGTTGTGGCACCTGTAACTCCCAACAATGTGCATTCATTTGCAGTTGAGATTAATTATCAGAGGGTCGGACGGGCCATATGCCAATCTGGCTGTGTCAGATGGACAGGTCCTTGTCTGGGCTAGTTTTGTGGCTGTTTGTGGGCTGGTTTTGTGGTGGTGGACCAGTTTTGTGGCTACATGTGGGCTGCTGCTGTTGTAAGCATCTATATATATATATATTTAACAGGATGCAGTAGCAAGCAGCACTGTGTCTTCTAAGGTGGGTTGCACTGGGCTCACAATGCAGCACGAGGAGGATGTCTCATATGGCATGTAAGGACCTGTATCATGTCCTACTGGGTGTGCTGGGGCAGGCGGTGCAGTTCTACTTTGAAAATAAATCAACTGCCATCTGATGCATGATAACTGCTGCACACATCCTTTTCCAAGTTACTTCTTTCCAGGGCTTTAAGTGGGATAAAAAAAACTGGGGGGGGTGTGGTCAATCTAATTAGGGGCGTGGCCTGAATCAGGAGAACTAGCATTGTGTGCTGCCTCAATATAATGGTACAATTATTGACGCACAGTTTGGCTAGCCCTAGAGGGGACTGTTCCCCTTCCTCAAGAATATATTGTTAACAGCATAAATACTTTTTTCATCTCTGCATCGACAACAACCAACTAAAATAACGACAAATCAAATAGGCTAAAACATGTCACTGACATTAATAAACAAAGTACACAGTAGGGTTGCAGATTTTAGCAGTATTGACTCAGTTTGACAAATGCACATTGAAAAAAAAATGTCTGCACTCAGTCGTATTACAATAATTCAATTTATGAACTGCTTCTGAAACTGGTAGCATCCAAGAAAACCAGTAGGGCTAAGCGGCAATGTCCACAATCCTCCTTTCCTCTGTAGCTTATTACTATTAATGTGGTGAAATCACTTTGTGTCTTTAACAATTGCATAAATCACCAAACCAAGATTGAACAGTGATCGCTATACATGAATTTAACCACAGTACACACATCCCCACTGTTCACGAACAGCAGCTCACCAGCCATGCCCTCAATGGTAATGGACAATCACGGGTCCAACCAAGACTCCCTCATTCCAGGCCTGCCAGGTGTCTGAATGACAGTAGCTCTGGGAATGACAAACCATTAAAAACTGCAAACGCTATTCACTTCTGACCGCAGAGAATGTGCTACAATCGATTGACAATTCGCACCCGATTCCATCAATTAATGCCCGCTTTAGTTCAAGAGTAGAAGGCCCTCGCTTCAAATAATTTATTTATCTGCAATGGATTTTGAACAAACTAATTTGCAAATAGAAAAGTTTAATTGCTCAATGTCGCTAGCTGCAACATTTCACATTTCCTGTCTGCACCAACCCTGTAAAGCATAGAGGGGATATGAGGACCTTTCACCACACCCCCACTTGAATGGCTGACACCATGACAATGTTGCTGCTACTGCGTTGCAAAAAGAGAAGGGAAATCCAGAGAGAAAATTACTTCCTTTAAAGTATTTCCCTTGCCCTACAGCGCTCACCTGGTGTTAGAAATGGGGGTCTCTAGTTGGCAATGGCTGGCCACTGTCCAAGTAGGGACCCTTCTTCCTAAGTCAGAGTGAGAGGGCTACCCTCTTTAATACCCCTGCTCAACCCTGTGGTAACGTAGCACGAGCAGGTAGGCTTATCTCAGAGGCAGTGTGTGAAGCATTTATGACCATACACAGTAACACAGTGAGGAACACTACAAAGGGACACCACACAAGTAGTTATAAAAATAAGTATCTTTATATAAAGGCAGATTTATCACAAGACCAATAACTGTAAAAGCCACAATACTGTCAAAAATTGGATAGCTGTTGAAGGGCTGTCAAAGATAGTTCAAAAGGTTGCAAGAATAAGGTTCAAATTCAAGGCAGGGGTCTCTGCGCCCCTTTCTCGTTCAGAGGTTGCAAAAATAAGGTTCAAATTCAAGGCAGTGGTCTCGGCGACCCTTTCTCTCACAAAGTACCTGGGTTTAGTAGCAAAACCAACAAAATGTCGCAAAGAAGTGGTAGCGATGATTTTCCTCACGCGAGGCCGGCGATGCGTTAAAATCCTGGCCGCAAGGGAGGATGATGCGCCGATCTGCTGATGCGTGCGGAGACGATGCGACCAACTTCTGCACGCTAGGCCGCCGATGCGCTGAGACCTTGCCGCGAGGGCGAAGGCGATGCGACGATCCTGTTGCGTGTGCGGAGATGATGCGACAAACTTCTGCACGCTAGGCCGCCGATGCGATGACTTTCTTGCCGCGAGGGAGAAGTCGATGCGACGAGCCGGTTGCGTTGTGCGATCGTGTTGCGATGCGAAGAAATGGCGCTCCGCGAGGGAGCGACGAAATCCGGTGCGATGCGATGAAAATGGCGGACGCACGGCGTCCGCAATGCGATGTCCTGAAGCAATGATTCTGTAGGGGTTGCGAGCGCTCGGCGACAGCCGCGCGATGATTTTTCCAGCGCGTCTCGGCTGCAGCGGCTCGCAAAGGGGCGTTAGCGATGGTCTTGTGTTGCGAGCACTCAGCGGCAGCAGCGCGATGATTTTTCCAGCGCTCTCGACTGCAGCGGCTCGCAAACGTGCGTTAGCGACGATTTCCAGCACTCTTTTCTCTGAAGCAAACTAGAGGCCCTGGAACTCACAGGAGCCTCATCAGCAGATAGCAATCCTCGCAGGGAGGAAGCAGGAGGTTGGTGGTGGAGTCTGATGTGCCTGAGACTCCAGCAGGAGGCTAGCTCTTTTCCTAGCCCTTGGGTAATTGCTGTAACAAAAATAAAAGTTCTCTCAAAAGTCCTTTCTCTCTCTTCAAGGTCCAGTGGTCACTGCTGCAGGCCAGTGCAAGAAAAACACACAAGCACAAGGACAGTCACTTCCTGCAGATTCCTCCAGTGGCACGGACAGAGTTTCCTCTCCAGATCCAAAAGCAATACAAAAGTAGGGGGTTTGAGCACAGATATTTATACCCCAAAAGCCTTTGATCCTTGAAGCTACCAGTCCCTGAACCTAGCCAGAACCAGTTCTGCTCAGGCCTGGAGCACTTTGTTTACCAGGCTGCATCCTTCCTTTCAGAAAGAGGGGGTCTGCTAGCAGACACACAGTGGGAGGTGGAGCCAGCATTCACCTTGCCAGGCACAGCCCTATTCAGATCAAAGAGCCACCCCTCCCCACACTCTAAATGCAGATCTCTCTATTCAACCCAGGTCTGACTCAGCCTGTCCTGCCCCTCTAAAACCAGACAGCCAATACACATAACGGCCGAGCACACTGGAAGGCTTAGGCAAGAAAATACCTACTTTCTAAAAGTGGTATTTTCAAACACAGAATATAAAAATAAACTTCACTAAAAGGTGTATTTTAATATTCTGAGCTCAGGCATACTAAATTCGTTTTTCTACCATGTTCCTGGGGTCAGTTAGGACTATAGAATGTAATAGTCAAACTGCCCATTCTAGCCTATGAGGAACAGGTAGCCTTACAGTAGTGAAAAACGAAATGGGGTGTAATTCACTACCAGGACATGCTACACACACCAAGGCATGTCCTACCTTACACATACAATGCGCCCTACCATAGGGGTGACTTACATGATGCCAAGGGAAGGTTCAGGGGCTGGGAAGTGGGTGCACTTCACAGCCAAGATGGCAGTTCTGGACTGCACACAGACACTGCAGTGGCAGGTCTGAGACACACTTTACAAGCTGCTTCTGTGGGTGGCGCAAACCAGCGCTGCATGCCCACCAGCAGCATTTGGTTTACCAGCCCTGGGCACACACAGGCCACACTACTAGGGACTAACAGGTAAACCAAATAAGCCAATCAGGGATATACCAATTCACATAGACATATTTACAAGGGGAGAGCATATGCACTTTAGCACTGAACAGCAGTGGTAAAGTGCCCAGAGTCATAAAACCAACAGAAACAGGTCAGCAAAAATACAGGAGGCAGGCAAAAAGTTTAGGGGTGACCCTGCAAAAGGGCCATTTCAACACAACCCCCTTCCAGCCAAAACGCAGGGTAGACCAATCACTACTTTGATGGGCTTCCCTGCTTCGGGCGATAGAACACGGAACTGGCCCGCAACTGCAGGGGCATATGCCAGCTCTACTCCAATCTGAACCCTGGTGGATCCCTCTGTCCACACTCCCAGGGCCCACTAAGATAACCAATGGGGAACTCTGCCCCTCACCTGTGGACACCCCTGTGCAGCACCTAACCTTAACTGGCCCCCAGGTGTGTCCCAACAGATAAACAATAAGCCACAGTAGCCACTGACAGTAGTCAGGGATGAGACACAGGCCTTATACCTCTCAGGGCTCACTAAGACAACCAATGGGGAACTCTTCCCCTTACCTGTGGACACCACCTGTGCAGCATCTAACTTTAACTGGCCCCCAGGTGTGTCCCAACAGATAAACAACAAGCCCCAGTAATCACTGACAGTAGTCAGTGATGAAATCCAAGCCCTATACCTCTCAGGGCTCTCAAACGTTTGTGGCATCAGAGAGTGAGGGGCAGTAACCCCAGGTGCCTGGCACCTTTTGTACACTCTCCCTCCTGTCAGGTCAGGCAAAGCACCCGGACACTGACCCACCAGCCCTGGGCCGGTACCCAGCGGCTGGGCCAGAGACTGGGGTGGGCTCTCCCACACCCGGTCCTCCTCTTTGGGGCTCGGTACCCTCCCACCTGGAGCGATACCCCCTTTCCAGAATTGTCAGGGCACCTGAGGCAGGTGTCCTGCATAATCCGCCCACCAGTTCAGGGGTTCTATCCTGCAACTGGTATCCTAGCATAGGGTCTGTACCCTTAGACTGGGCGGAGGTCAGGGGTGAGGCTGCCCTCTCCCCGCCCCCTTTACTGGGGCCCGGCACCCTCCCACCTGGAGAGGTGCCTCCATAACACAAACCGGGAGGGGCACTGTTAGCAGTTGCCCCTTCCTCCAGATCAGGGGGACACCCTGAACCTGGCCCCCCAACCTAGGGTCTGTACCCTTGGGCGGGGCCTGTGCCTGGCAACCCAGGACTTCTGGGGCGTACACCAATTCCCCCAAGGAAAATACACTCTTCCACTAGTTCAGGGCCTTGTCCCTGCAACTGATCCATCAACCTGGAAAAACCCTCAGGTGGTACTGGGGTCAGAGGCGAGGACTCCCTCCCTCTGCACCCCCTTCCAGCATACTGCACCCTCCCACCTGGAGTGGTGCTTTTAGTAAAGAAAATGGTCGGGACCCTGCTTACAGTTGTCCCTCCCTCCAGGTCAGACAACACCTGGACCTGACTTACCATCCCAGGGACCAACCCCTGTGCTTGAACAACTGCCTGGCCAACCAGGACTTCCTGGGGAGCACACAGGCCCCCCTCAAGGGAAACACACCCCTCCACCAGTTCAGGGCCTGGACCCTGCAACTGACCTACCAACCTGAAAAAACCTGCAGGTTGCACCGGGGTCAGAGGCGAGGACTCCCTTCCTCTGTACCCCTTCCAGCATACTGCACCCTCCCACCTGGAGTGGTGCTCTTAGAAAAAATGGTCGGGACACTGCTTACAGTTGTCCCTCCCTCCAGGGCAGACAACTCCTGGATCTGACTTACCAACCCAGGGACCAACCCCTGTGGCTGAACAACTGCCTGGCCAACCAGGACTGAAGTGGTGTCACCATGGTCACTCCTAGGGGGCTCAGCCCTTCTGACTGGCCCCTGACCCACTGGCTCTTCCACTGGGGACTCCTTCCCCTTTCATCCCTCAGACTGGACTTCCGTACCCTCCCCTAGGAGTGGCACTGCCAGGCACAAGAACTGATGGAGGCCTGACTACAGGCACTCCCAGCTCACCTAACACTGGGGTACCCCCCACAATGGACGGTCCATCCAGACAGACTAGGCTCCCCACCTGGTGTTCCCTCATGGAACCATCCAGTCCTGGGGACTGAGGCTGGGGCACTTCGGGACCTATCCCAGTCTCACTCCTGCTCCCACGAGACAGGATGTGAGGCCCTACAACCTCCTCACAACAAGGGGACCCAGCTGTAACACTCCTAACCTTTCCCAGCACTCTGGGTTGGAAAACTTCTGAACCACTTCTCTTAGGGTCATTCCCTAATGCCTCTACAGAGCCTCTGGTACTCACCCAGAGGTCTTCCTCCTGTGCAAGTTCCCTAGGATCAGAGAACTCGCAATCTGACAGGTGTTGGTTTAGCTCTGGAAAACAGGAACTCATAATATGCTCTCCCACAATTGGATTACACAGCTCCACACAGGTGCTAACCTTTACCTCACAATCCAGTGCCTCACACACGTACCCCACACCACTCTCTTGAAATGGGCGAGACATTAACTGACTGTCTCTATCACTCAACCCACACTCTTCTGGGCGGTCCTCACACTCATACACCAGGACTTCAACCACGGGGAACCCCTCTCCCTGCACCTCTCATCCTGAGTCGGTAGAGTATCCCTCCTTTCACTAGGACTATGGGCCCCTGCGCTAGTTCCCCAATCCACCTCAGGGACACTGCACACCAATGGAGCTATCTCAGGTCCTTGAATCCCCTGGTGTAGATCAACCCCTCCTTCAAGTCAGGTGCCACATCCCTGGGTGGGTGTACTACACTGTCATCACTATATACTTCAATTTTGCTGCCACCACTGGACCCCACCCTCTCTGGGGAATCCAGACAATTAAAACTGTGCTCCAGGGGTAACCTCCCCTCTGGAGCTAACTTCTCCTTTTCTGCTATCTGCGCTAGGTGCGCCTCCAGCTGGGCAATCTCTATTTGGAGCCTCTCCAATTCCAGCTGGTACTCCCTCTCCCTCTGTCTGTCCAACTCCTCTGGGGACCATGAAGGGGATTGGGCACTACCCTGTGCACTAGATCCAGCAAGGGACTCCCTACCTATGGGACCTTCCCGCCTGTCCCCCAACTCCTCTGGGGACCATGAGGGGAATCTGGCACTACCATAGGCACTAGGCTCATCAAGGAACTCCCCACCTATGAGATATTCCATAACACTTTCTTCCTCCTCTTCAGACTCTCTAGGGCCACCCTCAGACCAACTACCCTCTTGGTAGGTGTACTGGGACTCCAAGAATCTCCATCTGTCTTGTTGCCAAAGTCTCAGGGATGTCTGCAGGGATATCTGAGTCTCCTTCCTACTCACTGCTAAGCCCTTCTCCTCACAGAACCCCCTTAGCTCCTCTAGACTGTAGGTTAACAGATCATCTATATAAAAGGTAGGTCTCATCTCAGCAAGACCCATTGTAGCAATATCTGGCAATATCAATAATAAAACAAATAGGCTTGCCCGTTGTAACAATCACGGGCAATATCAAATAACAGATAGAAGAAAACTTCTCAAGAAAATGTATGCGGGTAAAAAAATCACCGGCAATATCAATAAAACATAGGCTTGCCCATTGTAACAATCACGGGCAATATCAATAAAAGATAGAAGAAAACTTCTCAAGAAAATGTATGCGGGTAAAAAATCACCGGCAATATCAATTACAATATAGGATCCAACAATTCTCAAAAATGTATGCGGGTACTATCACCTGGCAATATCAATAAAACATAGGCTTGCCCATTGTAACAATCACGGGCAATATCAATAAAAGATAGAAGAAAACTTCTCAAAAAATGTAAGCGGGTGAAAAATCACCGGCAATATCAATCACAATATAGGATCCTAAAAACTCTCAGAAATGTGCGTGGGTGAAAAATCACCAGCAATATCAATCACAATAGGGGATCAAAAACTTTCAATAAATGGGCGCGGGTGAAAAATCACCGGCAATATCAATCACAATATAGGATCCCAAAAACTCTCAGAAATGTGCGCGGGTGAAAAATCACCGGCAATATCAATTACAATAGGGGATCAAAACTTTCAATAAATGGGCGCGGGTGAAGAATCACCGGCAATATCAATCACAATATAGGATCCCAAAACTCTCAGAAAATGTGCGCGGGTGAAAAATCACCGGCAATATCAATCACAATATAGGAGCAAAAAAATTCTCAAAAAATGTATGCGGTACGTTATGGTCTGCACTCACTAGTAGTGTACACTATAATTACTGTATGCGATCATAAATGCAAGTCCAGATCCTCACCGCTGCCCACCAATGTTAGAAATGGGGGTCTCTAGTTGGCAATGGCTGGCCACTGTCCAAGTAGGGACCCTTCTTCCTAAGTCAGAGTGAGAGGGCTACCCTCTTTAATACCCCTGCTCAACCCTGTGGTAACGTAGCACGAGCAGGTAGGCTTATCTCAGAGGCAGTGTGTGAAGCATTTATGACCATACACAGTAACACAGTGAGGAACACTACAAAGGGACACCACACAAGTAGTTATAAAAAATAAGTATCTTTATATAAAGGCAGATTTATCACAAGACCAATAACTGTAAAAGCCACAATACTGTCAAAAATTGGATAGCTGTTGAAGGGCTGTCAAAGATAGTTCAAAAGGTTGCAAGAATAAGGTTCAAATTCAAGGCAGGGGTCTCTGCGCCCCTTTCTCGTTCAGAGGTTGCAAAAATAAGGTTCAAATTCAAGGCAGTGGTCTCGGCGACCCTTTCTCTCACAAAGTACCTGGGTTTAGTAGCAAAACCAACAAAATGTCGCAAAGAAGTGGTAGCGATGATTTTCCTCACGCGAGGCCGGCGATGCGTTAAAATCCTGGCCGCAAGGGAGGATGATGCGCCGATCTGCTGATGCGTGCGGAGACGATGCGACCAACTTCTGCACGCTAGGCCGCCGATGCGCTGAGACCTTGCCGCGAGGGCGAAGGCGATGCGACGATCCTGTTGCGTGTGCGGAGATGATGCGACAAACTTCTGCACGCTAGGCCGCCGATGCGATGACTTTCTTGCCGCGAGGGAGAAGTCGATGCGACGAGCCGGTTGCGTTGTGCGATCGTGTTGCGATGCGAAGAAATGGCGCTCCGCGAGGAGCGACGAAATCCGGTGCGATGCGATGAAAATGGCGGACGCACGGCGTCCGCAATGCGATGTCCTGAAGCAATGATTCTGTAGGGGTTGCGAGCGCTCGGCGACAGCCGCGCGATGATTTTTCCAGCGCGTCTCGGCTGCAGCGGCTCGCAAAGGGGCGTTAGCGATGGTCTTGTGTTGCGAGCACTCAGCGGCAGCAGCGCGATGATTTTTCCAGCGCTCTCGACTGCAGCGGCTCGCAAACGTGCGTTAGCGACGATTTCCAGCACTCTTTTCTCTGAAGCAAACTAGAGGCCCTGGAACTCACAGGAGCCTCATCAGCAGATAGCAATCCTCGCAGGGAGGAAGCAGGAGGTTGGTGGTGGAGTCTGATGTGCCTGAGACTCCAGCAGGAGGCTAGCTCTTTTCCTAGCCCTTGGGTAATTGCTGTAACAAAAATAAAAGTTCTCTCAAAAGTCCTTTTCTCTCTCTTCAAGGTCCAGTGGTCACTGCTGCAGGCCAGTGCAAGAAAAACACACAAGCACAAGGACAGTCACTTCCTGCAGATTCCTCCAGTGGCACGGACAGAGTTTCCTCTCCAGATCCAAAAGCAATACAAAAGTAGGGGTTTGAGCACAGATATTTATACCCCAAAAGCCTTTGATCCTTGAAGCTACCAGTCCCTGAACCTAGCCAGAACCAGTTCTGCTCAGGCCTGGAGCACTTTGTTTACCAGGCTGCATCCTTCCTTTCAGAAAGAGGGGGTCTGCTAGCAGACACACAGTGGGAGGTGGAGCCAGCATTCACCTTGCCAGGCACAGCCCTATTCAGATCAAAGAGCCACCCCTCCCCACACTCTAAATGCAGATCTCTCTATTCAACCCAGGTCTGACTCAGCCTGTCCTGCCCCTCTAAAACCAGACAGCCAATACACATAACGGCCGAGCACACTGGAAGGCTTAGGCAAGAAAATACCTACTTTCTAAAAGTGGTATTTTCAAACACAGAATATAAAAATAAACTTCACTAAAAGGTGTATTTTAATATTCTGAGCTCAGGCATACTAAATTCGTTTTTCTACCATGTTCCTGGGGTCAGTTAGGACTATAGAATGTAATAGTCAAACTGCCCATTCTAGCCTATGAGGAACAGGTAGCCTTACAGTAGTGAAAAACGAAATGGGGTGTAATTCACTACCAGGACATGCTACACACACCAAGGCATGTCCTACCTTACACATACAATGCGCTCTACCATAGGGGTGACTTACATGATGCCAAGGGAAGGTTCAGGGGCTGGGAAGTGGGTGCACTTCACAGCCAAGATGGCAGTTCTGGACTGCACACAGACACTGCAGTGGCAGGTCTGAGACACACTTTACAAGCTGCTTCTGTGGGTGGCGCAAACCAGCGCTGCATGCCCACCAGCAGCATTTGGTTTACCAGCCCTGGGCACACACAGGCCACACTACTAGGGACTAACAGGTAAACCAAATAAGCCAATCAGGGATATACCAATTCACATAGACATATTTACAAGGGGAGAGCATATGCACTTTAGCACTGAACAGCAGTGGTAAAGTGCCCAGAGTCATAAAACCAACAGAAACAGGTCAGCAAAAATACAGGAGGCAGGCAAAAAGTTTAGGGGTGACCCTGCAAAAAGGGCCATTTCCAACACCTGGCATGACGTCATGCCGTAACTTCTCCACTAGTGAGAAGTGAGCAAAATGAGCACGCGCACATCGATGTGCATGCTCTCACCGCAGTCCGGAAAAAAAACGGACCGGCTGTGCCAGGGAATAAAACAGAGCCCGATATGGACCCGTTTTGAGTCCCCCTTTTAAAAACTGCCAGTGCTCAGCACTGGCAGGACCCGGCCCACTTAAAGCCCTGCCTCTCTCAAACGCTATCCTCCCTCTAGTCACAGGAGTTCTCAATACACTACCAAAAAATGCCTGTTTCCAAATTCTCCTTGAAATGCTAGCAGTGGCAAATAGGCTGGATAGGGTGTTAATGCCTTTGGTGTGGGCGTCCCACACACATGGGAGGCCTATTGGAGAAACCACAGCTGGGGCTTTCTGAACATGGCCACTTTTTTTTACTACTCAATTTGCAAATGGGAGGCACTTTTGTTTTGCTGTCAGGGCGTAATTTCTATCCCAGTCCAACCCTCATTACTAGTGAAGACAAATCATTCCTTTTGGATGGGCTTTAGAAGCCATCATGCTTTATGTAATTGCTATTTGGAGACCATATAGACTGGCTAATGTATGGGCACCTCTGCTTCTTAACTAGAGCTTAGGGCCATTTTTCTAAACTACAATAAAGTGTTATGTGTTTATTTTGTTTTCCTGTATGGCAGTGAATTTTCAGTAATTTCCGTTTTATTTTTTTATGGCTTATGATTATCCTCACGAGCGAATGTGGAAGCAGGGTTTGTGGTTGGGTCTCCTGTACCTAAGAGCTCCTTCTCTCCTGCTCCTTATTCTGCATTTCTGTGCCCACTTTTCTTTATCAGATTTGGCTGAAACAAGAGATGCGAGGAAATCAATTTTCACTGTGCCTCTTTTCACTATACCGAAACAACCCCCTTCACCCCGACCTCTTTTTAAACTCTTTGGGCCCGACTTACAATGGGAATTTTCAGACACCTGTTGTTAGAAATGGGGGTCTCTAGTTGGCAATGGTTTACACCTTTGTCCAAATAGGGACCCTTGCTTCTAGTCAGGGAAAGGGGGGTGCACTCCTAAAATAACCCCTGCTCACCCCCTTGGTAGCTTGGCACAAGCAGACAGGCTTATCTCAGAGGCAGTGAGTAAAGCATTTGTGAACACATACAGTAACACAGTGAAAACACTACAAATGGACACCACACCAGTTTAGAAAAATAAGTAATCTTTATCTAAACAAGAGCAAACGACAAAAAATCCACAATACAGTATTAAAAATAAGACTTTCAAATGGTAGAAATAGTTCAGTTCAATGCAAGTTGTAAATGCAACACTTTTCCAACAAAGTACCTTAGACGCGTCACGCAAAACAAACAAAAGGGTCGCAGGGAAGGTGATGCGTCAGTTCCTTGCTTCGGCGCAGGTGATGCGTCGGTTCCTTACTGCAGCGCAGGGGAGGTGATGCGTCGGTTCCTTACCGGAGAGGAGGGGATGCGTCGGTTTCTTACTGCGTTCCGGTTACGACGCGTCAAGATGGCGCCTCGATGCGATGATCCGGTGCGATGCAACAAAATGGCGGCTCGATGCGATGCGACGATGCGGTATGATGCGTGCACGTTCGCAGCCGCACGGCATGTGCTGCGACGGTCTTCTCGGCGATGCGTCGGGTCCCGGTGTGGATGCGGCGTGCTTCTTCCTGGTTGCTTGGCGAGGCGTCGGAACCAAGTGCGGATGCAGCACGCTTCTTCCCCGTGACTCGGTGATGTGCCGGGAATCGGTGCGGATGCGACACGCTTCTTCTCGTTGCGTCGATCTTCCAGCTCCCAGTGACAAACAGTCTCTAGAGGTCCTAAACAGCAGCAGGCACCTCTTTGTAGGTTAGAATTACCAGCAAGGAAATTCAGGGGAGCTGGTGGTGAAGTCTTTGTGTCCCTGAGACTTCAGAACAGGAGGCAAGCTCAGTTTCAAGCCCTTGGAGATCTTTTCTTCAAGCAAGTGACAAAGCAAACAGCAAAGTCCTTCTTCTCCTTTCCTTGGCAGCAAGCAGCCACTGCAGGCCAACCCCAGAAAGCAAACAGCACAGGGGCAGTATTCCTCCTCAGCTTATCCGGCTCTTCTCCTTAGCAAAAGTTCCTCTTGATTTCCCAGAAGTGATCTAAAGTTATGGGGTCTGTGTCCTCCTTTTTATACACACAAATTCTTTGTTCTCTGAAGGCAGAGAGTGTCTGTACCCAGCCAAAACCAGTTCTGTCCTCACTGGTGCAGCTTCCAGGCAGGAGGTGGAGACAGCATTGTTGAAGGCAGACCAGGTCCATTCAGGTGAAAGGAAATCTCCTCCCCCTACTCTAAATTCAACCCAGGTCCCATTCAGCCCAGTCCTGACTCATCAGACTTCTGGAGCCACAGCCCTCTCCCAGCTCCTGTCACTCACAAGCCAGACATGCAATATACAAACCTAGCAGAGGCATACTGGATGGTTAGGCAAGAAAATACACACTTTCTAAAAGTGGGATTTTCAAACACAGAATGTAAAAATCACCCTCACTAAAAGATGCACTTTAACATTCTGAGTTCAGGCATACTAAACTTTATTTTACTATCTTGTTCCTAGGGCCAGTTATGTTTATAACATGTTATAAACTAACTGCCCATTCTGGCCTATAGGAACAGATAGCCTTGCAATAGTGAAAAACGAAATTGGCAGTATTTCACTATCAGGACATGCCACACACATCAGGGCATGTCCTACCTTTCACATACAATGCACCCTGCCCACAGTGGTACCTTGGGCCTACCTTAGGGGTGACTAACATGTAGAAAAGGGAAGGTTTAGGGACTGGCAAGTGTGTGTACTTGCCGAGTCGACATGGCAGTCCCAGACTGCACACAGGCTCTGCAATGGCAGGCCTGAGTCACATTTTACAGGCAGCTTCTGTGGGTGGCACAATCAGTGCTGCAAGCCCACCAGCAGCATTTGATTTACAGGCACTGGGCACACATGGTGCACTGTACTAGGATCTGACAAGTAAATCAAATAACCAATCATGGAGTCACTAATCCATAACAATAATTTACACAGGGAGCACTTGCACTTTGGCACTGAACAGCAGTGGCAAAGTGCCCAAAGCATCTAGACCAGCAAAAACATAGCAAAAACACAGGAGGCAACAGCAAAAAATGGAAGGGAGACCCACGCCAATGGTGCCAGGTCTAACACCTGTAAATAGGAATAACTTATGCTTGCATGCGTTACACCATGTGTACAAAAGTTCAAGAACAGACACTCGACAGTGAGGTGAGAGTGTGCAAATTATTCACATGAGCATAACATACTCAACCTTTAGATTCACCTGTGGGTCTCGGTATGGGTGCATCAGAGGAGTGGTCAGGAAAATCCCAAAGAGATGCGATACACAGCCACTAATGTATACAACTTTGGGGTTTAAAGCAGTTGGAAGTGATTTTTGCAATTGTAAATGCACACCTAAGTACAACTGGAAAGTTCCAATGTAATTGTTCTGTAAGTATTGGAAGAGTACAGATCACCAACGTTTTAACAGAGCAAGGTTGGAGGAAGAAAGACCACGATAGAGGGCAAAGCTTTAAGTGAGATAAAGGATTCCTAAAATTAAAACTTGTTAAATGTTCTAAAGTGGAGGTGTGTGGCTTGGTGACTGTTAGAACTGGGGGTCTCTAGTTGGCAATGGTATGCACCTTTGTCCAAATAGGGACCCTTGCTTCTAGTCAGGGTAAGGGGGCTACACTCCTAACATAACCCCTGCTCACCCCGTTGGTAGCTTGGCATGAGCAGGCAGTCTTATCTCAGAGGCAGTGTGTTAAGCATTTGTGAACACATACAGTAATACAGTGGAAACACTACAAATGGACACTACACAGGTTTTATAAAAATAAGTAATCTTTATATAGACTTAACACAAGACCCAAACGACAAAAATACACAATACAGTATTTAAGAAAATGACTTTAAAATGGTAGAAAAATAGCTTAGTTCAATGTAGATGGTAAATGCGACACGTTTCTCACAAAGTACCTTGGATGCGTAAAGCAAAACAAACAAAAGGTTTGCAGGGAGGATGATGCATCGGTTCCTTGCTTCGGGGGAGGTGATGCGTCGGTTCCTCAATGCTTGCGCAAAGTAGGGGATGCGTCTGTTCCTTACCAGAGAGGAGGTGATGCGTCGATCTCGTACTGCGTTCCGGTTACGATGCGACGAGCTGGCGCCTCAATGCGATGCGACGATCCAGTGCGATGCGACAAGATGGCGTCTTTGATGCGATGCGACGACGTGAAGGTGATGCGTGCACGCCCGATGGCCATGCGGTGAACTCGGTAACGTCTTGAGCCGCGACAGGCCCTGCGACATGCTTCTCCGGTGATGCGACCCTTGCGGTAGTGACACGCTTCTCCGGCGATGCGACGGCAGCAGCTGCGACAGCGACACGCTTCTTCTCGTTGCGTCGCGCTTCCAGCTCCCAACAATACGCAGGCTTCTGTAGACAGAATTCCCAGCAAGGAAATTCAGGGGGGAGCTGGGGGGGTGAAGTCTTGTATCCCTGAGACTTCAGCAGGAGGCAAGCACACTTCAAGCCCTTGGAGATTCTTCTTCAAGATGATGAAAGTTCAATAAAAGTTCCTTCTCCTTTCCTTGGCAAATAAGTAACCACTGCAGGACAACCACAAAAAATAGCACAATGGCACAGGGGCAGTCAAATCCTTCAGCTTCCTTGGTTCTTCTCCTTGGCAAAGGTTCGTCTTGATTCCCAGAAGTGATCTAAAGTTCTGGGGTCTGGGTCCCCACATTTATACTCAAAAATCCTTTGTCTCTGAAGGCAGAGAGTATCTGTGCCTGACCAAAACCAGTTCTGTGCAGCTTCTTGGCAGGAGGTGGAGACTGCATTGTTGAAAGCAGACCTGGCCGAGGTAGCTGAAAGGAAAGCTCCTCCCCCTACTCTCTGTTCTATGAAGGCTCAGGTCAGTGAAAGGAAATCTTCGCCCCCTACTCTCTATTCTATGAGGGCTCAGGGCAGTGAAAGGAAATCTCCTCCCCCCTACTCTCTATTCTATGTGGGTCCTATTCAGCCGAGCCCTGATCCATCAGACTGCTGGAGCCAAGGCCCTCTCCAGCCCCGTGTCACTCACAAACCAGACAGTGAATACACAAACCTAGCAGAGGCACACTGGAAGGTTAGGCAAGAAAATACCTACTTTCTAAAAGTGGTATTTTCAAACACAGAATGTAAAAGTCACCCACACTAAAAGATGTATTTTAACATTCTGAGTTCAGGCATACTAAATTCGTTTTTCTATCTTGTTCCTAGGGTCAGTTAGGATTATAAGATGTTATAATCAAACTGCCCATTCTGGCCTATGGGAACAGATAGCCTTGCAATAGTGAAAAACGAAATTGGCTGTAATTCACTATCAGGACATGCCACACACATCAGGGCATGTCCTACCTTTTACATACAATGCACCCTGCCCTTGGGCCTACCTTAGAGGTGACTGATATGTAGAAAAGGGAAGGTTTAGGGACTGGAAAGTGGGTGCACTTGCCAAGTCAGCATGGCAGTCCCAGACTGCACACAGGCTCTGCAATGGCAGGCCTGAGCCACATTTTACAGGCTGCTTCTGTGGGTGGCACAATCAGTGCTGCAAGCCCACCAGCAGCATTTGATTTACAGGCCCTGGGCACACATGGTGCACTGTACTAGGGTCTGACAAGTAAATCAAATAAGCCAATCATGGAGTCACTAATTCATACAACAATTTACAACAGGGAGCACTTGCACTTTGGCACTGAACAGCAGTGGCAAAGTGCCCAAAGCCTCTAAACCAGCAAAACATAGGAAAAACACAGGAGGCAACAGCAAAAAAAATAGAAGGGAGACCCACGCCAATGGTGCCAGGTCTAACAATGATGATTAAAGATGGCCACATGCTGAGGAAGCTCTGCGGCGGTCGAGAGGGAAAAGATGGCCCAACATGAGTTATGCCTCACAAACAATAAAGCACAACCCCATCGCAGCATGGGTGATGCTGCTGAACATTTTGCACTGGTTTAGAAAGCATTTCATTCACAAGCACAGTGTTTTTTTTCCTCAAAGGTGGTTTGGCATCAGATAATTGCTGCGGCTGCTATTTTGAAACCTTTTCACCGAGGTATATACTGGCAGTTGCATGAAACAGTCCATTTCTTTCAAATATGTTTATAAAACACTATCGACTAAAAGCAGAATTTTCTTCTTATGCTGCATCTTATTCATGCCATAGAAGACTGATTAGAGGCATATTTTATTTATTTCAATTACTACTGCCAATTACAATGTGAGTGGCTTAATACAAAGAAATGGATCGCAACATGTTTCTTGTGTTATTTAACTACTATTTTCCTCAAGGGAGATTTTATGTCAGCATATGTTCCATTGTCTGCTGTAGTATACAGTTTTTGAATAAACCTGATGCTGTGGGGTTATTATTTTACTCAGCCTCTGGTTCGTCTATTCTGAGATAAATAATCTTCTGATTAAAGTCTTTTCACTTGTTCTTTTATGGGAAGAACTAAAGGTTCAAGGCTAAAGTGCAAAATTCGTACTAAACCACAAGCACTTCTCCACCTCTCACATTATAATACTATCAAAACCATGGCAGATACAATAGCAAAACAACAAGATACGACTACTTTGTCATCTGCATTCAATTCTCTTCCTACTCCTTTGGCTGGTTTCAAAACTGGTGAGAAAAGTGGTGCGTCTTTTACAACCTCAACTCATAAGCGAGTTAAAAAAACATCCACCTTCACCAGTTAAGTCTCCAACACCAGTCTCTATGGAGCTCCTACTGGACCAAATAAGAGCACTTAAACCATTCATGGAGGAAACAAATCATTAAATTCAAAGTCTTGATGACAAATGGTATCAGATGGATAACAGTCACTGAGGAGGAATGTAGGGTTGGAGACTTACTAAATGTAATCCAAGGGTTCAAACAACTTCAAGTTGAGGTCGCACAACTTAAAAAACATGCTGAAGAAATTGAAAATCGCAACTGCAGGAATACCCTTTGCATTTATGGTCTGGCAGAAGGTTTAAGAGAATCAGATCCTATTGTTTTTTTCATTCCTTTCTTTCTAAAATTCTGGACATGCCAGATCCTACCTCCCTAAATATTCGAAGAGCTCATAGTCTGGGTCAAAGTGCCCTACTTCAACTTCCTCACAGAAGCACAGAGGATTTATAATACTTTTTCGGGAATGTACAGATTTATTGAAAGTACTTATAACGGCTAAGACTAAAGGTTGAATTACTTGGTCTGGTTCCAACTTATATTTTTCTAAAGATTTGGCAAAATCCACAGCAGATCATAGGAAAAGATTTTTGGAAATGCGTCCTGCTTTGCAATCTCTAAATGTTTAATTTGGACATTTTCATCCATGTCTATTCAAAATTACTTATAAGAACAAAACTACCAAATACGAAGATCCAGATAAATCACAGAATTTCTTGGATATTTGTAGAGTTGAACAAATGGATATATCAAGTAAGGGTGGGCGGAGCTGGTGTAGTGCCTCTACGCGGAGCTCCATGGAGTTTGAAAAAAACTCCATGGAGCTCCGCTTCGCTCCACTCCCTCCCCCCTCCTAAATTTTTTAAAAATGAAAAAAGAAGGCACTTACCTGCGTGTCTGCTGCCTCCCCTGCATGGCCGCTCTCCTTCCTGCTCCTCGCGTCCTTCTTCACTGAAAAAACTCCTACCTTGTACGTCTTGCGCGTGCACATGCGCAAGATGTACAACGTAGAGGTTTTTGCAAATGAAGATGCTGTTCCATGCAGAAAAAAATCTCTGGATATTTTCTTAATATCTAAGGATTGTGATGTGGATGGGCGATGCCTTACTGTAAAAATGACTATTAATAAAATTCCCTTTTCTATCTTTAACATATATGCACCTACACAACCCGACAAAACCTTTCGGCCTGATATTTCACACAAATTAATGTCTATTTCAAATGACTACTTAATTTAAGGCAGTGATTACAATATGGTAATGTATCCTTTTTTTTGACTGTCATTCTAAAGTTGCATTTATCCCGTCCAATATTCACAAACAATTTTTATCAATGATAAATCAAAGATCTCTGGTGCATGCTTGGAGATTGATTAATCCAACTTTGAGAGAATATACCTTCTTTTCTCTGGTACACTTCTCCCAATCCAGGATAGACTATTTATTTCAAAATCTTTATCTTCACATCTCCTAAACTCAGAGATTGGTTCAATCTTAATATCTGATCATGCACCAATTATTGTGGATTTAGATTTACTCCCTGTTTCTAAAGGCAATAAAAGATGGAGATTTTTTAAGTCTTTTCTTTTGGATAGAAATGAAATCACAGTATACTCTTCCGGAGAGATTCAGCCCCAGAGATATTATCCCTAACTGAATGCAGGTACCCTTAAAAACATATGCATTTGAGAACAGTTGCCCTCAGTCAACCGAAGGTGACATGCTTCATCATAGGGCTGTGCTCCTCACCGGGCCTGCACTGCAATGCATGGTGGGCCCCACGAGAGGGCACTTTACGAGAGATCTTTTAATAAATTTGCCAGATGAGCATAGTAGGACAGGGAATGGTATGTCCTACAAAGTGAATATTTTGGAAATAAAATCAACTGTCAACCAGATGACGCAAACATATTTAATGTGATCTTTCTGGTTGGTGTTAGCCTTAAAAAGAAGGCAGAGGAAACTGGGGATATCTTTGGGGCTGAATCTCTCCGGAACAGTATACTGTGATTTGATTTTGGTTCATTTGGGGAGAGTGTATACTGGACTGTTAATCTCCTCGTCCTCTTTTGTGATATATTATGTTTTGGATATCCAGTTTACTCAAAGATTTGAAACTTTGGACTATAATTTTTCCTTTTAAATGATACTTCTGACATATCTCCTCAAATTCTGTGGGATTCTGTTAAATCAACGGCAAGAAACTTCATATTTTCATATGTAAGTAAAAAATGGAAGTTTAATATTTAAAAATCATCTGAAATAATGAATAACATAAAACAAAGAACACATATATCACTACCAAATCCAAATCCTATCTTGATGAACGAATTAAAGATACATTTAAATTTAACAAGCACGCCACTGAAGATGCAACATCATATTTACTAAGACCTAGCGCTAAATATTATGGAGGTCAGAACAAGGCTGGTAAACTCTTAGCCAACTATCTTAAGATTAAAAAAGAATGAATTTAAATTACATTTATTGTAATGGATGATAACGTTTCTCTTCCTAAAGATTCTGAGATCTTGGAAGAATTTAAAAATGATTACTCTAAATTGCACACACCTGAATTAACCCCTTCTTCAGCTTCTCTTACACAATATTTAGCCTCTACCCCAAAAGAATACGATTCATCTGCTGATTTATCTCCTCTAGAAGACAACATTGCCACTAATGAGATTCTTAAGACAATTAACTTGAATCAATTCAATAGAATTGTGATTTTTATTTTTCACAGCTACTTCTGCCCAAAATGTATGTTTTCTTTTTTTATAAGAATACATCTGGAGAAGGAATGTTTCAAGATGCCCTGATTTGTCTAATTCTCATAGATGGTAAATATCTTACACTATGTACAAATGATTGACCTATATCTCTAGTAAATTTGAATTATAAAATGTTTGTAAAACATATTGCTTCTCATCTTGAACCATTGTTACCGAAACTGATAGCATGTGAAAAAGGGATTTACTAAAGGTAGACATCTATTGAGCAATACCAGATTATTTTTTAATATATTAAGTGAATCTAATATCTATAAGCACTCATAGATAGCTATATCACTTGATGCTGAAAAAGCATTTGATCAAATCAGTTGGTCTTTTATTTTTCACTAACTTAAGTGGTTTGGTTTCAGTCCTTACTTTCATAATTTAGTTTCTCTATCATATTCTTCCACAACAGCTTCCCTATATGTAAATGGCCTACTATCCTCCTCCTTCTCATTGCACAGAGATGTTAGACAAGGCTGTACTCTCTCTCCTCTTCTTTCATTCTTGCTTTAGAACCTTTCTCACTTAAAAGTTGTCATAATCCAGTTATTAAGGGATTGCAGTATGGCGACAAATAGGCCAATTGGAGGCCTACACAGATGACATTTTGATTTTCCTATCTAATCCGACCTCCTCTCTGGCAGCTTTCCTTTCTAAAGTACATAATTTTGCTATTGTTTCAGGTTGCAAACGTAACTCTAATACGTGTGAAATTCGCCATTGTAATAAATTTTGCTTTAAACAGGAATATGCTTGCATTAATTTTGCTTGGACTCTTCAGAAAATGAAATACTTGGGACTATGGTTTACAAACAACATAAAAGACATGATTTCTGTTAATTTCAATTCAATAATTACAAAACTTTCATCTTTAAAATCTAGATGAAATCCTTTTTTTTATCATGGCTGGGCAGACTAGATTCAAATAAAATGATGCTTGTTCCTATTACTCTTTTTATTTTTGCTTATATTCTGGTTCACATTCCATGCTGGAATAAAAAAATATATAAAACATCATATCTAAATTCTTATGGCATAATAAAAGACCTCAGATGTCTATTTCCAAATTACAAGATCGTAGAGAATTGGGTGGATTCATTTATCCACCTTTCATTCTTATCAAACTGCTGTCTTCTTAAATCAGTCCAAAGATTTTAATATGGATGACGTTCTTGATACTCCTCCTTTATGGACAGAAATTCAACTGACCTTTATCCTTCCATTCTCATTTGATGAATATTTAACATTTACTAAAACCTCCCTTTATATTCCTTCCTATTCTTACAAATTTACATAGAACGTTATGTCCCATGATAGATATTCATTGAACTGAATTGGAGAAATGTTTCGAATCTTCCTTATCGGTCAATAAATTATTTAAGTTTTTAGGTAGAACCATTCTTTGGAAATCTTGGAGAGACAAAGGCCTCTTCTGGGTTAAAAAATTATCGATAATGACATATGTATATCTTACCAACAGGCACATTTTCACCTGCCTAACTCACTTGCTCAGAAATATACATTATTACAGGATACAGTCTCACAAACAATACAGACCCTTTCCTCCACAAATAGGTTGGAGGTTTCGGATGTACACATTTCATATTCCATAGTATCATCTTCCTCAGTCTCCACACTTTACAAAGCTCTTTATGCACCCATTCTTCAAGAGATCAGACACAAATTGGGAACAAGATTTTAATGTCTCTTGATCAATACGATTATGGCATAGAGGGGCAGATTTACAAGCCCCTTGCGCCGCCATTGCGTCACTTTTTTTGACGCAACGGCGGCGCAAACTATGCGGCCTATTTATAACGTGACGCATCTAGGGAGATGCGTCATGTTGTAAAGCCCTGCGTTACATTATACCTGCGTCAGGTATAATGTATGCAGGAGTGGGCGTTCCCACGCAGGAAGGCCTCGTAAAGTGACGCAGTGAAATCTACAAGATTTCACTGCGCCACTTTAGGACGCCACTGCGTCAAAACCTTACGCCTGCTTGAAGCAGGCGTAAGTAGTGACGCAGTGTAGTGGGAATAGGCCTCAACACACATTGCTGGAGTTGCGCCGTGCTTGCGACACGACTCCAGCAATGCGTGACTTTTGCCCCAACAGATGCGTCAGAATTTCTGACGCATCTGTCAATCACTTGCGCCATGGTGCGCCGTATTGTAAATACGGCGCATCCATGGTGGCGCAAGGGTTTCTCAGGGTGGTGCAGGGAAAGTGACGCATCTCTACAGATGCGTCACTTTCTTGTAAATCTGCCCCAGAATTTGGATCAAAATCCATGAATCCTCTGGGTTAGCAGACCTTTTTCAACCATTACTTTTTGTATGTAATAGATTTCTAATCACAACTTTTTCATTAATAAAATTATTTCATCATTACCGATTGCTGGTCTCGTAAAACAGTCCGACTTGTCTGCATCACATGATATTGTCATACCCTCTCACATGTAAATTCTGGTTTGGAGTTTGAAAACAAATTAAGGATATTTTCCATAACAATGTTCCTTTTTCATTTTCAAATGTCTTTTTAGGTAGTTGATTAGATGATTTTAAGTTTTCTGCTTGTACGGTTGATGACTTATTGCTAGCAGTTTCCTTTCAACAAATAGCCAAAAACTGGAAAGACACATCAGCTATTTCTTTTCAGGCATGGTGGTATGGAATATTTACAATCATTGTCTAGATGGAGCCTAACTTCAACCCTTAACTTTAGCTATACCAAGAGACACTATTTCGTCACCAGTTACGGTTTTTATAGACTCATCTGCTCAGTCCTCTATTACTACGCATCCACCAATTGAAGAAGTCTATAAACTCCCTTGAATGTTCCTGTATATGGCTTTATTTTGTATTTGTTAATATTTATTGCATTTTTTAATGTTAACATCCCAGATATGCAGTAATTTAAATTATTAATAGGTATTGTATTTAATATTTATGCTGTCTGTACATATTCAACAAAATGTTACTAATTCTTATCATTCCTTTCTAATTTTCCTTTCTTTCTTTCCCTCTCTTTATTTCTCTTTCTTTCTTTTGTTCTAATTTCTTTAGACCTTATTTAATGCTCATATTATTGTCATTTATATTCAAATGATAATTATATAGTTGTTTAATGTGTTGACTTGTTATGGATTACTATTTTATCTTTAATAAACTTTTCTTTTAAACTTGAATAAATATTCTAAAGTGAAACAGTAGCATAAAATATGCAAATATAGGGCTAGGAAAACTGGAGTTAAATCCAATAACTTAAGACTGTTCTTTTTTACAGTCGTACGGTACATCTGTACATACATGGTAAATATTATAATTGCTACTTCATGTCTGACCTCAGAACAATACACCTGCCAATTAGGCCAATGGAGAGGAAATGGAGATGAGAATATTCCCCTGAATAATACTCCTGTTATATGTCCCAAAAAAAACATTACAAGTCATCTCTACAATCTGCACAGGCAGAATGAATTTCTTCACAATTGCTTTCCTATTCATAATTTGTACCACGACCCATTTAAGGTAGTTCATTATTTTATCATTTCTTGAATGCTATGCCCCTATCATCACCCCACACCGTGACTTTGTGAAGACCTTAGTTCTTTTTTTCTTGTAAGATCAGCAATATCTATGACAAATTTAATTTTGGTTGACTAGCTGACCAGCAGCACTTCCTATTCATTTGATTGCTCAGGATAAAGTGAAAGGTGCCCTTAAAAAGATTAAATCCCGCTTGTTTACCATTCCCATTCCTACTGTCATTCTGAAAGTGTAGGCTGGGAATATGGAATCCAAACTATTGATGGGCATCCAGTTTGCCACTTGCCTGTGGCCTCCAGTTCCTGCTTGCTCCAGAGTGATCCATTGACACCGCTGCTGCCATGGGTTTTCCTGACCAGGTATTCCTGCTCACAGTTCTTCCCTCCAACAGAAGCCCTGCCCACCACCCCAAGAACTCCTTCAAGCAGGCCAAAGCTTGACCGCGCAGCGGGTCCCCCGCTGGCAGGCCAAAGGCAAGCCCGACTGCACCTGGACTGTGCCCAGTGCCATGACCCCTGACCCTCCCACCCCTGCACATACCCCATCACTGAGCTCTACACCCTCGACCCTGGACACTGCAACAAATATTGCTGCCAGGCTGGCACATGCTCCACTGTAAGGCCTTTCATCTGCACCCACTGCCACTTCACCTGCCACAGCACACACACCAGCCCACTGACCAGCCACCACTCTGAACACACCACAGACACCACCTGAACAAAAACACGAACTTTCTTGCACCCTTCTCAACACAAGCTCTCTAGGCAGACACTCCACTGAGATTTGGGACCTCATTTCCACCCTCACGCCCAATGTCCTCTTCCTTATTGAGACCTGGCTGAACCCCACTTCCACAACTGACATCGCCACTGCAATACAAGAAGGATACAAGATCACCCAACGTGACTACATCAACAAGCCTGGCAGAGGGATTGCCATCATACACAAAGAATACATCCAATGCACCCCCACAAATGACATCACCCCCAGCTATGGAACACCTAAACTTCCGACTCCAAACAGACAGAAACAACCATCAGGGGCACCCTCGTCTACTGTCCTCCAGGACCACATCCAGCCTTCTGCGACTTAATCGCTGACCTCATTGTCCCCTTGCCATAGACTCCAACAACTACATTTTCCTCAGCGACCTCAATTTCCATCTCGACGGCCACAATCACATCAATGCTACCAACCTCCTAGACAGCATGAATAACATCAGACTCACCCAACTCATCCATGACCCCATGCATACAGCAGACCACATTCTAGACCCCATCTTCACCTCCAGCGACCGCATCAGGTACAGCCACACCTTGAAATTCACCTGGACCGACCACTTCATTGTCTACTTCAACATCACCAGCTCATGGACCTCTGCCCCCAGTATAGACAACGCCCCCCCACAGCTGGAGCAAAGTCTCAAAGGACACATGGATCAATGCCCTCAACACCACCCACCCCATCTCCTCGAACAACATAGACAAGAACTTCAGAAACTTCAACAATTGGATCATCAACTGTGCCAACAGCATCGCTCACATCGACAACAACACCACAGAAGGTCCACCAAGCAGGCTAGCTGGTACACTGAAGACCTCAGAACTGTTAAACCACACTGTAAAGAACTGGAAAGGACACGAACGACAAGACCACCTTCAAGACAGCCCTCAACCTCTAACACAGACAGTTGAGAGAATCAAATAAAATGCCTTAGCCACATGCATTGAATCAAGCGCCAATAATAGCAAAGAACTCTTTAATATCGTCAAATAATTCTCCAACCCCACAGCTGCAAGAAACAGCATTAACCCCTCACAGGAACTCTGCGACAACCTTGCAAACTTCATCCATGAAAAGATCGCCAACATCTACAGAAACTTCAAACCCCAGCCCAAGGCCACCGACTTCTTCAAGCAATACAACAACCACATTACCAACACAGACATCCGACTAACTGAATATAGCCAGCTCACCCCACACAACACCACCTTCATCATTAACTTGGTCTACTCTGGGGCCCCAACCGACTCATGCTCTCACCATATCTTCATCCTAGGCAAAGCCAGAATCAGCCACATACTCACTACCTTGTTCAATACCTCAATTCGTCACAAAATAAGGGAGAGGGGCCCCTTAACCACCAAAGGAGTAGGGCACCAAAAGACGGTAGTCAGAAATAAAATCCCCTTTGGGTGATTTAATACATCCACAAACTTACACTCTTACAACACTCTTGTCACCAAAACATAACACAACCATCAAAAGCCAAGTGTCTATATTTATGAAAATATTTTATTCAATTTATCTAAAAGATATGTCAATTTAAAAAAAAAATCTTTTTGCAATATTATGTACATACAAAATTTATTAAAATCATCAAATAAAACAAAGTAAAAACATATATGGCAGAAACAAAGATAGAGGGGAGAAACAGCAAGAAAGATAGTTTCTAATCATCAATAAAGGCTAGTACATTAGACCAAGATCATTTGTTGGATGTATATTTCATATATGTAACGTCTTTGCAACAACCAAAACAAATGTCCGCACAATCTATAGTACGCCTCTCCAAGTTTGCGTCGACGCGTTTCAGTGGATATTGTTGCTTAAAACACCACCTTCCTCAGGACAAGAATAAATATCTCCCATACGAAAATATGGCTCTGTCAAAGATCAAGGGCAACACCCAATTTTCGCTGCAATCAAGTTTTATCATAGTCCAGTATGGGGATAGATTAGTCTCCCATATCAGTTTCACTCTCGAATGTCAAATATTCTATCAGCTGTATATTTAAAACTCCTCAAAAATATCCTTGATGGAGAAAACAGATCTATGCCTCTGTAAATACGTAGAAAGAATTGACCCTTTCGTGCCTCTTATTATGCCAATTTTGAATATGCGCACTTCAAGTCCGAATAATCGATACTATTAAAACCGTCAAGGCTTTCACTCTATCTTGTTGTTCCAAGAAGAAATGGCCATTTTGTGCCTCTTTTTATGCCAATTTTAAATGTAGGCACTTCAAGTCCAGATACTCGATAATAAAAACCGTCAAGCCTTTCACTGTATGTAGTTTATCCAAGAAGAAACGTGTCCTCTATTGGTTATCAGGAATCTTATCCAGATCAGGAATGCCAAAAACGGGGTCTGCACGCCTCCGTTACAAAGATACCGCAGCAAACTCAACAACTACCAACTGATCTCTCTGCTCCTGTTCCTGGCCAAAGTATTAAAAAAAAGCCATCAAGCAACAACTCTCCTCACATCTGGAAGGGAACCTCTTACTCAACGTCTCCCAATCAGGATTCCACAGCACTGAGACAGTCCTCATTGCGGCTACCAATGACATCCAAGCCGTGCTCGACCAAGGAGAGACTGCGGCTCTGATCGTCCTAGTCCTAGACCTCTCGGCAGCCTTCGATATTGTCTGCCACCACACACTCATCACAAGGCTGCACAAAATAGGCATCCAAGGAGCCATTCTCATATGGATTGCCTCTTTCCTCACCGGGAGAGTGCAAAAAGTCTGCCTTCACCTCCGAACCCAAGAAAATCATCTATGGAGTACCTCAAGGCTCCTCGCTCAGTCCCACCCTCTTCAACACTTACCTGACACCTCTGGCCAGCATCGCCAAAACCCACAGACTCACCATCATATCCTACACTAATGATACACAATTAATCCTCTCCCTCTCCGAAGACACCACCACCTCAAAGACCAACTTGCACAACTGCATGACAAATGTCGCCAACTGGATGAAGGACAACTGCCTGAAGCTCAACTCAGACAAGACAGAGGTTCTGATTTTCAGAAATAAAACTCCCCATGGGATGCATCCTGGTGGCCTTCAGAAGCAGACCTACTCCTACCCCCACTGCCCACACTAGGAACCTTGGCATTATTCTGGACAACAAGCTAACTATGAAAACACAGGTCAACTCCGTCTCCTCCTTCTGCTTCTTCATGTTCTGCATGCTTCATTAGATATTGATATGGCTACTCCAAAGCTCAAGACACATAATTACTCAGTCCCTCATCTCCAGCCAACTGGACTACGGCAATGTTCTCTATGCAGGGATGGCAGCTCACCTCCTCTGATTACTACAGACTATACAGAACGCTGCAGCCAGACTTATCCTGGATCTCCCTAGACACACCCAGATTGCCCCCTACCTCAGGAAACTCCACTGGTTCCCTGTACATAAAAGATGCCAGTTTAAGCTCCTGATCCAGGCATACAAGGCCCTACACAACTGTGGACCTGCCTACTAGAACCACTGCCTAAACTTCCATCAGCCAACCAGACACCTCTCCTCTATGTCCCTTTTGCTAACCCTCATCCCCCGCATTCGACGTAGCAGATGTGGAGGTCGCTCCTTCTCCTACCTAGCAGTAAAGACATGGAACAAGCTGCCCTTTCATCGACGGGCATCCCCATCTCTTTCAGAGTTCTTAAAGTCCCTGAAGACCTGGCTGTTTGGCTAATCAACTGGACCCTGCCAGCACCTGGATACCCTCACAGGTGACAGAAGCACTCTACAAATCTACGTATTGATTGATGGGTCACAGTATCGTGACCACAATATCGAGGGGCAAAATATCGAAAGGTAAGTTTGTGTAATACTTCTATACCTATCTCCACATATACGTACCTTGGTGATATATATATATATGTATATATATATATATATATATATATATAGACATATATATCGATATTTATATATATATATTCTTCTTCACTGCGTTGTCCCACCAAACACTCCGAACTCAGGACGGGTGCTAAACTCCAAAGCGAGGACGGGAACTCGCTAGCTCAACAGCAACACTTCCAACAAACGGAGCACTCACTGGGTATTTCCGGTTATGTAAAATCAGCCGCTTTATTTTCACGACGCGTTTCGGCGGGATCGCCTTTGTCAAGTGTAAAAGGTGCTGACTTGAAACTCAGAGTCTGGTTGGCTATAAATGATGTCATCACTCCTACCATTGGAGTATTACTAGCCAATAGGAGGACTGTAATGTTAAAATAGCAAGTTCGTCCGGCTTCCATGCCGATCGAGTGCCGTGATTATCTCAACAGTTATGCAATGGGCTTAAATGTCAAAATTGAAAATCCTTCCCCAATGGGAATGCCACAGAAATCACGGCATCTCGCGCTTATTTCCATAGTTTATCCAAACAGTCCCTCCAAGTGCAGCGCTGTACTCCGACTGTCACTTTCCCCCAATTCGGGGTTCACCAGATCTTCTGCAAACATGACCCCTCGCCACAGCCGCTGGATTGAATACCTGGACCAACCAGCAGGTGTCCGTTCAATAACCGCGACACCACGAGTTTGTATAACTCGCGTCCTCCATGGACGGTTGGCAAAATATCGAAAGGTAAGTTTGTGTAATACTTCTATACCTATCTCCACATATACGTACCTTGGTGATATATATATATATACACATAGATACAGATGTTCAAGCTACATAGATGTGGAGTTAAGAATAGTAAATCCTTACCTCCCTCTCTGCACCTATCTGTTCCATATTTTGTCCCTGTTTATTGCGGTTACAATATTGGAGCCTGTTGATATTTCAGATTTAATATTTCTTACAGCAATCATTCTGAAAGTCCTGGCTCCATTTCTATTTCCACACTACCAGACACTATAAATACTTCCTTAAGATCGGTATCTGACTTTTGTAAGAAAGGTGTTACATAACTTGCCTTTAAAGAAAACTCAGTTTGACCCAGATGCCCAATAAAATGCAGGTCTATTACCCCACTACATTACTTTACCAAAAAAATAAAGCTAGACCTGGATAAAGGCCAAGTCAATGCTCTTTAGATCCTAAAAAATCTGGACTGCGGTCAGGCTGCTTTTTGTGAACTGGTCACAGTATGGAGACAGTGTTGATAGCTGAGGCTGATGATGTATATAAATCCAGAGAACTTAAAAAAACAAACGTTTGTTGGCTCTCTGGAGGATCATCAGCTGCTCGATGGCTCGCAACATGGGTTCAGAAGTGAGTACAGTACCGAGACGGCGCTTACCGTTGTATTCAACAACATTCGACAACAGGTTGATGCTGGTCATACCACTCTACTGATCCTTCTGGACCTGACGGCAGCCTTCGATACCATCTCTCCTCTTAGATTGGCTGGGAGGCTCCGGGAAATAGGGATTGAGGGCCTTGCCCTTAACCTGCTTACATCCTTCCTCATGGAACGGACACAAAGAGTTAAGATGGGCCAGTTCCTCTCCACTCCTAAACAGTTGTTCTGTGGAGTCCCCCAGGGATCCTCATTGAGTCCTACCCTTTTTAATATCTATGTAGCCCCGCTTGCCAATGTCGTAAGATCTTTCGGCCTAGAAGTGTTATCCTACGCTGATGACACTCAAATTATGATCACCATCTCTGAGAGTGTCGAAGCGTCAGCAGCAAATTAAAAAAACTCCATGCAGGCGGTGGCATCATGGATGGTAGAGAACTACCTAAGACTCAATGGGGATAAAACCGAGATCTTAATTCTCGGAGATAAACAGGAGATCTGGTCTGAAGCCTGGTGGCCAGAAACGCTTGGATCTTGCCCTCACCCTGGCCTCAGTGCCAAAAATCTTGGCATCATAGTGGACACCTCCCTCTCTCTGGGCCCCCAAATAAACAGAACAGTCTCTACCTGCTTCGGGATGATAAGGACCCTCAAAAAGATTTTTCAATTTCTCTCCCTCCCTGCGCGGAAACAGGCAGTGGTGGCCCTTGTGTTGTCCAGATTGGATTATTGTAATGCCCTTTATGTAGGGTTAAATAAGGGACTCTTACACCGACTCCAACTTGTGCAGAATGCTGCTGCCAGGCTGGTGATGGGCCTCCCTAAATTCCATTCTGTTTCAGCAACCATCAGAAGTCTACACTGGCTTCCTCTAGGCCGGAGAATTGTGTTTAAAGCCCTGTGCCTTGTGCACAAGGCTTTCTACAATAGGGGATCAGAAGACATTAAAAAGCTGTTTCGCAGATATGTCCCCGGCAAGCAGCTAAGATCTGCCAGCAAGAATCTGGTGAGAGTTCCCAGGTTCAGGAAATCCAGATGGGGGGGGAGGGCCTTTTCGTTGGCTGGAGCCAAATTGTGGAATTCTCTTCCTCTTTCAATTTCGGCTCTGGAACTTCATTCTTCGTTCCGTAAGGCCTTGAAGACCTGGCTCTTCACCAGCTTGAATCTGTAAACCCTCCACCTATGGACCTCTCTGATCCCTTTTCGCAGTGCCTTGATGCCCCTGGGCTAAGTCAGCGCTTTACAAAGCCTATATTCATTCATTCATTCATTCTCTCTGCAGCATTTTATGTGGTTGATGTGAAATCCTCATCAGCTGCCTGGCTGGTATTTGGCTAGAAGACCAAGCAGTTGGTTGGTTCAGGTCTTTTCCTCATGGTTGGTCCCAAGTAGTGTTGCTCGCTTCTTTCTGTTCCAAAGAAAGATCTATCAACTGTGGTGTTACCCTACACTCTGCTTTATCAGCTACCTTATTTAACACATATGTACAGTCCCCTGGAAAATTCATTTTGAAATTTGGCTTACAGGCTTTACGTGGACGACATGCAACTTCTATTAAGGTTCTGTTAATCCATTTCCATCTCTCAGAAACTGTCTGTCCCCTATGCAAGGCTTGATGCCCTCAAATTTCTTAAAATGCATAGCAATTTACGGAGATCTCATTTATTAAAGGCGACTTCTTGGTTTGGAAAACAGTCTGCGGCTTGCCTCGCTCAGAAGCCTACCAGACCTTGACGCTAAAGCAAAAAATATTGCAGTATGGTTAGACAGTGAATTGTATTTGAATATCAAATCCAAAGGCTCTGGTCCTCTTGTTTAAGGCAATCAGAACTTTCAAGACGAGCTATCTGGTTGTCTGTAAAAGAAGCATGCTCATGTGGTTAGCTCTATGATCTTTTCTCACCTGGACTATAATGCTCAGTGAGCCAGACATCTGGCTACATAAATCAACAAGCTGCAGAAAATTCCAAACATGTGCATCTGGTATGATGGCTTTGCAAGTTCAATCATATCTTGTCTGCCACCATCGGATGCTCCCTTGGCTCCTCTCATATCCATTTGAAGCGGCTCTTTCTGGTGCAAATAGCCTTTAATTTCACTGGCCCCCATTTGCTTTCTCATCTATCTCTGCTGCACGTCCCTACAAGAACGTTTATATCAGCTTCCCTAGCCCCCTAGCTATTTGTTTTTCACAATCTAAGAAGGAATACTGTGGTGGTAGATCTTGAAGGATCTCGTGCCCCAAGGCTTAGACTGCCCTTCCTTTTGGCCTGTATTTTACCTCCAACGCCATACTCTTCTGGGTAAAACTGAAAAGTCATATTTCTGTTAATTGCTTTCTTCTACGTGTTTCAGTGTCTCTCCATCTTATCTTTTTTTGTTTGGTTTTCCTAGTTCCATGATGCCCCTGGGTTAATGTCTGCACTTTATTAAAAAAAATCTTATGACTGACATAACTAATAACTAGTTTGATAAATCTTGGGCAGAATATATTTTTAGGATGAGGTGTAGCGGAGGCTCATAGTAACCGTGTATGGCCACGACACCAGAGGAAAGGTTCTTAGTTGCACCTGTAGTTGTGTTGGGTGAGAGGGTATTAGTATCTAAGGAAATATTTTAGGTAGCATGATTCAGGAAGTTTGTTTTTGTTTGAAGTAACTAAGAAGGTTTGTTGTGCATTAGAAGAGTGGCAAAATAGAATATGTGGTCATGACATTCTCTTGCTGTCTGGCTGGCTGAGTGAGCTGAATGTTCTCAGCTAAGACATGTGGCCATGTGCAGTTTTCAAGTTTTAATTGCGACAAATATGACTCAGTCTTCCATCTTCTGAAGTTAGCATATTGGGAACCATTAAATCAGGTGATGGTTACACTTGGTATTATATTAACCACTATTTAAAAGTGACTAATTCTTGGAGTCAGCATAGGTAAGCCCTTCAACTCTAGCAATAGAATATAGATATATACCTTAAATCTGAAGCAATACTGGGTTTGTTCACCTTGAGCCCAAGACCCCAGAAGTGACACCATGGCTCAGTTGGCAGACCCTGCAACTGCTCAGCTCACCAGTTGCAACTGGAACTTCCCGGGATCCTGCTTCTGGCCACTGATGGAGTGAGTCCTAACCCCATGTGGTTGCCCCCTCAGGTCCTAGACCATTTGCTAGTGTTAGAGGGCACTTCTCCTGTTAAAACTGGAAAAGCTGGAACTTAGAAACTTCTTGCTATCTTTCTACCTAGAGAACCAACAGAAACCGGGTTCACTGTCACAGCCACAGCCGCCGAATCATCTGTTGGCCTTTTCTTGCTGGTTTGCCCTGCCGAAGGCGATCTGACTTCCAGAAAAGTTTCTAAGTCCAAACTTAGAGGACCTCATTGGGATTGACGCCGAGCAGCATCCCATTGATGTTTAGGCCTCCCCAAGCACTGACTTTGGACTTTGGCCTTTGGGATCTTTCCCACCTTCATGGATGACCGCTCTGGGTTCCTGCTCTTCATCAGCCTGCCATTGTTGAGCCCTGCCTTGGATTCAGCTTGCAGCTTGCCTTACCGAGAACTCATTGACAATCACCTTTTCGCCAATTACATTTTCGAAGTCCAAAGGTAAACTTTCCATTGGGACAATCCTGGTTCCTGTATCTGATTCCCGATCCATTGTGGTTGGCCTTAACTTTTGACTTTGACCCAGTTTAGCGTGATCAGATAACCACGGTTGGTGCTTTGTGCTTTTTGGCACTCATTTTTATTTACATTTTATAAATTCATATCTCTGGCTCTACTTACTCTACTTATTGGATTTTTGTTGTTGTGTCATTTTATTTATTAAAACTGACTCTATTCTAAATTGGTTAGGGTTTTTCTTGTGTTGTGTTTTTACTTTATTACTCCTTGAGTATTGCATAAATACTTTACACATTTCCTCTAAATTAATCCTGACTGTTTTGTGCAAAGGTACAAGAGAGTTAAGCACAGGTTTATTTAGTAATTTTGGAAGTTCACCCTGACATGGATTGTGATTATTATCTGAGTTCTGGTTCTCATGCTCCTCAACCAATATTCCACCTTCCTACAGGGACACCAGAATCCGACAAATGCAGGAGAGACTGTGGGTACATTGGAGCACAGTTGTCTAAAAAATAGGATCAAGTGTGTAGTGGTAATTTAATCCATAAATCCTTTACTTGTTAAAATATGGACACCACTGAAGTGAGAAAAGGGAAACAGATTGGAAGACCTCTTTTTCTTGGCACCTACTGAACCAAAATTAGCTTCCTTTCAGAATTGAATGACCTTTTATGTGCAATACGGAAATCCATATGTCGGTTGGAAACATAGTACCTTATTGTTCAATAACTTAGCGAATCGCAAACCAGTCTCAAACTGGTTTGTGACCGCTAAAAAGGTGAATCAGTATGTTTGAAGTATTATTTTGTATTAATTTCTTAAAATAGGAATGTAAATGAAATGTTTAGTCATTTGTTTTTTTGTGACTTCAACATTTACTGATTTCGCGAATAGGTAATCAGTTAGCAATTTGGTATTCTTATGTTCAGAGCATTCGCGATTGTTCGCAAAATGAGCATTTTGCACTTGCGATTTGCCATCATGTGGATGCAGGTGGTAACCAGGGGCAACCTATGAAAATTCACCCAGAATGCTTCATCTCTTTTCACATATTTGCTTTAATATACTGTGGCGAGGCAGATTTTAGCTGCAGTTCAGAGGAGAAGGAACATGCAAGAGGGGTCAGACTTACACTCTTTGACCCGGCAGAGGAAGAGACTTGTACCAAATACAGGCTTCTTTCCCTTCCTGCACAAAACAATCTTACCCGTCACACACGGTACAGTTGCACTATGGTGAAAGGTTACCTGCATTGGCGCTAGGCAGCATACAGTGCACTTGTGCGAGGAGAGAGCAGAAATGCTCAATATCTTTGTAAATATGAATCATTTCTGCTCTCTCCTTTTCATGCAATGCAGTGCAGCAGGTTCCCTTGCTACACCATGTTGCATGAAATAAAATTTGATGTGTCCCATTATGTTTAACATGAAATCTCAAAGGCTGTGTCCCCCAGAATGTTCCTAATGCTGTACTGTAGAAATATCAGACTGAGGAGGACCCAGACTATTTTTTGTAAATTGAGATAGTGGCCTCTTATGCAGCATGGTCACTGGAGTGGTGCAACCAATACATAGATTCACTCCTGTCGGGTGAATTACAGGCTGCATATCAGACAGCGAATTCCTTAGAAGCCACACCCAATGATGACATTAAAATGGGCAATGTGAGAGAAGCTCTGATGTGCCTCGGAATTTTACAAGGTAAAATTTAGAGAGTAAAAATGGTCGGTGGGGGAAAATCTATGGATAGTTTATTGCAAGATTTGGAGATTGTTGGTTACAACCAGGTGTGTGTACAGTAAAGGAGAAAGTATGGAAATGTACTTGGAGAAATCTTGGATGCTTTACCTATGGCTACTGAAACATGGGTTTATACAGCACCCCAACCTGACTGTAGAAAACACTATTGATCTAGCTTTTGCTTCCCATCGGTCCCCAGATTCCAGAGGTAATGCACCTAGATCGTCCTCCCCGGTGATACCACAGAAGTACATTGGTAAACCTGGTTTCAAACCCACCGTACTTTCAAACCCTTATGAAGATTACTAACACAACACCATCACAGATGCTACAATGGAATGAGTGTGAGGAATTCGGCCACATAACCCGAGCATGTCCCATAACGCAAGTGGTAGCGATTATCCGTGGCCACCCCTGTTGAGAAATCTCGCTGGGAAGTGGTCTAGTGTTGGATTTTCCTAGCCCACTGAGTGCGAAAAACTCCACGAATGGAGCAGAGTTCACTGCCCAGGCTTGCTGAAAACAAAGCCCTGCGGAACCCATGGAAGTAGGGAATGCCCAGGAAGTGAAAATTAATGACTATAATTTTGAAGCCTTTTTCAATTTGGGGTGTCGAGGGGCAGTGGTTCATTAAAAAGGGATGTACCCTCCTAAATACAAGAAGGGATAGTAGATCACTTGCATTCATGGCAAAAGACAATGCTACCCAAGGTCATTATGCACCTAAAAATAAATGGACAAGAGACAATGGTGAAAGCAGGGTAGCCCCTAACTTACCTGAAGGTATTACTTTGGAACCCAATAACCCTGCCTTTGTATCTAGCCTTCAAATACATTTACATCCTGATAAAATCCTAGGCTGGATGAAGGAAGTCCCAATGACTGAAGGAAAATTAGAATCCAACCAGTTTATAGCAAGAACATTCAGAGAAGGAGAAACATCTAGCAAATCAGGCTTATGTTAACAAAGTCATAGAAGAGGTAACTAATGTTCCCTTACCCATAGAGCATGAGTGGGAGCTCTGTCGTAGCTTCAGTGATTCCCGGAGGGAAGATCCCACCGTAACTCATGTTTGGAGGCAAGCTAACAGTAACCTTGATTAAGACCAGGTAGGTTCTTATTTTTTTATTCACAATTGACTACTGCACTAAATATCAGGGGTGGGCTCAGGAAAAATGCACTAGTTGATAGTATCAGGTCCTTTCACAAAGCAAGTTCTATATCTAGCATGCAATCAGGTAAGGGGTGGATACCATGGAAGGGAGAAGACAGAGGAATATATTTTTAGGAAAATGTTACTGGCCAGGAGTATTTTCAGACATACAGAAATATTGTATGATTTGTACAAAATGTCAATTGTACAATCCTTCACAGGTTCCAAAAGCACTCCTTCCACCTGTACCTGGTATTAAAGTTCTCTTCCATCAGTATGGGATAGACCTGGCATCGCCCTTGGTTCAGTCAACTCAAAGCCATCAATATCTCTCAACACTAGTGGACTGCGCCACAAGATATTCAGAAGCTATTCTCTTGCCTAGTATGATAACAGCCACGGTTGCCCAGGCCATGATTACGTTCTTCTTCAGAGTAGAGTTTCCCAAGGAACTCCTGATAGATCAAGCACACCTTTTATGTTGAAATTAATTTTACAAGCATGTAATTTGTGGGGGATACAGAGAGATGCACAGCCATCTACCATCAGACTTCATAACCGTACCATCAAAAACTTGTTACGAAAGGTGATTAAAGATACAGGCAATAACTGGGGTAAGAAAACTAATTCTCTTGGTTTTGTATGTTTTATGATGCCATCCATAGGAGTCTAAGTTGTTCTAGCTTTTTGAATTACATTTTGGACAGCAACCCTGATACACTTACAGAAATGGATGCAGAACATTGGGAGCAGGAATAGGTTGAGTTTCAGAATCTATTAGACCTTTTGCTTAAACCTAAATTCTTACTATTCAATGAAATCAAGTAAGACAGTATCTGGAAAAAGCACAACTTAAGGAGAAAGTTTCCCACAGTAAAAAAAGCAAGTTAAGGCAATTTTCGTCAGGGCGATTAGTTGCTGATCCTTTTTACCACAGTAGAAAACAAGCTGTGGCTAAATGGCATTGGCCCTACAAGGTATTATCACAGGTCACCCCAGTTAATAAGATAGCAGTTCCACATAAAAACAGATCAGAACAAATATATCATGTGAACATACTAAAAATGGGACAAACCTAAACAGGAGCAAATGGAGCAAGTAGAGCTCTCTTATTATGTGATCCTTTCTAATCTCTTGGAGATCTCCATAAATCCCAGTCCCAATCCTGAGCAGGATATTCCCATATTAGTATGAGATGGACTGTCTGAAATTCAGGAAAAAGCTAAGACAATTGTCAAAACACTTTCCAGGCTTGTTTTCAGAAACCCTGAGTGGTCTTCCCTAATCCAACATGACATAATTACCAAGCTCAATAAGATGGTAAGACAGAAACTTTATTGCATCCCTGAAGCCAGGAGATGGACTGTAGAAGCTGAGATAGCATAGAGAAAATGCAACAGAATGCAATAATTGAAACCTCTAAAAGTGGCTTATTGTCCCCTATTGTGTTAGTGCCTAAACTTGATGTGAGTCTCAGCTTCTGTATTGATTTTATACGTCAGTGCTATAGCTGAATACTCAATTCCATATCTCAGTTTGACACATATCCTATTCCAAGGATAGATGGAACTGGGCCAAACACAATACATGACAATTATATTGGCAAATACCTCTAACCTCCACAGCCTAAGAGAAATCAGCCTTTAACACTGCCGGGTCTTTATCAATTTAAAGTTCTTCCTTTTGGCTTTCTTGGGTTGCCGGCAAAGTTTCAGAGACTTATTGGCAGAATATTAAGACCTCATCACCACTATGCCGCTGCTTAGTTGGATGATCAAATATTTAGTCCTTCCCGGGCAGCTCACCTTCAACATCTCTAGAAACTGGTAAGTTGCATCTATCAATCTGGTTTACCTGCTAACTATAAAAAAAAGTAAATTAGCAGCAGGGGAAATTACATACAATATAATAATACATTTGCTGGGGGCAAACAAGACCTCAAATGCATAAATTAAAATCTATTCAGAGTATACCTTGTCTACTACAAAAAAAGAAGTATGAGCCTTCCTAACGTTGGCTGGCTACTATGACAAGTGCATATTATGCTTTGCTGAAATAGCTGGTCCATTGACCAACCTACTTAGGAAAAAAGAACTTAATAAACTGATTCATGGGGTAATCTGCACTTGAACAATTTTAAAAAGTTAAAGACCTCTATATGCCAAGAACCAGAGCTTATCTGTCCTAACTTTGCCAAATAATTTCTTCTGTAAACAAAGGCCTTGGGAATAGATTTTGGGGCAGTATTATCACAATATCATGATATTCAAGACATAAAGCTGATAGTCTACATCAGTTGGAAGCTCCTACCCAGGAGAAGTCAATATGCATCTATTCTGACAGACATTCTTGGTAATAATTGGGCAATAGAATCTTTACAGTATTATTTACCAGGTGGGAAAATGTTTTTTTGTTTACCGAACATGGCCAATTGTGTGGCTATCGAAACATAAAGACAATTGCCGGTATCTAAAGATGTTTCTTAGCCCTTCATCCATTTTTGTTCCAGATGAGGCAGTAATAGGGTTGCTTACAAACAAATATGGACTACTTATCCATGAATCCACATGTTGAAGAGGCCAATCAGCCATTCCTGGAAAGAAGGGTATGTGGCTGGGTAAAGTTTCAGGAATTTAAGGAAACCATACCAGGTGAACAAGGGAAATTGAAACCAGAAATTCACACACCGTGATTTTGACATCTCGAGAAGGAAAATCCAGAAGGGATATTGAGGTAAATTCTGGGTCGAATTGTACTGAGGACAGAAAAAGCAAGGAAGACAAGGAGGAGAGTTCAATGGAAGAGGAGCGAGGACTGGACAATATAACAACAGGGAAGAACTATAAAAAAGAGGACAGGAGGCATAGAGGAGAGAATAAAGGAAAGCAACCAAAAAGGAGGAGGGAGTTAAGCCTGAAAATGAGCAAAGGGAACAAAGGGAGAAGGAAACACCGAGATCTAATTGTCCACTAGGAGGTAGGAGTTTGTCAGATGCTGCAAGCACAGTGAGCGTTTTGGAATTCAGCAACCTGCATGAGGGAAGTGCTGCAGTACCCAAGGCCACGGTCCAAAAAGAGGGCTCTGGCTACAGTCATGTTCTTCAAAACATTTGTTGTACACACTGGTGGTGAAGCGATAACAGTACTGTAATTCTAGGGTTCATGACCACAAGGGTATTCTCAGTCCCTCCCTATAGAGAAGCACGTGAAGATTTGGAGAATTGTGAGACCCCACTCAGTCCTAGGGAAGAAATCACCATAGCATTGGAATGCCTTCTTGAGAAACTACCCAGCTAGTATGCGTCATGTGTGTTTATTTCTAGGGAACAATAACAATTTTTCCCTTGAGCCCCGGGATATTGAGAACACCTTGAACGGATAATTCCAAATAAAAGTGGAACATGAGAGAAACCAGAACAACAGTGACTACCAGACCCTAGACTGTGCAGCCTTAACCTTGGGATAAACCGATCAGAGTGAACTTAATTCAATACATATGTATTGAAATCAATTTCAGCTGGTTCCATCTGTTGTTATCATCCTGTCACAGTAAGGTCCAGGGAAACCAGGACTGAGTAGCCAATAGGAATAAGGACATTTTGAAGAGTGTACTGCATGGAAAATGCTGATCTTGTGAAGCCATGGAGCAACCTTACCATCCAGAATAAAATACACTAACATGTCCTGTGTTCATGGTAGAATCACAGGGATAGACGTTTATAAGAAATCAAAGAATACTGAATTCCATTCTCTACTCTGAACTTTTGTCTCATTTCTCTCACCATTTCCAATTGATTGGTTGGGTCTGGTGGCTTAGTGGACCATTGCATCCTCTGTAGAGTCCTGGGTAACAATAAACATCTGTTATTCAGCACCAAGATACTCTTTAAGGTGAATGTGTGCTTTACAAATACACGTTACGTTATGGTATGTTAAATGTAGCAATTCATTCTATGCAAGGTATATGGTGAGTTTTCACTCATCCCTGATATCCCAAGCATATGGAAAGCCAAATCTGGCGGTCGAGCCTTCCCCTACATCGCTCCTAAAGTGTGGAATGACCTGCCTCTACACATAAGAGCCTCCTCTTCACTTCTTGAATTCCACAAGAAGCTGAAGAAATGGCTTTTCGAGTAGTCCCACTAGACCCTAGCTTTGGCTAGGCTAACACCTCCTCAGTGCCAGGATCCCTGCTGGGTGGTAGTGAACTCTACAAATCTCCCTAACATAACATAACCTAACGTTAAGTAAAGTAACGTAATGTAACATAATGTAACAGTGATCTCTTCTTCACAATTTCATATCTGAGCAAGACCAAATCAGCCTATCATTCTGATTATTTGGAACACTTTGAAATGACAAAAATGCTGTATGATGTGCTGTATTAAAAAAATTATTAATGAGACAGAAGTTGGTCGGATGGTGTCTTACCCATTTTGGGCAGGCCACAGGCCAGACAGGAGCAACTTGGCTCCAACCATGGTGGTTGAGGCCGTTTGCTTCTGGTACAACCATGTGCTTCTGGTATCCAGGGGCCCATCCTACTATAGCTGTGCACGCCTTTCTGTATTTGACTCTCAGAGTACTGAGGTTGAGCAGTCAAAGGATGCTCAGGGAGATAGTGTGGGGGGGCAAGAGGTCAGATCTCAACAGTCAAACAACATACACAATGTTATAATGTCCAGCCCAGTGCTTATCTTCTAGAAAAAGAAAGTACTCTTAATCTCACAGCAAAATTGAATACTACACTGTTCAATTCATCCACTGTCCAGTATTGTCGTAAGTTGTACTAACCATGATGTACTACAGTCCTCTCGCTTTCCCAGTAATCATTTTCTTTCTCATTGTCGGGATCATTTTCTCTCCGGGGTCAGGGGCCCTGCTATTACTGTCACATATGCTACATTATAGGCAGCAACTAGGCTCCGGTGTAGATTGCTCAGATTTCTTATGAATTTACTCAGTTCAAAGTCTTGGGATGGCTTATTGTACCACACAGTCTCAAGAAAGCATGGCGGTATGCCCCACGGTTACCTGACGTTGTTTGTTGGCCATCCTGCCTGTGTAGTGGGAGCAGGGTTGTTCCAGCCGGCATGAAACGGACTCCTTCAGTCCTTGTTCACTACAGTGAGGGGGTGCAAGGGATAATCTTTTATAGACTTGGCTCAGACAGGCTCTGGCGTTGGCACCAGTTCTCTACAGCGGCAACCCTAGGAGGTCAGCTGAGAATGAACGCTTTGGCTGTCAGGGGTTGTGGCATCCAAGCCGGGCTGTTCTTTGGGCATTGTGCTAGGCCGATTTGGGGTTTCCTGCTTCTGCGACACTGGAACTTTTTTGGTGGGAGCAGCAGCAAGTCACTTTATCCCATGGCAGGCTACATGATCAAATTAAGAAGGCACAGTCTGTGTTGCAGCTCTTAGATACTGCGCAGAGAGAGCATTGAGCTCCTCCCCAGTACAGGTCTCTTCTGGAATGCTTTCTCAAGCTCACCAGCTTCCTCTAGGTGCTCCCTATGCCAGGAACATGCTGGGCCTCTCCTTCCCTGACAGTATCTCCTCCTGCAGGGCTAGACATTCTCCTCTCCTATCTCAAAAGGCAGACAAAAACCTGCGCTTTGCAAAAGCATCAAGGCCAGGGAACTTAGTAATACAGATACAAGGACCATGGACCAGATGCACCAAACTATCAAAGGAAAATCTGTATGCTTATACCTTGCACTAGCACCTTTGCTGGCACATTTCTTCAACACAAAATTATTCTAATGTGGTTATTGAGAAGAAATAAGTTAACAACCGATAATGATTGATTTTCAGATCCACACAGGTTCAAATAAATTATCTTTTCTTAACTCTTTACCTTCAAAGAATTGTATGTATTTATTTAATGAATTTCTCTCACACATCAACGTTATTTTTTAGGTTTAATTGATTCAGATACTCTTCATTGCAGTTTATCATATTTTCATTACACAGTATGTTGTATAGGTGTCACCATTGTCTATGCATTTTAGGAATCAATGTGTCCTTCAAAAGGAGTACACATACTATTTCAACACAAATATATCTGTAAGCATACAAAAGTGTATGAAGTAAACTATAAAAAAATTGCTACATCTTTTATCTACAGAATATCTTATTCAAATGTTTAGTCCTTCACTATTTTTGATAATAGGTAGAAAATAGGTAGTGATTTTCAACACTGGAAATTTGAAATTCTCCCAAATAGCTGCATTGACTGCAAATCGGGGACAGTGTATAGCGGTTTGTAAATCCCTGCATACATATGCCATGTCCTGTATGAGCATCAACTTCATTTTGTTAATGTATTATGGGGTTGTTATATTATTTATAAGTTTTTTATTAAATAAGTTTCACATTTACGCTTCTTTATGTTTGAAACTGCGTATGACATCTCTTTTCTTCAAACTTTTTCAACATTTTCCAGTTTTTGTCCTGGAATTTGTTTTGCATTTGAAATGATTTCCTGGTCTAATTCAGCTGGGAGTATAGCAAATGTGTTTATTCAGGCTGCGTGTGCAAGACAATTCTTTGCATGTAGCATATTATGTAGTTCTGGTTATTTGGAGGTATTCCAGTCATCCAGCTGTTATTTTGACTTGGTATCATAGGGCCCGATTCACAAAAGTAATGTGAGACAAAATCCTAACTTTACAACTTTCGGTATTCACAAAAGGCATTTAGGAGTAGTAAAGTTAGGATTTTGTCTTAAGTTTTGGTCCTAAGACAAAATCCTAACTTAAGTTAAACTTAAGTTAGGATTTTGTCTTAAGACCAAAACTTAAGACAAACTTAAGACAAAATCCTAACTTAAGTTTATCTTAAGTTTAACTTGTTAGGATTTTGTCTTAAGACCAAAACTTAAGACAAACTTAAGACAAAATCCTAACTTTACCCTTCCTAAATGCCTTTTGTGAATACCGAAAGTCGTAAAGTTAGGATTTTGTCTCAGATTACTTTTGTGAATCGGGCCCATCGTGTTTAGAAATTCAACAGATTACATTGATAGTTTGTGTCCGACAATTAGTTCCTCAACATTCTTAATTGGCTTGTTTTCATCACGTGACAAAATCAGAAAATCTGTAATGTCCAATCAATCAAATGTGAGTTTGTAAAAAAAATGTCGACATCAACACATATTTTTTGGCCAGCATTGCACACGGACCCCCTTTCCTGATGAGTGCAATAATTTTTGTTTTCATGCACATTTGTTGTTACGCCAATAAATATGTAGGAACTGTGTTGTGATCTCTATTCAGGCATCAGAACCCTTTCTTCCAGTATAATATTAGGCCTCTTGGAGCTAACTTGATGGCCCTTGCGAACATTTGCATTCATAGTCTACTGACTGATTACTAGCAACATTACCTACATGAGAAATAGTATAAATCGAAGCCTGCGTGTATGTGCTTTGATTGATGATGCGAATGATGAATAAATGTAAAGCCATCGGCAGGTTTGCCTAATGATATTATGTATAAAATGAACTCGTTTTTAACATCCACTATACATATTTTTTCTGATATATTTATATAATAATTAATCAAAGATTATCATTTTTGAATATATCTTTACTCTCATTTTCTTCACATACACTCTGTGCCTAGTTTTAGCACAACTATTTAATTTATAATTTACATTGTGTAGATTGTGTATACTGCCAGTATATACTCAAGAGTAGCCCTAGGTTCTTCTATATTGATATATATTCCCTGCCCTAGGTACTTGTAGTAGTTTGCACGGGGTCCCTTTTCTTTACATTACATTTTATGGGACTTGCCAGGGCATAATTTCGGTGCTATTTATAATAACGTCATACCCTAAAATAAACTAAGCAACTGTCAGAAAATTCATGATTTGTGATTAGGCATCAGAATTAGTGAATCAGACTAACAAATGGTCAACATTAAAGCTTCAATCAGAGAAGCTTGTGTGATGTAGCGTAATTAATACATGCCATTGATGCCAATATTTTGGAGGCATTTCTTTTTAACTGCTGCCCACATTTAATCATCTGCTGAGCTGGGAGGCCAAGACTGTGGAATAAACTTTACCATCACCACTTAGCAGATACATAGGCCTTCAGGAGGCACACTTTGTAGGTTTCTTAATAAGTCAACGAAATACCACAATCAGGGCTTCATGCCATGACTTTGGAGAGTTGCCATTAGTATAACAAACTTGACTCTGTAGAACAATAGGGTCCATGCATAGATCTACTGAGGATTTCCAGATCTCTATTGTAAAACCACTGGGATTAGCAATCTTCACCTTCTTATGATTGAGAACAGCCTTGGTTCATTTTTATTCATGGGCATGGATAGGTCTTGAACAGCAGTGGAAAAAGAATCTGCATTTGATGTACATGTTCTTTTTTTTTTTTTTTTTGGTTAAAAAGTCTTTATCCCGTAACTTATAATTTACACAGCTTTCTTTTGCCTACAACCCTGGGGCCGGCAGCATGTCTGCATTGATCTTTGAACACAGCTTTTTTTGCCAACATCCCAGGAGGCAGGCAGCGATTATGAGCCCAACAGAGCCCTATTACTTATATGCTTATATGCGTGAAAATCCCGTCCAGGTTAATAAACTTGTAAGAAAAAGAAGAAAAAAAAAAAAAATCCCCGCCTCCCCCACTTGCCACATATGTTAAGCAGTCTAGCGATTCCACGCCCATAGGTGAGGTCTCTACTCTGGTATATTTACATATCTTTGTCAATATCTGTCTCCACCAACTTTCTCCACCCTGCAGGTGCATGCAGTTCAAAATGACCTACCCACATAACCCACTGTATTCCCTATACCTTCCCTCCCTTCAGCAATTTCAGATATGTCACGGCAAATCCCCCTGTTGGAGATCCGTCCCACCTCGTCGCAGCCATTCAACAAAGGGTACCCATATATCCTTCGGTCTAGACCTGTTCGGCATCAGCTCCCAGTAATGGGTCAATTGATCTCTACAGTAGGTGGCTGCATTCAACCAGTCGGCTATGCGAGGGGGATTGTGTTTTTTCCAATGCATGGCCACCTGCCTCTTTGCCAGCAGCAGCAGCATTGCTGTGAGCTTACGTTGTGGTTTCGGGACTTCCTGCACATATCCCAGCAATGCTATCATCGGCGTAGCTGGCAACTGGTGATTAGTGATGTGGCCTATGTGTCGAAATACCTCCAACCAGAACTGGGCCATCTGTCGACACTGCCATGCTAAGTGGGCAAACGTGGCAGCCTGAGCTCCACATCTCCAGCATCTAGTGTCTGGGTGCAGGCCCATGCAGTGCAGCTGTGGCGGCGTTCGGTATACCCTGTGCAAGTAATTAAAATGTATCAGCCGGAGTCTGTAATTAGGTGATAGCTGTTCTAACTGGGCGCAGCAAAACTGCCATTGTTTATCCGTAATATCAGTATCTATGTCTTCCTCCCATTTTGTCTTGGAGGCGGCAGTGAATACTGGGGCTGTATCCTGCGTTATGCTGTAGATGCGTGTAATCAGCTTGCGGGGGATGAATTAGATAGAACATTTTCTAAAGCTGGTAAAGTGGGGGGCGCGTGCGGGAATTCAGTATATGTAGCTCTACAGGCCGCCCTAATCTGATAATAGAATAGCGTGTCTGAAGCTGTGGGTGTTCGTTCCCTGGTCAGTTGTTGGAGTGTGAGAAAAGTACCATCTGGATACAGATCACAACCTTTTTCTATCTCATGCGATTTCGCTCGCAGCATGATCGCCTTATCTAGCAGTGGGGTAAGCAGCGGGTTACCCCATACAGGCATGGAAGGTGCGAATAGTACCGTCTGGCGTGCTCGCTTAGCAATACCTCGCCAGGCCCACCGTACGGCTTCTACTGTGTCTATCTCCAAATGTGGGCGTTTATATGGTTGGTAGACTGCAGTGTTAAGCGGAAGGGGTGCGGCTCTGTCCAGTTCTATTGCCACATGGGGTTGGTACGGTGTAGGATGCTGCCAGAAGTGTAGGTACTGTGCTTGCGCACTGTATGCGTATAGTTCGAAATCTGGCGCTCCTAGTCCTCCCTGGGTGAAGGGCAGTGTCAGTAGCTTCCACGAGACTCGAGGCTGCCTACCTGCCCATATTAATTCTAGGATATTGGCCCGCAGTCGTTTGAAGAATTGGGTATTTAGCGGCATTGGAATGTTTGCAAAGAGATATAGCAGTTTAGGCAGGATTACCATTTTCGTAATCGCTATTCGTCCTGTTAGTGACAGCAGTAGTTGTTTCCATCTCTGTATTTTACCTTCGAGCCAGTCCATCATTTTCCCATAGTTAGCTAACCATAACTCCCGCACAGATCTGCTTATCCATACACCCAAGTATTTAACTTCCCCCGAGGCCCACTGTATGGGGAATTCCGTGTCAAATTGAGTAGTGTCGTCCGTAAGGGAGAGCAATGTGGATTTCGCCCAATTTATCTGTATGCCCGTTAGTCCACCATAACGTATCAGTTCTCTCATGATAATGTCAAAATTGACTTCAGGATTCGTTAAGTAAATCGTCATGTCGTCGGCATACATAGACAGCAATAGGCCTCTGGACGTAAAACCAATGCTCTTTTGCGTGTGGAATTGCCGGAGTCTAGCTGCCAGTGGTTCAGTAGCTATGGCAAACAAAAGCGGCGACAATGGGCAACCCTGCCTTGTCCCCCTGGTGATAGCAAATGGATCGGAAATTTGCCCGTTTACTCTGAGTCGCGCTGTCGGGTTCGTGTATAATAGTTGGATTTGCTTAACAAAAATGGGGCTCAGCCCCATACGAGTCAGTATTGTGAATAAGAACTGCCACTTCAGGGAGTCAAACGCTTTTGTGGCGTCCAACAGGGCTGCTACAGCATGGACGTGGGGGGCTAAGTAGTGTAATAGGCCGAATATCGTTCTCAGGTTGTGGGCAGTTGAGCGGCCCGGTATAAAGCCCGACTGGTCCGGTAATGCTATCATAGGTAGCATCGGTTGCAGCCGAATGGCAAGCAGTTTGGCATATATCTTAGCATCTAGGTTAATAAGAGATAGTGGCCGATATGAGTCTGGTTTGGTTGGGTCTTTGCCTGGTTTCAGGATTGTAATAATAGTTGCCTCTCGTAGTGTCGGGGGCAGTACACGGGTCTCCATCGCCTCCAGATACATCTGCAGGAGCCTCGGGGCAAGCAGGTCAGCATACTCTATAAAAAGCTGCTGTGAATCCGTCAGCCCCTGGGGCTCTGTCCGCCTGCATGCTTCCTATTACTTGCTTAATGTTGTCTACCGTGTTGGGCATCTCCATGTATTCCCTGGCTCGATCATGGAACCAAGCTAGTGCTATTGTGTCTAAGTAGGCTAAGATGTCATCTTGGGATGGGTTGGTCTGCGTAGTGTATAATTTTTGATAGTATTGGGACATAGCTCCAAGAATGTCTAATGGCGTTCGGATTGTCTCTCCTTCGTCTGTTTTTAATTCAGTTATGTACGTGGATCCTCTGGATTTGCTTAGTAAACCCGCAAGAGTTTTCCCGGGCCTCTCGCCCTCCCCATAGCGTCTTGCTTGCACATATTTATTCATGTATTTTGTCTCTCTTTCAGCTTCCTCCTGGAAATCTGTCAGTTTTGCTCTCAATTGTGCTGTTGTATCGGGGGAGGGGTCAGTGAGTTGTGCTTGCTCTAACTCCCTAATTTCCCTCTCCAATCTGGCTAGTGTGTTACGTATGTCTTTTAAGATCCCCGTCTTCATAGCCATACAATTCCCTCTAGTTACCGCTTTGAATGCTTCCCAGAGAGTCCCTGGGGAGTCTACTGTGCCTTCATTCAGTGTGTAATATTCTTCAATTTTATCCCGCAGCTCTTCCCGAAAAACCTGGTCTAATAAGGCGCTTGACGGGAATCTCCAGGAAAATGGCTGTACGTATAGTTTGGGTACCTCTAGTGTTAACTGTGCGGGAGCGTGATCAGAGAAGGTGCAGGATAGGTGTGCTGCATCTGTTACCCATGTGTGCAGGTCTCTAGTGACTAGCCAATAGTCCAGTCTCGACCATGCATGTCGGTGCTGCGTGACACACGTCCCGTCTCTATCTGTTGGGTGTAAGGCTCTCCAGGAGTCTACCAGTTGGAGGTCTTCTATAATATCATGCAGCATCGCTGCCGCTTTCGGGTGAGGCGCACGTGCCGCCCCCTGTTGATCCGCCATCTGTGAGAGTACGACATTAAAATCTCCGCCCCACAACACCGCTATGTGTTCCAATTCTTGTATCCGTTGCCAGATTTGTTGGAAGAACTCTGGACTATCCGTATTCGGGCCGTATGTGTTTACTATCACTACCGGGGTGTTGTAAGCTCCCCCTGCAGCAGAATGTATCTCCCGTCCTTATCAATGATTTTGTGGCCCATTTTCCAGTGAAGCCCCTTCCGTATGAGTATTGCAACTCCCCGGGAGTAACTAGAGTAACCCGCCTCTACTATCTCACCCCATCTATTGTGCTTAAGCATGCTCGCTGTGGCAGTGGTCAGGTGAGTTTCTTGCAGTAAACTTATGTCCACAGCGTGTCTCAGGAGGTAGGACTGTATTAGTCTAATCTTTCTGCGATCATTCAGGCCCCTAATGTTCCAGGTGAGGCACTTGAAGGATTTAGTGATATTGTTATGTGGGGTGGTCATGTATGGAGAGCAATTCCGCTATATGCATGCACTGTAAAGTAGTGTCTGTATGTCGTGGCGGTAGACAGCAACAGGGCAGGTCCCGTCGCTTGAGGAGTGGATATGTCTAAACCAATACCTGGCAATTTTCTATATCTATAGTGTACATCACCGTGTTGTGGCAACTTATCAAATCCCACCAACCCCCGTCCCCTCCCCCCACCCACACCAACCCCCCAATCAGGTTGTGTCGCCCCCAACCTCCCTCCCCTCAAAACTACGCAAACTACCCATGTTGCGAACCATATGGGAATCATCCCGTGGGGTGCGTGAGGTCGCCGGCGTACACCCCTGCTCGTGTGGCAGGGTGGCCGAGCTTTATGTGCTCAACCTAAACCTAGAGGGCACACCCAATTTAGTCAATAGCTGACGGCCAATGGGACCATCAAAACATTTAAGAACATAAACCTTCCCCTTAACATGGTAAGTTAATCGTTAAGCCTGTAGCCATCCTCCCTCAAGGCAGCCACTCAATAATCATGACACTTATCTGCAAGTCCAGCGTGAATGTCCAAGCTCCTCAATCATTGTCACTCATATCATTGCCAGTTGGATCGTCGTTTGCCGCTCGATGTTGTTTTTGCTCCTTGGCCAGTTGTTTGGCGTACGCCAGGGCTGCCTTTGCATCTGTGAAAAACGTAGGCTTACCCGGGCCTTGAACTCGAAGCTTGGCCGGATATATCAGTGCGTATTTGGTGCCAAGCTGTTGGAAAAGTTTCTTCGCCGGTAGAAATTCCCTGCGGGCTGTCTGGACTTGTAGTGTAAAGTCTGGATATATGGCTATGTTGTTTCCTTGATACTGCAAAGGTCCTTTCTCTCTGGCTAGCCTTAGTATCGTGTCCCGGTCCCTGTAATTTAACAATCTCGCCAGGATTGGTCGTGCTGGAGCGCCCGGTCGTGGTCGCGGTCCCAGTGTGCGATGCGCTCGTTCAACAAGGAACATGTTTGATAGGTCAGGTCCGAACAGATCAGTCATCATGGTTTCGATATATTTCTCCATGTTTTGGATGTTTGTCGTTTCCGCTATGCCCGTAATTCTTACATTGTTCCTTCTTGATCTCGCTTCCAAGTCCTCGTTCTTCTGTTGGATAACATGTAGTATGCCGTCCATTTCCCGCAAGTGTTTGCCCATGTCTGTCTGTCCATCTTCCGTCTCCGATACTCTTGTTTCAAGTGCGTCCAGTCGGTCCTCTTGTTTTTCTACTCTGTTGGTTATCCTATCCATTCGCTCCACAAGTGTGTCTATTTTCGAGTCTATACCTTGTATGCTGATTTTCAGCTCCCGAAACATTGTTCTGATGTCCTCATCCAGCGGTGGGCTTGTGGAGGCATCTTCAACAGGGTCCTGATTTCCAGTGTCTCCCTCTGCCGGCTTGTGGGATTTTTTGTCAAAGGCTAAGCGGGATTGTCTTATATCTGGTTTCTCCATCGCTGCAAAGGATGAGTGCTGTGATCGTGCTCCCGTTCCCGCTCTCCGCACCCGTCTCATACAGCACCAGATCCAGCAGGCCTAACGTTTCCGTATCCGCCTGAGACAGGACTGTCGGCCTGCATCGATATATCCGTTCCTCGTATGGACCACCTCAGGGGCGAGTATTCGCTGTCTCCTCGTCTGCTCATTCGCTCCTGGCTCTCTCAGTGGGCGGTAGAGTCAGCTCCAACTTCGTGTTGGTTGTGCGCTTCGCCTGTCCAGAGCTATGGGGTCCTACCTGACAGGGTGCGCCACTGTGTCCGTGCTAAACAGTCATCCTCAGGGAGCGCAGATGGTCCGGGTGTGTTATCCGCTGGTTCCGACTGGAGCCCTTCTTTTATGGCCCTGCGCCTTTAGCTCACATGTTGCGGCTTTCCTGAAACTCCCTTCACCTGGGTATGCAGGGTGCGCCGGGACAGGGTCCGCCCCTCCCCCAGTTCTTCTCGTCGCGCGTTGTATCCCTCAAAATGGCGGGCTCGGCAATCGTTGTCCCAATCTCAGGTGTCTGAGTTCACCGCTCATATAGAAACAGAAACTTTTTTTTGAGCAGAGCTAGCCAGGTCATACACACAGCTTTAATTAAAAGCAGTCCCTTGGTGCGCTCATATTTATGCTGCACATGGCTGCCAGAAACCTCCAAGACGCAGTCATCGATGCAATAGTTACTCTGCACGCAGCTCTCCGCACATCCAGATAAACACAGTAGCTGCTGATCGCTTTCTACTAAAATGAGTATCTCGGCTATTGAGACGGGGAGAGGACCATGGAGTTAGCCAGCAACTCCCCCACTCGAAATATAGCAATGTGTGGGCTCTGCAGTGATGGCGGGCTTAGCAGTCGTTGTCCCGGCCGGCTCCAGTCATCCGGCAGTTCGGCTGTTGAAACGGGCAGAGGGCCGTGGAGCCAGTCAGCAACGCCCCCACCCGAAACACAGTGATTTGCGCCAACCGCACGTACCGTGTGGTCTTTAATCCAACAGTCGCAGCAAATTTCACGTGGGCTCAGCCGGGCGGGGCGCTCCACATGGGCATATCCGTCCTCCACTGCCCGAGCGGCGGTCCAGCACTCACTGTGGGTCCCGGCTTCACCCCGAGGCTTCATGCGCAGGCTGCCTGGTGTCCCTCTCCTCCGGACTGTCGGTTTCTCCCTCTACGTGGGTCGTATGTTCTTTGACTTGCGGTTATGTAGTCCGGGCACTTCCCTCTACTTTCCTCTGGCGTGTATCCCCAGGCTCAAGCGAGCTGAGCGGATTAATGTCGGATTAATTAGGTTCGACCGGCGGAGCCGCGCTAGTGTGCGGCCATTTCGCAGCACAGCAAAGCCACGCCTCTCGCATTTGATGTACATCTTGGGTTGAGCGAGCAGCATACATGTTAGTATAGTAATTAGTAAATTAATTTTATATCACTGATTCATGGATATGATTATTCCCCTAATTTCGATGAGATGAACATTTTTTCTCAGTTCTTTTAATTTGGTCTGCCAAAACAATAATTTACTCCTTTTTTGTTAAATTCATATGACCTAGCCTGGCATTGCTTTGAATTGTGACTGCTTGATGGCCACAATTTGTAGTTGCCCAGGAAAAAGCAATCAAGGTGGGAGCTGTTAGACCTGTCAGCCTTAGGGTAGTCACCCCCAAAACGTTTTCCCTCCACCCTTCCTATTTATGCTGATCTCGTTTTTGTTGGCCTTATGACTCTGTGTACTTTACCACTGCTAACCTGCGCTAAAGTGCTTCTGCTCTCTCCCCTAAAAACATTAGAAGCGGCTTATGCCTAGTTGGCGCATTTAATTTACTTGTTACTTGTAAGTCCCTAGTAAAGTGGTACCCCATGTACTAGTGGGTCTGCAGCACTGATTGTGCCACCCACTTAAGTAACCCATAAAACCGCCCATTGCAGCCTGCGTTCGCAGTTTTGAACTGCCATTTTGACCTGGCAAAATAAACCCTTTTCCAGGCCCAAACCTTCATTTCTAATACATAAAAGTCACAATTAGGGTAGGCTCTAAACAGCCCAGAGTGCAGGATGCAGTGCATTTAAAAAGGTTGGACATGTACCTTTAAGTTTTACATCTCCTAGCGTGAGAAAATCTCATATTTGTTTTTACACTACTGCAAGGCCTAGCTCTCCCATAGGATAACATTGGGTGTCTTTATTACATTAAATAAGAGGTAACGTTCAGTTGGGAGCAGGTAGACATATTGAGTTAGGTGTCTAAAGAATTGTAATTTAACCCTCTTTAATGGTAAAGTTAGTTTTAAGTTAGTTGGCATTTTCTTGTTCTAACCTTTTGGTGTATGTAGCCTATTTCCTGGGTCCCATGCCTTGGTGTGGCTGGCAGTAGGTATTTGTGTATGCCTCCCAGACAGTAACACAAAGAGATCCTATTTGTTGGCAAGATGGGCCACTCTGACTTAATGAGGGGTAGGAGCTGTCACCTACCATACTTGCATATCACAAACGCTCTGCCTGAACACACTCACAAAGGGTTTGTCACTAGTCTTTTGTGACCCCAGACAATCTGGGGCCAGAGCAGGGTGGCAGGAAATTCTGAACATTTCTGGGGGTGGAAACTTCCAAAATCTTCTCCTACTTCAAAGTGGGCACCAGGTATAAATATTGGATCCTTAGACCCAACTGTTCAGTACACATCTGGGCCTGTGGAAGACTCAGAAGAACTGCTGTGCTGTGATGCTCTGCCAAAAGGACTGCTAATCTTTTACCCTGCTGCCTGAGTGAAGGACTGGGCCTGCAGCTTGAACCCAGGACCACCACTCCGGAAGCCTCCACCCACCTTGAACCCAGCACCTGGACTCAGTCTGCTGTGAGTCTTGCCCCCCAAGTGGTGCCACCCCAGTCTTGGACCCTCGGAAGTGGACCTGAAAAATGCTCTGCCTTTTGCAGTCTTTTGATAACAATAAAAGTATTCGAGTTCAACTGAAAGTTCTTGTTTCCAGACGTGCTCTTGACCTAGGAGCACCTTTCGATTAAGTTTTTATTCCTTCGAGTCGTTGTATATTTAAAATAAACTAATTGCTAAGCAATACTGAGGAGCGATAATAAAAACTTACCGCAATGTTCTTGAGATAATAAAACATGTTACCGTATGTTTTTTTAGGGATTGCAGGAATAATTCTCAGATTTTGTCTCTTTCTATTTTGCAGGAAACCGGGAACAGGAAGACGCGTCGATGGAAGAAATCCAGAGGACACCAGAAACCAGATCGGAGCTTGCCGATGAAGAGGAAGACCGGAATCGCGACGGAGCAAGGACAGGCTGGAGACGGGTAAGTGTCAGGAATTCAAACGAGGCGAAGCATTTCTTGGTTAGCGGGCGTGCTTAAAATACTCTTGCGCTCCGCTTGTTTTCTAAAGCACATGTGCACGTTTCTAGCAGTTGACACGCGTTTGGTGAAGCCGGTTGATTCTTTCCTGCATGTGTGCACGTGCTGAATCAAAGGCACGTTCTTGTCAGTTTAAACATGTGTGGCTCATTCAGATTATTTCCTTGCTTAGACAACGTGTGCAGAGTCATCTTACAAACTTCTGACAATGCCATGTGCAATTACAATAATGTGCTCTCGTGTTTCTTAGTACATCTAAATCATTAATACAATATTAAACATCATGAACACAGGAAAATCAAGAAAGTAATGACAAGTTCTTGCCAGTCATAACACTGAGGGCCTCAGGCATGGGTTTACAGGTCCAGGCCATGATCCCAGGACTGTATGTGCTATGTCCCCAGGAGCAGATACCTGTATTGTGCCCAAGGCGTAGTCATGTCATTGAAACACTGTATCGTGAAATGTAGGTATAACTGGTTTGAGGCCTATGAGGTTGCCTTAGAGATGAACCGGGTCCCTGAAAGAGATTGGGGGGCCAGTCCAATGAGGCATATTCCCAATGAAGGGAGTGATGTCCTGTTAGCTATATAGAAAGGGGACATGATAAAGTATCCCCTCTTTAAGGAAGGCCTGTCCAGTATGTATGGGCTGACCCTGGAAAAGTATGGGCATAAGTTTAGCAACAGCCAGAAGTTGCCCTAGCGGACATGGGTGGATTGTGTGGACCATTTGTGTACGGCAGTGGATGTTGAATGAAGGGCAGTGAAGTGAAGGATTAGCAAAGGGTGTATAATCTGATTGCTATAGAGCGCACATTCAGTCTTTGTCTTACAGATCTGCGCCAATACTTTGTGGATATTAAGCCAATGAGCTTGCTAGGGAAGCGGACTGCTGGCTCAGCACTAGGGTCCACAAGAAGGTAACTGGGGGGGCACTCCCAAAAGGGTGGTCATGGTTCCCACCTGAAGGATGAGTGATATAAAAAGAAGAAAGAGTTCGTACAAGGAACCCAAAATAGTTCAAAGGGGAAAGGGTCCCATTCCCAATCTGGCCACCAAAAAAAAGTTTTGTAGATAAAAATACTGTTAAGTTTGTCCCTTAGTGCTATGAGTGCTACCAGTATGGACACACCAAAGGACATCACAAGTATCCCAAGAGGGCAGAGGCCCCCAGTGGTGGGCCGCCCAATGGATTGGTCAGTGTAGCGCTTGGGGAGGAGATGGTCACAGTCAATGTAGGTCAACGTAGGGGGGTAGCTGAGGCTTCCTTAGTGTCTCTGGGTGATAGAGAGATGGTGCCTAGAGGTCACATGCTTCCCAATACTTCCAAGTAAAGGTAGTGGGTTACCATCAATAGACAGAGGGTGAAGGCTCTGAGAGACACAGGAGCCAGTATGACTACTGTCAGGTATCATCTGGTGTCCTCAGAGCAGGTGATACTCAATGCCTTTCACCAGGTTGTGGTAGCAAACCACAGCAAGAGCTACTAACCAGTGGGTCTGGTTCCCTTCGAGTTGGGGGGTATAAGGTTCTTTTAAGGTAGCAGTGAGCCCTCCCATGAATGTGGATTGTTTGCTTATGAATAACTTGGAGCACACTGCCTGGAAGGAATGTTTGATCTGATGTCTGGGTACTGCAGATCGCCCTAACCGAGGGGGCAAAAGAGAGGTCTGCCTTTCCTACTTCAGAGGGCCACTTCTAGGTTAATGTGATGCCCTTTGGACTCCAGAATGCTCCTGCCACCTTCAAGCAGTTGGTGAATCAGGTCCTTGCTGGGATGGAGGCCTTCTGTGCTGCTTACGTGGATGACATAGCCACCTTCAGTAGCAGTAGGGCTACCTTTTTCACCTCCAGGCCCCTGACTTTTCCCAGGAGTTCATTTTGGAAACAGTTGCCCAGAGCATGGAATAGGAGCAGTGCTGTCACAGTTAAACGAGGCAGGCTTTAATCAACCTGCAGCCTTCATTAGCAAAAAGTTACTTCCAGTGGAACAGAGGTGGAGTGCTACTGAGAGTAAAGTCTTTGCTGTGGTCTAAGCACTGAAGAAGTGAGATCATATGTCTTTGGGACTCACTTCTGGGTTCAGACAGACCACAGACCCCCTCAGATGGTTGATGTAGATAAGGGGTGAGAATCCCAAATTGTTGAGTGATCCATCTCTCTACAGAGAATGGACTTTACGGTGGAACACCGTCCTGGGTCAGACCACATCAAGGATTATGGTTTCTCCAGATTATTCTGCCTTAGTGATGACAACTTCCAGAAGTTTAGTTAGTTCTCCCCACTTTCAGCTGGGGGGGTGGCACATTTTAGACCTGTCAGCCTTAGGTGGTCTTCCCCCAAAACTTTTTATGAGTCATGCCTGTGATAGATGTAGTAAAATTATGCTACATCAATACAGACAAACAAAAAGTCACAAAACCATTTTTTCCCTTTCATTTCTTGTATCCATACAGGTCAAAGCCCATCAGAAGCTGGATATCTGGAAGGCCATTGCCAGGAAGGTGCAGACCCTGGGGGGGGGGTCTACAAGCAGCGCAGCCTCCATTGCAGGAAGAGGTAGGAGGACATAGGATGCTGGACCAGAAAGTCAGCCAGAGTCCAGTTCGGACAGACCTCCCAACGTGGGAAGTGCATGCGCCACACCCTGACCCCCTTAATGGCCCGCATTTTTGCAGTGGCCTATCCCCAGCTTGATGGGCAGCTGAGAGCCCAACAGCAGCATGAAGGGGGTACGTTCTTATTTGAGTTTTACATGTTACATGACTAATTTTTTGTTACAGGCAGGATTTTTCCCATCAGCATTAAGGGTGACCCATGTCCAACGTTCAAGAAGAGTTATTGAAGGTGTAAGTTTTGCACAATGTGTATGATGATGTGCTGTGTCTATTAATTAGTTGGAAAGGATTCCATCTGATTCCTGTTCACTACCAAAGGACTGTTCTGAGCAGACACATGGCTGCTTAAACTACACATTTACATCAGGTTGTTTGATGTCATGAGGGACAGTTGCACCAAACAGGCCAATAGTCTTTATTGTATCAGGTGTGATGCTCCTTCCCTATTGTGGATGATGTAATGGTAGCCCTGTTAAATGTGACATAGTATAATATGCACGTATGATACAACGGATGTACCAAATGTCACATTGGTAAGTTGGGATTCTGCACAAACAAGAGTGAGCATGTGAGTCAAAATGACTAGTCACATAAGAATTAAGGGGTACAATTTGGATTCAAAACATATCCCAATTCTGTTTTACATCAGAAATACTGTTTCAAACATGTTAAAAGTGACAGATTTGCTTGATGCCTTACTCCTTCACAAATGTGTGTGTAAGCCAGTCTGTTTTTGGACAAATAATTGTGATAAGCATACAGTTTTAGTTGAAACACAGACAGGAATGTGTACACATTTGTGACAGAGTAACTACATGCCCAAAACTATTCTCAACGACCATTGTTATGTCCAGATGATAAATCAATGATGGAGAAAAATGGGATACTTAAAGGGATTTTGGCAGATGGAATGTTCCATCACATATATGTAGGAGTATCCCATCAGGAAAACTTTACACCAGGCCCAACTCATGACTCAGTAGGCAAATGTAGAAATGCATCAAGGTGTAATATGTTGCATAGTGGGATTTACATTAGAACCTTTGAAGATAAAATTATACATGAATCAGTGTATGTGATCATTACTGTGATGCTGCACCAATTTTTGCCTACAGTTAAAGCCAGCATATTTTGTGCAGCAATTTCAAAATGGTAAAACGAACTTCAAATAACTAGATATATTTTGGAGTCAAATGTGAAAATGAGTTTGCTCTGTACTGAAGTGGATTAGAAATGTTTCAAGACCTATGTATTTACTTATGCTGAAGAAGTCATTGGTCAATCCACCCAAATATATTTTTCTTAATGTCTTCAACAGTGTAAGTATTTACATAGTGCGTGATACATTGATAAGCTACTTCAGTACAGAATCCATTTAATATTTTTTGCATTTGAGATATACTTTAGTTAGATGAAGTAAGTGTTACCATTGTGAAATGCCCAAACAAAGAAAACAGGCTTTCAGTTTATACAAATATTGGTACAACATTGCAGTATTTGTTGACACACATTGTTTCATATTTAACGTTTTGAGAAAGAAAATAATGCAGATTTTTGAGCTTTGCGAACAAACTGTACAAAGCTATTTTTGGTTGATATCCTTTTGAGTGCCATAAATTCACTATTCTAAACAACAAATCCCAACCATTCAGAGTTGTTAAACAGTTCCTGGAGAGACATAAAAATGGATAAGAGACAAGATCATACATGATATAGGAGCTATCATGGGGAAAGACAAAACTGTGACCAAATGGTTTCTGAAAATGTTCTGCACATGCATGAGCTTATGCTAATGTAGAACCAAAGTTAGAGAGGCTTGAAGCAGGCAAAATATGGAAACTTGGAAACTGTTTTGTGATCAAAGTTCATGATCAGTTCTGTTTAAACAGATTCAATAAAACTATTATATATGTCATTTCAGCATCATCAGGAGCAGGTGGAGGAGACATTGGCCACGAAGGCGGGGAAGTATATGACCACTGTGGTTTGGGTGCTGACACCACCAACACCGAGGGAGCCAGTGGCACAGAGGGTTGGGGCAGTGCAACAGAGGCCGTCAGCTCCACAACATCCTCTTCGGAGGTCTCCACAAGCGAGCACTCCCTAATGGTGGTGGACCCAACAGGAATTCTAACAACTGCATCCTTGTCTGCAACCCAGAGTACCCACTCCACCATCCCTCTTGTTCCCATCCCAATTGGTCAAACCTGCCCCCCTAAAAGGGGTGGCGTCTCCTTCGCTACAGGCACTTCATCCCCTGCCCCTGTCCCCCGGCTGCTTTGAGTGATGAGTCTATTGACCTTCTCTGGAACATCTCTGAAGGCCAGACTGCACTACTGAATGCCAACCAGGGGCTTAGCTGCCATAGGCTGGAAGAGCTATGTCTGGCCTACAGAGGTCTTTTCAAGGTCTAGCCTCCTCACTGACCACAGCCGCCCAACCATCGCAACCTTGTGCCCTCCTCCTGCCCCTTATACATCCCAATTCCCTATTCCCAGACCTGTCCCAAGCACACTCACCTTTGCATGAACTCACCTAAACAGACATAAGCAGCACACCCACACCCACACAGAAACACAAACACCACAAAACACACAGGCACACAACCAAACATACAAACACCACACCTACCACCACATTCACATGCACCACCACCTGCACACATTGACAGACACTGCACCCACCACCACACACACTGTACCCACTACACACACACATGCACCACCAGTACACCCAGGCACGGCACCCACTGCCACACTCACATGTACCACCACCACACCCACAGACACCGCTCCCACCACCACACCTACATGCACAACCACCAGCAAACCCACACACACCACACCCACCACCACACCCACACCCACATTCACCACCATATCCACATCCACATCACCACAACCACACCCAGCACCTCCACAGCACACCCAGCTACACACCAACACACACATTAGAATCCACACCCATAAAACACAAACGCCCACACTCACCCAAACAATAGACACCTAGAAACCAAGACACTCCCAAACATGCACGACATACACCAGACCCACAGGCACCTGCACCCTCAACAGACGCATGCACACAAGACATTGACACTCCCTCTACCTCCCAAACCAACTCCCTGCTGAACATCTTTCCCATTTTCCTTATGAGAGTTTTTTGTTTGCCCTTGCTTCAACCCCTTCCAAAGCGCAAACCACCCCTCCCAAATGCAAAGCTACCCCTTCCATACCCCAATCCACCTCTTCCACATCCCAATCCACCCCGCAAAATACAGAAATCACCTCTACTAAAACCAAAAGTACCCCTCCCAAATGCAAACCCCTGAAAACCAAGAGCACCCCTCCCAAACCCAACCCCCGCCAAACCCATTAGCACCTCTCTCAAACACCACCCCACCCCCCAATACAATCTTTGAGGTGCCTGCTCTGCCTACTAGATGCCCCTACCTGGGGAGGTTGCCCTTGACAGTGAATTAGGAGGTACGCTTTGTGCCAGTGCACAGGACTTTGTTGGCACTTTATGGACTGCCATTTGGCTTTGAAAGAATATTGAAAGACTTATCTCATTGTTTGGAATAAATCCATAATTTAGATTTCCCCAAATTTGTCTTGGCATTAATTTTCCTTTGCAATTGTTTCATTCCTAGCAATGTGTGTGACTAAAATGAGAAGTACTTATTTTTCTAAACCATAATGGCTGGTAATGCAACAGATTTTTTAAATGTCTACTTTGTTAAGTTCATACACTGGTTAACATAGTATTTGAAGGGCATTTGAATTTAGGTGCAAGCATTCATCATGGTAATGGCACTTGCACCAACTAATTGATGTTTAAAATATTTTTGGGATGTGTTACTACAGGTATGTTTGTTTTACTTTGATTACTGTTTCAGTATGAGCATATATGCATATATGCATTACACCTTATAAAATATTGTGATATTGAAATTGGGTACAGTACAGTTCTAGCACTAGATAAGGGGAATTGTTACATGGATGTATATGTCGAATACTTCAAATTTGGGACTGGCATTGATTTCACTGGTAATTTATATGGTAAAAGTTACACCTTGTCTAGTGTAATTTCTACATCATCTTACATTGCACTTACCCAATGATGTGCGTTGCATATCTTTTTAATGTGACAATTTTGCAAATGTATTTGAACACACCTGTATAATGACTTTTTCATTTTTGATTTAATATCCTTTTTTGTGCAAGTGTTGATTTTTTTGAAGGCAGCTTGAGCCAAATTTATACATACAATTTGATCATACAGGTGTGTTTCTTTACATTTCTTAAACATCAACATTACAGACATATGCATTGCATTTTGGTATGCTATTGCTTGTAAGAGAGATTTAAAAACTGCACGAGTCCAATGCAAATGTTAACAGACAAGTTAAAAGGTAACAGGTAGAAGTGGAGCTTACCATCAATTCCGTCCACGACAGAGTTGATTTTGTTCATCATCAAGCAGCAGCAGCGGCAGGACTTGGAAGATCGGGTCTATGGCGGGAAAGTAAGTGTGAAAGTAAGAAAAGGTGAGATTCTGCCTTATATAGCTTCCAATCTGCCAGCTTAGGTGTGGAGTTTTTACCGCCACAGTAACATCAGCAGGAAGGCACATTGTGATTGGTATAGCAGACCCACTGACGTTCCTCCCTCCAATAGCCGCTTTTACCTATTGCACCGTTGACATTGGCGAACACACCTGGCGAAGTCGGCGGAACTCCGACAGTGTTTTGTCCATTGAACTGCCAGCATCTAAATAGAGTTGGTGGACTGCCTAGTAGGCGGGCAGGAAGACCTAAATCAGGCCCTAAATCTAATGGGCTTATAATAAATAAAGAAATTTGGGTGAGTGGATGGCCACTGGTTGCTACTAGTGGACCTTGCCTCACGTTTGCCATTGCCAACCTGTGTTTGGGCATAATAGCGGAAAAAAAATATTGTGATACAAAAATATCACATCAATAATATCAAGACATCAAAAATGTCATTGACAGGAACATCGAAGGTAAAAAGATAATTTTTAGTATTTTTTTTTAATATCGTTGTAAAAAATATTGATGTTGAAAATATTGTTATATGTAATATTGCTTGGAAGTGTTAATTAGTATGTAATGTATTGTAGTGTGTTTAATTGTATGTTTCTAATTTTGATTTTTTTAATTCTTAGTGATGTATTATTTTTTTAATGAAAATGTTTAAGCTTGTATTTTTAGTTGTGATAACGCATATAATGAATTGCTTTTTTTTAGTAGTAGGATATTAAGTTTTCAGGGGATAAGGATGGGGTGATTTTAAAATAATTTATATGTAAATTTTGATATATTAGGCATATATTTTAATGATATGAAAATAATTTATTTAGAATGTTTAAATTAATTTTATTATATTAATATTTTAATATATCAAAAATTTGCTGTTACTTCAAATATATGTTAATGATATAAATGTTTTTACTTAAAAAATATATTATTAAAAATTAAAAACATTTTTTTTTAAATATGTAGAATAGTTAGGAATTTTTGTATATTAAAATAAATTGATTAAACAAAAATTGTATCATTGTAAAAAACTAAAAAAATAAACATTTAGTTCATTTTTTATAAATGTAAAGAAAATTAAATTGTTACACATTTTATTCAAAATGTATAATTGTTGACTTGTGTTTTTTAATTTTTTTAGTTTATGAATATTAATAACATTTTTTATTATTTCTTTATAGTAATTAACATTTTAATTTTAAAATGTAAAATATAAGTATAAAGGTTTGCAGTTAAATTAGTGTGTTTTTACATAACATTTTACTAAATGTTATACTACACAAAAATTGTGAGAATATGTAGTTTTTTGATTGTCTTTGTAATATTTTTTATTTTGTAATATGCTATGTAAAAAGTTTTATTTTGAAGTGGATATTTACATTTAAACAATTTAGGGGCTGATTACGATGGCGGTCGGACTTGATCCGCCCACCATCGTAGCGGTGTTTGGGACCGTCCGCCATGCATGCGGCGGTCCCACCTACCCGATTAGGATGGGACTGCCACCGCTGCGGTCAGATTCCGCACCGTTAACATTGCGACGGTGGCTGCTGACAGCAGCACCGCCGCGATGTCGAAAAGAGCATGCTGTGCATTTCACTGCACTACGTGGCAGGCACTACACTGTGCCTGCCACATAGTGCAGTGAAATGCAGGGGGGTACCATGGGTACCCCCCCAGTGCACCCACACCTCCCCCGAACACAAGGGGGGCCCACAACGGGCCCCCGAAACTAATCTCCGCCAGCCTGTCAATGGCGGTTCAACCGCCACGGAAAGGCTGGCTTCCGCCAGCATCGTAATTTGGCGGACGGAGCCTGCTAGGCTCCGCCACCATTGTAAGCATGCTGACCGCTCCGCCAGGCAATCGTAACGATTGTGGCGGTCTGGATCCCACCCCCATCGTAATCCGGCGGTCGGAGTATCGCGGTCCGCAGGGCCGGCGGACCTCACCGCCGGCCCGGCGGTGGCGATCGTTCCGCCATCGTAATCAGCCCCTAAGTGTCCAACACCTTCTGTTAATATGGTTAGTTTGGAGTGGGAATAGTGAATGACACCCATTTAGTGTCCAACACCTTCCCCAATATGGTTTAGTTTGGAGTTGGAATAGTATATATCCCCCCTTTAGTGTTCATTACCTTCCCCAATATGGTTTAGACTGGAGTGGTAATAGTAAATAACACCCCTTTAGTGTTCATCACATTTCCCAATAGGGTTTAGATTGGAGTGGGAATAGTAAATAACACCCCTTAGTGTATAGCGCCTTCCCCAGTAATGTTTAGATTAGGGTGGGAATAGCAAATGTTACCCCTTTAGTTTACAACACCTACCCCAATATGGTTTAGATTGGAGTGGGATTAATATATGTTATCCCTTTAGTGTCCAACACCTTTCCCAATATGGTTACATTGGAGTGGGAATAGTAAATATCACCCTCTTAGTGCCCAACACCTTCACTAAATTGGTTTAGATTGGATTGCGAATATTAAATGTTGCCTCTCTAGTGTTTAACACCTTCCTCAATATGGTTAGATTGGAATGGGAATAGTAAATGTCACCCCTTTAGCCTCCAACACCTTCCTCAAATTGGTTTCAATTGGAAAGGTAATAGTAAATGTTGGCCCTTTAGTGTCCAGCACCTGCCTCAAATTGGTTTAGATTGGAGTGGGAATAGCAAATGGTACCCCTTTTGTGTCAAACAGCTTCCCCAATATGGTTTAGATTGGAGTAGGAATAGTAAATGACACCGCTTTAGTGCAGAACACCTTTTCCATAATGGTTTAGAGTGGAGTGGGAATATTAAATATTACCCTTTTAGCATCCAACACCTTCCCCATATGGTTTTGATTGGAGTGGGAATAATGAATGTTATCCCATTAGTGTCCAGCAACTTCCCCAATGTGTTTGAATTGGAGTGGGAATAGTAAAGGTCACCCCTTTAGTGTCCAACACCTTCCCTAAAGTGGTTTAGATGAAGTGGGAACAGTAAATGTCGCCCCTTTAGTGTCCAACACCTCCCCCAACATGGTTTAGATTGGAGTGAGAATAGTAAATGTCAACCTCTTTAGTGTCCAACACCTTCCTCAACACCTTCCTTGAATTGGTTTAATTTGTAGTGGGAATGGTAAATATAACCCTTTTAGTGTACAACACCTTCCCCAAATTGAATTAGATTGTAGTGGGAATAGTACATTTAACCCCTTTAGTGTCCAACACTTTTCCTAACATGGTAAGATTAGAGTGAGAATAGTAAATGTTGCATCTTTAGTGCCAACACATTTCATACATTTTATAAAATAAAACATGTCACACATTGTTCAGTTCTTATTTGTTTACATTTTTTATTACTATATAGTTTTGCAATTTATATTGCATATATTTCATGTAAAAAATTAAAAGATATAAAAAATATAAAATTAAGTATATATTAAACATTCTTTCAGTATTTTTTAATAAGAACCAAGCTAAATCCTATTTTCTTACAATTGCATGGTATACATTTTCAACTGTTATTTTTTATTGTTAATGTTTTTTTAAACATTTCTTAACTTTTTTACATATAGATTTCCAACATTATTTTCACCTGTTTTATTAGTATTTATTAAATAATTGCATATAATTTATATGATTATTTAATGTATACTTTGCAATGTTTTATAATTGTTTTAAACATTGTTTGATATGTTTTACATGGGTTGTAATTTTTAACAATTTTTAAACATTTATTCAACTTATTAAAAACATTTCCCATTCTTTTCAATGGGGAGATAGTCTTTTTTTAGTTTTGATTGGAAGCCATTTTTGTTTGCTGCTACCTTCTATTTTGCAGTCTATTTGTGTTATTTTTAGTCCAGTTTCCCAGAACCAGGTCGTGTAAAGGTGCTGCTGTTCGTCGTAACAGGAAAGTTCCTTTTTAAGGATTGTATTAGGGGTTTTCAGGGTGGAGATTTAGGAAGGAAGTTTAAAAGTTATTTACAGTGTTGTTTGTTGGTTTTTAGTATTTTTACTTTTTAGATCTATTGTTGTTACTATGTTATACTAGTTTGTCATTTGCGTTAATTACACTGTTTTAATTATATATTAGTATGTGATGCTAAGTTGTGTAGTGTTTGCTATATTATGATAATTATCTGTTGTATGTATGTACTTTTGGGAATGGAGTGTGTTTTACAGGTGGGTTGTGTCTATTTCTATGACAGGTTTTTGTCAATGAACACGTTCTATGGGCATTTGAAGTTGCCAATTTTTTTTTTTAAGGAAATCAGTTTGGTTAATTATAAACCAATGTTTTTACCAAAATGTCCTTCCTTTCGGGTTTCCTGGAGCAGCTCTCTTTAAAACAGTTTTTCTTTTTTTTATAGGAATTTGTTGCTGTGGACTACTTCCAGGGATTTCGATTGGAATTGTTACATTTCTGCATATTAGGGGGGATTTTTTGATTTATTTATCTTATTTTTGGTGGATTATTAATTTTTGTTATGTGGAGTCAGAGAAAGATCTGCAGCTACAGAACAGTAGGTTTTAATCTTTGTATTCACTTTGAGTGGGAAATGTGATATTACGTTGTTTATATTAAATATATGTGATTGCTATGTTGAATTGTTTGGATTATGTATTATTACTTTATGTGATAGATTGAATTTTATTTTATCTATTTTGGTTGGAGATTGTTATATTTATTTTTAAATTATTTATATATAATTTTATTATATCAGTCTTTATTAATATTGTTATTTGAAATAGTTGTTTGACTAATCTTACAAAATATATTTATTAGTTTAAAATAAGATTTAGTATGTGGGTACAGTTTGTTGTAATTTCTGAGGACTTTGGTAGGTTAAGATTCATTTTAATGTATGCTTTTGGCTATCATTTCTAAGTATTGTAGTCCTTTGTTATTTATGAAGAGTTTAACTTTAAATTGTAACATGTAGTGCACTCTTTTGGCTTGTTTGCTAAAGTTAGGGCCAATTTGACTAACAGATTGCTCAATTCTTGGTTCTTGGTAACTTAGATCTTTTTTTAATGCTTCTATACATTTGTATAGTGTAGATTGAGTTCTGCCTAGTGTGGATTGGAAGGCATTGTGCCATCCTTCCACTGCGTTGTGTGTTTTGGTTTCCTGTGCCAAGGTGCAGTCAATAAAATTCCACCATGGTATTTGGAATTTAGGTTGGCGTCCAGAGCGATGCAGTCTGTCAACCCAAGTGTCTATAAAATAGTCCATTAGGGGACTAAGTTTGTCTTCATGTTGGTAGAAAGGGCTTTCAATTAGTAGATTGTAGTGGCTGGCTACTTCTGTGACAGGGACATAGGCTAGTGCTATATTTTAATTTTCTTCAAAGGCAAATTGGCTGTTTGTGGAATATTCTATTCTTAGGACCTGATTATGAGTTCAGTGGTCGGGGAACCCCCATGCCCGTGGATGCGGTCCGACCGCCGGGAGCTCGGTGGTCCGACTGCTGTATTACAAGACATGCGGTTCAATGAAAAAAACACTGAAGCGGTTCCACTGACACTGCCGGCCACCTCCGACCGTGGCAACCGCGGAATAGGCCAATGAGCCTGGGGGAGGCTCGGACCTCAAGTCAAACCGCCAGCCCAATCACGAGTTGCTTTACAGCTGGCGTGACCGTGGCGGTTTAACCAACACATCAGAGATGGCAGAAAGGGAGGGATATAAGGATGAATCTCACCACTACTCACCTCTACAAGTTTTGTGCCGCCATGGATCCGATCCTACACGTCCTTCCACTGCTGTACCTGCTCAATCATGCCCAAAACCCAGTCCGTTGCGGACACAATTGGAGGTAAGTTATGCAAATACCAGTTTCCATAGACTCCTCAGCAAAATGATGCCCTGCCATGGACCAGGCAAGGGAGATAGGGTCCCTAAGTTAAACAGTTTTACAGGGACCCTGTATGGGATTGTTTCATATGAATATCCAAAAGACATCTGTAGGATGCCCTCCTAGGCCAAAATGCTGATACTACACAGGCACACTGTACACCAATGGGCATGTGTTTACAAATCATATACAGTGATAGTGATGTGCGCATTAGTTTGAGGTTCCACAACAGCACCTCCTCATCTATATCACACCTATAAATGTCTGTGACACACTTCTTTTCCCCCTTCACATTTGTCTGCCATGTCATTACTGATGGTCACATCACATGCAGGTTACCATTTGTTAAGTCCTGGGAAGTCCACATAGAAATCCCTGAAAATATCACGAGGCCCTGTGACTGCACCACAAACCAAGATGTCATACTCATTTTGCCCTTTCTCACTTGTCTGACATGTCACTACTGATGGTTACTTCACATGCAGGTTACCATTTATCTAGTCCTGGTAAGTCCACATAGAAATCACTACAACTAGCATGAGGCCCTGTGACTGAAACTCAATTCAAGATGCAATAGTGTGACTGACACACTCACATTGCACACATCCCAGGTCCTGTTTGATGTCAAAAAAACATCTGTATGGATGTGTCATTAAACTGAAACACATGTTCTCTGATACAACTCTGTATGTAACTCTCATCCAGCACCCACTTGAAAAGACATTGTCAGTCAATGGGATTACATAGAGTCAGTGTGAGAAGCATCCTAATGATACAATGGAAACAGTCCCTGCAGGACAGCTATGCCTCTATCAAGGGGGACCATGAAAGGTTGGGGCCCTGGGGCACAGTACAATTTTGTACATGCCTGACAAATGCAATGTGGCCTGGACCTGTGAATTGAAGTATAACAGGGACAACCAATAGAATGTGTAGGGAATGTGTAAGTGCAACACATGGAAGCAAACACAGTACAAACAGTATGTGTTACACATCTAGATAAAGTAGGTGTAAAGTACACACAGGAAATTTGACACATGTCTATGCAGAACTCCACAAAGGTATGGGAAGTTAGCACCCTCCATGTGTGGATAAACAAATATCCAATTTGAACACACAAAACACATATCCAACATACATCATGGGGATAACTGCAACCTAAATGATGAGGACATTGGCCAGGACTAAGTGGAATATTTACCACATCACATGACACCCAATGCAATGTTAGCATCAATCTCAGTTCATTCCACATATACATCCCTCCAACATCACCCCTTTTCCTGTGTAATCCAAGCACTGGGCTCAAGGACACATCACACTAACAACTTCAAATGGTTCAGCAATCATGGATCAAACATGCACAACTGTAGTCAGACATCATTAACAATACAAGAACATCCAATAGTTTGAATAGTAATGGCAGGAGCAGTGTCTTCAATAATGAGAAAATGTTTATTCATACTCAAACAACCCACCAAGGGAAACAAAGGCCAATGGCCAGTCCATTCACATTTCCAGTGCCACAACACAATGCTGTGCGACATAACTTGTCCTTACTGACACTGCCGGGGAACCTCCTTGTGAAGGGGCATCCATTGAGCACAGCAGGCACCTCAAAATAGTGCTTGGGAAGGGGAGGGTTGAGGTTCAGGGAGGGGTGGGTTTGTCCTTGGGAGTGTTTTTTCTGTTTTTTGGGGCTGGTATCAGCTGGGGGTGGGTATGCTGTTTCTCTGGTGTGGAGTGGGAAGTGGAAGGGGTAGGCTTGTCCTTGGGAGGTTTTTTTTTCTTTTTTGGGCTGGGATCAGGTGGGTGGGGATGCTGTTTCTCTGGGGTGGAAGGGATGGATTTGAGTGTGGGAGAGCTTTTTGGGACTTTGGGATGGTGGGGCATAAGTTTCATAGGGGTAAGGGCAAGGGCAAATGAGACATCATCAGGAGAAAATGGGTAGGATGTTCAGGATGGAGTTTGTGCCTGTGTGTGCAGTGGACATGCTGGGTGTTGTGGAGGGCTCTGTGTGTGATGCTGTGGTGGGTATTGTTGTGTCTGTGGGGGGATCAATAAGTGTAGCTGTGGTGTCCTCAGGTCTGGTTGTGTCTGTGGAGGGGTCTGTGTGTTAGTGTGATGTATGTGGGTATTTTTGTGTCTGTGGAGGGGTCAGTGTGTGTTTGGTATCTGTGGTATGGTTGTATCTCTGGAGGGGTCAGTGTGTGTTGATCTCGTGTCTGTGGGTATGGTTGTGTCTGTGGGGGGGGGGTCAGTGTGTGTTGCTGTGTTGTCTGCGGATATGCTGGGGGTGATGAATGGGATGAGTGTCTGATGTGTACTTGCATGTTTGAGTTTTTTAGCTGTTTTGTGTTTGTGTGTGGTGCTTGTGTTTGTTGAAGTGTGTGCTTGCTTAGGTGTGTGTGTGTGTTTGGGATAGGAATGGGAATAGGGAATTTGGATGGGGAAGGGGCAGGTGGTGGGGTGAAAGGTTGGGATGGGTGGAGGGCTGCAGTGAGGGAGGAGGCCAGAGCCTGAAAAGATCTCTCTAGGCCAGACATGGGAGTGTGAATGCCTTCCAGGTAGGCCACCATCTGTGTCAGCTGGTGCCTCCTGAGATGCTCCTCAGGAGGTCAATAACCACCTTACTCAGGGCAGCTGGGCTAACAGGGGCAGAGGCTGAGGTACCTGGAGCGAAGGAGACTGCTCCCCTCTTAGAGGAGTGGGAACAGCCAACTTGTTGGGGGATAACAGGGAGGGTGGCAATAGATCTGGGGATGGTGGACAAGGATGAAGGTGATAATGATCCTGTGGGGTCTGCCACCACTCGGGAGTGTCCACCGGAGGATGACTCAGTAGATGAAGAGCTTGAGCTGCTGTCCTCCAAAGCATTCCCCACACCCTCCGTGTCTGCCGTCTCGCGTCCAGTACTGCTGTGACCAGCTGTGTCCCTACCAATGTTGACCCCATCTCCTCCGCTTGCCCTGGATGTATCTGAAATGACATGTTACATGTTTTTTTTTAACTGCATTTCCACAGCAGACAATCACAAAACAAAAGAAAACATTGAAGAAGTCCACATATGACACCAACTTCATGGTTCACTCTATAGGCTTCAAATTTAGCGTGAGCACATGCATGCTAGATAACATGCAAAGTGTTGGGTCCACTCATGTCATAACTCCAGACAGGCCTAAATGCATTGATGGATATGTCTTTTCTCCATCCTTATGCCCATACTAGGATAGTTGGTCACCTTGCACGCTTTGACACTTGTATTACACCACTGTACAATGATATAACTGAATAGGATGAATACAAGTCTGAGAATTACACAATGCTCACACCAGGCCTAGACTTAAACAAATCTATTACTGTTAGAAGGTGGTTCTGACCATCTGAGGCGCCCGGACTTTTCGCTTTTTGAACACCTAATTGTTGAGCTTTTACTGTGGGAGAGCCTCATAAGTTGGGACTCACCCACAGTGAACTCATAATGAAAGAGACTGCATGTGGATTTTGCCGGTGTCCCCCTGGTGAGAGTAGGCCTCTGCGCTGCAGCCGGAGTAAGGGGCACTGGGCTGGTTACATGCAGACACGTGTGTGCATGCGTGTGCACACGTGTAGGGGCTGCGCAGGGGAGATTCCTGGAGTGCGCAGCCCAGGAGCAGGTACAGATAGAATGGTGTGGCAGGAATTATGCAGAGCTGGGTGGTGACATGGAATAAGCTTTATACAATGGGAAGAAACATGTAAGGGAAAGTCAGTGTGCTTTACTGTTTTCACTGAAGGACCACTCCATTATTTTCCTATGAGGATGGGGATCACATGGGATAGTTTCACTTCCCTAGGGCCTACAAATTCCAGACACGCACTAAAGTCCACTATAACTTAGGTGACAAGAAGTATTCTGCTGAGTCCAAAGCCATTTCTGTACTGCTTTTGGGTCATCCAGAAATGTCATATTCCTCTGAGTCAGCTCATAACCAGAGCCTGGCTGGGTGTGACCCTGCCAGGCTGGATTAATGACTTTCCTCCCCAAACTGAAGCCTCAGAGGCCTAGCCCTTCACGGCAAGCATTCCAAGGGCGAAGGTCTCCCCTCCAAATGGGAGAGAAGGTGGGTGGAGCTACAGGTTATCCATCAGCAGCTGTCACCTGGTGTCAGGCACCAAGTTGCTCTGGAGAGAAGGCAGCAAGGGGGAAGGGGCTTTTCAGAGACCATGTGGCATGAGACCCCTGGATGACGCCATTTTGAACTATCCCAGAGGCCTGGGCAGGAAGGAGGGCGCAGGGGCGGAGAGGTGATGTGTCGCTGCCTGATAGGGCAAGCAGAGCCTTCCTGCCAGCCCCCTCCAAATTCTTTTAAAAGGTCTTGCACAGGAAGAGGAGCTCTCTCTGGGGTGTGGTCTGCTGAGGAAGAATGGTGCTGGAGCCTGGCGCCATGGGCAGTTGGAAGGAAGAACCCCCTGACTGGCCCAGGACCCTGAATTGTGCCAGGAGGGGAGCCCAGGACCAGGGAGCCGAAGCCTGGGCCTCTGCGCAAGGAGAAGAGAGGCCCAAGAGGAGAGCCAGGAGAGAGGATGGCGCAGGGAGCCAGTGAAGACAGCTCCCTGCTGAATTCACCCTCCTTGAGACCAGGAGGGCGAAGGAAAGTGCTCCCAGTTGCTGGGACGCGCCACCAGGAGCAAGAGGAGGCCAAAATGGTGAAGATAGGCTACCTGGGGCTGAGATACACCCCCCAGAAGGTAGGCGACTTTTGACCCCTGAAGAGAACCGATGACGAAGCGCGTGGGGCTCCGCCGCCGGTCCCAGATGTGCCCCTGGGGTGGGTGAGGTCCCGGGGGCTGCCCCACAAGAAGAGGAAGCCGGGGAGCGCCGTCGCGCTCTCCATGAAATTATCCCAAAGGGGGGTGCCAGGAGCCCACCCTGGCCCCCCCAAGACACTGGTGGGGGCCCGGGACCCCCAACTCCGGGCCCCAGTAACGGTGGTGAGGAAGAGGGGGGCGCGCCATCACGCGTCCCCCTCGTGGCCGAAGACAAGCCGTGGAGCGCCGTCACGCTCCCCGTGAAGATTGTCCGGGGGCCCGGGACCCCAACTCCGGGCCACGAAGTCAGGAAGACCAGTCGGGGAGCGCTGTCGTGCTCCCCGTGAAGATTGCCCCAGGGGGCCCGGGATCCCCAACTCCGGGCCCCGGTGTGATGCTGAGAGGGGGGAAGTGCCGCCGCACTCCCCGCAGCAATGGGAAGGAGGGGGGAGGTCAGTCGCACTGCCCCAAGGCCTCGCTGGGCCAGCAGCAGTTGGCGTGTCTTCCCACCGGAGCGGGCAGACCAGAATGGACGTGCCGGCTCCCACGGCTGCACACGGAGGTGCGGGCCGGGCGGGGAGCCGGCAGGAGCAGCCAGGGGTGGGCTCCCTGAGATGCAGACATAACTCACCTGGGGGTCCGGGTGGGACCGGGCCCTCCAACGAGGTCGTGACGCAGCATGAGGCCACCAGCTGGGCAGCGCGGCTCTCCCCGGAGCAGCGGGAGAGCCGCTGCTCTAATATGCAGGCCCAGGAGGAGAAGCGCCTCATAATGCCTTGCAGGCCCGGACCGGCCTGCAAGAGAAAGCAGCTTTTTCTCGGCTTGTGGTGGCCCCAGGAGGATGGGGTCACTGCGAAATGTGTGCCAAGGTGCAGGGGGAGCTGCAGGAGCAACGCAGTCTCCCCAGCACGAAGATGTAAAGTCCCCCCCTAAGTCTCTGGGGACTCCATAGAAATAACCCCTCAAGGGCTCAACCAGCAGTCATCAGCATCCTGGGGCTGGACCTTTTGTTCTACAGCTGGGGGTGCGTTAGGGACTGCACCAAGGTATGAAGGGCTGAGCTGGGGATGTCTGGAGAAGGGCATCCCCTGGAGGTGGAGAGGGGCAATTGTACGAGAAGTGCATTTACCAATGTTATTTCTATTGAGGGACTGAAAGTCACATGTGTAATGTGAAGTCATAAGCAAAGTGGGGTTATGTTGCTGGACATTCCTGCTAGGGTGTCTGGCTGTATATGCTTAATCCTGTGATTATAACTGTGATGCTTTTTAGGGGCTTTTATTGCAATGCATTATAATGGTTATCAGCTATGATAAGTACTGTCATTTTAAGTGATGCTTAAACATGTATTCTTGCTGCTGCGTTAGGTGAAGAACAACCCAGACTGTTAGCCCCTAAGATCTAGAGATGTATACTGTAGGGTCAATATGAGATGCTCAGTCAGGGTTATGTGTCACCAGGGCAGGTGTGCCCATTCTAAATCCTTGTTGAGATAATGGGGTGGGTCGCCACTGGGATGGTGCCAGTGGGCAAGGCCCTCACTCCAGGTTATGTTCAACCCACTGCATTAGGGGGCAAGATGATGTGCATACATGGGAGTGGTGGTACTAAACCCCCCCACCCCCCCTGTCACAAAGTAATTCCAACAGCTTATGTATATTTGTAAATTGTTGCATAGTATTGAGTAGTATACTATGGTCTGTGGAAAAAAACCTAATAAAATAAAACAATTCTTTATAGAGGGTACAAGAGTGGAACAAGTTGATACCTTCTGTTACCTAGGGATAACCTTCTCTGCTAATGGCAAGTGGTCATGTGAAACATCTAATGTACAAATGAAAATGACCAAAAGTATATATGGGGTTTTTAGATTTGCTGCCAAATTAGGAGATCGACGTATCAAAGATATGATTGATATTTATAAAGCTCGATGTGTTTCCATTGCATTATATGGAGCAGGGTTATGGGGTTATTACCCTTGCCCAGATTTACAAATAGAGGAAAATATCTTCCTAAAAAATTATTATGCCTCCCTAAATCAGCGTCTACTGAGTTGGTTCATCGGGAGACAGGAATCGAATACTTGACAGATTTGATTGCATTAAGACCACTTTTATTTTGGAGGTCTATCTGGGCGAAAGAAGAAACCCTGTTTACACAAATAATAATCAAGGACTGTATGCGATTGGATAATTGTCTCAAGATCCCTTGGTTAAAATACATAGTAAACACCACTAGTGAACTATTTAAGATAAGAACCCTGGATAACCCAATGGAGGTCTTAGATTTCTCAAAACGAGAGATGAGGTATATATTTTTGGCACAAAGTAAGGAGGATAGGTTGAGACAAGTGGAGTTACAATCTACCTACCAGCAATACCAACTGCACATAGACACCATTGGGTATCAAAGTTATTTGACATTAGTAACAAGATCGTCCCACCGATTTGTATTGACAAGGATGAGACTGGGTCTTGTACACCACTTAGTGGCATTTCCAGAAATGAAACAGTACCCAGTCACTCCATGCCCGTGTGATAATCACACAAAGCAAAGCACTCTGCACTTTTTACTTTTTTGTGAATTGTATTCTAACTATAGATTTGTATACTTAAAACCACTGTTTAAAAAATATAATGTTACAACCTCTAATGCAGCTATGAGTCTAATGTTTACACTTAAAGAGCAGGATATTTGTTTTTCTGTAGCAATATTCATTTTAAAGTCAATTTGCGTGCGGAAAAGCATGGTTTTTTAAAGTATTTTAATGGAATTATGGGGCATATTAGCAAGACCCACGTTAAAATTATCGCTGTTTTAGCGGCAGGAAACTGCCGCTAAAGCAGCGATAATGGGCTTGCTAATATGCGTTATGGAATTCAATAGAAGCCCAGGTTAGATGTGCAGGACATCTAACCTGGGCTTCTATTGGAATTCCATAACGCATATTAGCAAGCCCATTATCGCCGTTTTAGCGGCAGTTTCCTGCCGCTAAAACGGCGATAATTTTAACGTGGGTCTTGCTAATATGCCCCTATATTTTTGTATTATTGAATTAATGGATGTCATTATATAAATGTGGATGTACATTCGCTTTTATGGTTGTTTTTTTATAACCGAATAAAGCTTTTCTGAACTGAACAGAACTGAGTAGTGTGTGTGCTTAATAAATGTACTCTTCCTTTTATAAAGCAAAGTACAGACTGAAGAATCAATTATTGAGTGTTATTTCTGCGTACTGGTAAATGGCGATTACTAGCCCACACCACCTCCCTTGAGTAAGTCTTAGACTGCTCTGCAACGCTACCCTCTGAGAGTCAAACGCTACAATGGGGTGTTTGGTACCCAGTGAAGGACAAATGTAGTCATGTTATTTGTTCAGGCCTCACAGATACTGCCTCGTTTTCCAACAATTACTCATAACACATCATATGATGTGCTGAAGCTCAAGTTCAACACCAATGTACCACCAGTTAGTGTTGTGGCATATATCATGTCACATGCAAATTCTCATTGCACACTAAGGACACTTTGCACTCCAATTTACATCATATGTCCACAACCTGAAGAGTCAAATGAAAACTGTGCACATCTCGTTTATTTATTTATTGCACTTGTAAAGCGCACAGCTACCCAACAGGGTTTCCTGGCGCTAAGAGCATGTGGAGGCAAAAAAACAGATTAAGCAACAGGCCTAAAAGGAGCACACAGAGATCAAGCCGAGTCACTAAACAGAAACGTCTTTAAGCCTTTACAAAAAGATAACAGGGATTGACAGTTCCTGAGGGCAATTGGAAGGGAATTCAGAGCTTGGGGCCAAGACAAGCAGATGAATCACCTCTCATACGAGCAAGTCGAAATCTTGGAACTGAAAACAGTGAGAGGCTGGAAGATCTCAACTGTCGAGCTGGAACATAGGGTGGGACCAGACTTTGAATATAAAAAGGGGCAAGGCCACATTTAGCACGAAACATATAGCTTAGGGCCTTGAACTCAATCCGTTTGTTAACACCAAGCCAGTGGAGTTGGTGGAGCAGAGGGGACGCAGAAGCATATATAGGCAGATGGAAAAGAAGGCGAGCAGCAGCATTTTGAATGACCTGTAGACGATGTATTGAGGCTTTATCAGTGCCCAGGTACAGCACATTGCCGTAGTCTAGCCTGGATATCACCAAAGCCTGCAACACCGTTCTCTGAGCTGGGGGTGGAATTAACCAGAGCATTTTTTTGATCCACCTAAGTGTAGCAAAGCAAGATGCCGCTACCCTGGAGACCTGCGGCTTGAGGGAGAGCTTTTTATCAATGATTAAACCCAGGTTTTTGACTTTAGGGACAGAGGTAGGTACTGGGCCCAAGTTATCAGGCCAGTGTTTAATTCCCCAAAGCTCAGGGTTATTACCCAAAATGAGCACCTCTGTTTTGGTGCTATTAAGCTTAAGAGCATTACTAGACAGCCACAAAGAGACATTCCTCAAACCAAGCTGCAACAAGGAAGGATCTTGGTGCTGGGCAGCTGAAAGGGAGAAAACAATCTGGGTATCATCGCATAGGAAAATATAGTCAAACCCGACTTATCAACAATGTCGGCCAGAGGGCGGACATATATATTGAAAAGTAACGGGCTCAAAATGGAGCCTTGAGGAACTCGGGAAGTTAAGGCTAAAGTTTTAGACCTCACTTTGTTCGAAAAGACCTGAAAAGTACGGTCCTTTAAGAAGGAGGTCAGCCATCTCAGAGCAGGACCCATAATGCCAGAGGCTTTGAGACGGTCTAACAGAATGGAGTAAGACACGGTATCGAAAGCTGCGCTCAAATCCAGCAGGATGAGGGCAGAAGTACCTCCGGCGTCAAGTTGTAGCCTGAGGTGTTCAGTAACCCCAAGAAGAGCAGACTCGGTAATATGGCCAGATCTAACCCCCACACTGAGAAGAATGCAACAAATTGTGAGTAATAACATAAGAAGAGAGTAGAGTATTAATGTGACGCTCCAAAATTTTAGAAAACACAGGCATAGGAGAGATAGGACGACAACTAGACCAGCAAAGGGGGTCAAGAGCTTCCATTTTTAAAAGAGGAAGAACAAGTGCGTGTTTCCACTCCTGGGGAACCAGACCTGTGCTAAGCGAAGTATTGAGAAGGTTAAGAATCACAGAAAGAATCGAGTCATCCAGGAGGATGAGTTTGGACGTAGGGAGGGGATCAAGATGTGAACCAGACTTGATAGATCTCAATAGCAGCTTCAAAGAAGGCAAATCCAAAGGAGGCCAATAACTAATCTGTACAGAAGCCTGGGAGGAAAATTCAGGGGACCCTGTCAAGGGGCTCGTAAGAAACATTTGATTCCTGTGTTGGAGGGCATCCACAGCAAGTTGGTCATGAATAGACAACTTTTTTGTAGAAAAAGGACGCTAGCTCCTCACATTGAAGTTGAGAGAGCGAGGGGGAGCCAGAAATGTACAGGCGGATGAAATTTTAGTAATAACCTTAAACAGAGTTTTCTAACAGTGTTGAGAGCTAGAAATCTTTTCAATGTAAAAAGCTGCCCGAGCCGCTCTGCAAAGAGCATGATATCTCTTTAATGCTCCTAAGTACTCCAGCTTAGCAGCAGGCAGATAGTGTTTCCTCCAGTGCCTTTCCAAGGCTTTACACATTTTTTTCTCTTGTTTAAGAGAATCAGTAAACCATGGGAGATGGTTTCTACACTGTGGCTTTGTAGATATGGGTAAAATAGAATCAGTGGCCACAGTAAGCCATTGGTGAATGGTAGGATGGGCTAGATCCGGGAAAGAGTCAAGAGCTGGAATACTGTCCCGAAGTGCTTTGTTGAATGCCATTATATTAAGTTTGGACCAGTTCTGAATTTTAGATAGTGAAGTCGGCCTGGTAGAAGAAATACTGGGAGACTTGATAGAAAAAGGAACTGCAAATTGATCAGACCAACACAGCTGGATAGGTGATGCAACAAATAAGGTTGCGAGATTAGAAAAATTAGGGTCCAGTAAATGACCAGCAATATGAGTAGGAAGTGAATTTAGTTTAGCTATGTATCACATTTAGCATATAAAGTCCCATGAAAACATTGAAGTCATATCATTTGGGAGATAGATACTCAGAATTCACACAGTACAAGACTCCATATAGCCATATGTTAATCCCCAATCCTGCTTGGTACAGGTGATGACGCCAATCAGAGATTGTATATTCACCAGCCAATTCACCTTTGAAGCATTTGGGTGTTCCTGATTATCTATGACATGAGGATGTGGGATCGCTAGAGTCCCAATAGGTAGGCACATCACACCACTGTTAGCTTTTGAACACTCTGATTGCCTTGTAAGGATGAGCGTAGACAATCATATTTGATCCCTACAGTTTTCATTTTACTCCCTTATGCATGTCAGTAGTCAGTGAATGAGTGTTTTGAAACACTATTGCAGATGAACCATAAACTGGGTAATGCACACTGGCCAACTTTTAGGTACTAATTCTGATGGCACCAGTGATGTTTGCACTCTCATTTCACTATATGACCAGTAATTACCAATGGGAACTGTTGTACAGTCACTGCATGTGCTGTGCACTCTATGTCATGTCACATGTAATAGGGCCAGCATCACATGAGAGACAGTAGTGAGGGAACATCACTCTTCACACAAGCAAGACAAGTTGCCTGTGTGGTACAATTGTCACACAGATCTTCTGAGAACATGAGGGGCCTGATTCACTAAGGTAAACTTAGACCAAAAGTCTAAGTTTAGACCTGAAAGTCTAAGTTTAGACCTAAAGTCTAACTTTACTACTAGTAAAGTTAGACTTTTGGTCTAAGTGTAGACAAAAGACTAACTTAGACCAAAAGTCTAACTTTACTACTACTAAAGTTAGACTATTGGTCTAAGTTTAGACCAAAAATCTAACTTAGACGAAAAGTCTAACTTTAGTAGTAGTAAAGTTAGACTTTTGGTCTAAGTTTAGACTAAAAGTCTAACTTAAACCAAAAGTCTAACTTAGACCAAAAGTCTAACTTTACTGCTACTATAGTTAGACTATTGGTCTAAGTTTAGACCAAAAGTCTAACTTAAACCAAAAGTAGTAGTAGTAAAGTTAGACTTTTGGGGCCAGATGTATCAAAAAAGCATTTTGTGATTCCCAAATAGCAATTATTACCGAATCGCTATTTGGTAATCGCAAAATGCAATGCAGGAAAGAATTCGGCCAAAAATTGCGAAACGGGAATATTCGCATTTGCAAATACAGATTCCCAATTAGCGATTCTGTAATAGCGAATTCGCGAAATAAAAAATCGCAAAATTGTTAATCTGCTATTCTGATGCAGCTTGATGACCTCACAACCAGGAAGTGAGTTTCCCCATGCTGTTTCTGAGTGCCTGAGGCTGTGAAGGAGGCTGAGAGCAGGAGCGCACCACTCAGGAGAACATCCAGAGTGCAGAGACAGGCACAAATACACAGCATGGCTTCACAGGAGAAGGCAAAGGAGGCTGCAGGATGTAAGAGAAAGCAAAAGTTCAGTGAAAAAGAATTGGAGGTCCTAATTGAGGAAATGGTGAAGAGCCATGAGCAACTGTTTGGGAAAAAATCCCTACACATCCCGAGTCAGAGAAGAGGAAGATCTGGCTGGACATCCAAGCCAAAGACAACGCCATAGGGGTCACACAGCGCTCCATAGAAGACCTACGCAAGCAATGGTACGACTTGCGCTCAAGGGCAAAGGAGAAGGTGGCAAGCAGGCTTGCGGACGCCAAGAAGACCGGTGGAGGACCATCAACGCAGCCGGCGTCCACCCCCCTTGAGGACTTGGTGGAGTCAACCCTACAGCCTGAATCCATCAGTGGTGTAGCAGACATCGACAGCTCAGTCACAGCCAACACCAGCCAAGGTAGGATGCATGCTAAAATACACCTGTCCCAGGACTCACAAAAAACCCCACTTAGAAATAACATAATGAAAAAAGTTAAATTCCCACTCCAGTCCACATTTTGGTTACCACCCAGCAATGCATTATGGGAGATGCAGTCAGACACATATGATAGGAAAACAATGATTCTAAGCAACATAGCCGCAGTTGAGACCCACCAGTAAATAACCAATTAAAACACACCATTTTGGTATACCAACTCAAGTACATTAATTTTCAAATAACATAAAGCAGGGCACACAATAAGTAGTTTTGTTATATTCACAGATGAACCTGCACCACAGGGTGAAGACACATTAATAGATGAGCCAGAGGAGATCCAGGAACAGGCAGGAGAAGAAGAGACAGACACCACAACACCTGCACCAAGACCACGCAGGTACACTTTGGCTCCACTACAGGAGTTGGAGGTAGAAGGGGAAGACATCCAAGAAGATCCACAATCAAGGACAGATGAGCAGGCACAACCTCAAAGTGATCAGTCCCACTTGTCGCGTAGCAACACCAATCGTAGGAGATGCAGAGCAAGAGCACACGGTGCTGCTGAGGAAAGAGAGGGATCCTCTGTCTTTGCTGGGCTGGAGGGCACGATGGTGATGGTGCAGCGGCTGCAATTGAAAAGCATGTGGTCAATGCAAAGGCAGCTGGTGTGTCTGAATCACAACATGGTTGACATTAAGGACAGCATCAGGGAGATGAACAACACAGTGGCAGAGGGCCATAGGGCAAATGCGGAAAGTCTCAGGGACATGACAGCAGCGATTAAAGAGCTCTGTACCACCATGAAGAGGGAGCATGCCTCCAAACGCCACGAAAAGCACCACCTATTTAGCCGTTTGGATAGTTACACAAAGGCAGTTAACCGTCTGAGCAATGCCACAGCTGTCCTGTCCAGACGCACTGTGTCCATGTAGGTGGAAATGGCCCACTGCAGTAATGATGTTGCCAGGGGATTGGTGCAGGTCACCACTGCAGTTGAACAGCTACAGACAGCTACTATAGCTGGGACAAGTATACTGGGTGCAGGGGACAGTGAGGAGGCCTCCAGCCTCAGCAGCATTATTGCACCGGTGACTGAGCCCAGACGGCGGAGTGCAAGGCAAGGTACGGCATCCGAGGCCTCATCAAGGGAGGCCAGTGTACACAATGACCGCTCTAGTGCTGTGCGTGGCCGTAAAAAGTAGTCAGTGGTGTGACCAAGGCATGCAAATGGGTGAGGTAACCCATAGCATATGAAGATCAGTGCTGAATGTTGTGCATGGTCAGTATAAATGCCATGTTGACCTACAAAATTCACACACAAGAAAGGAGTTGACGACTGTGTGCACAAAGTTTACCTGATGTTAACATGAATAAAAACATAGTTGAACAAAAGTCACGAGGTGCATTGTCTTATCATTACTCACCTAGAAATAGTTGTGTGTTATTTCATCACGTCTCTGTCTGCCATCTGCTGCACCTACACCACCTGCTGCTCTGCGAGGAGGACGTGGTTCATCCTCTTCATCAGACTCCGAATCTGTGAGGTCCAATGGTATGCCATTGGTTGTTGCTAGGTTGTGCAGCATGGCACAATTGGCCACAATTTTGCAACTGATCTCTGGCCTATACTGCAGTGCACCTCCACTTTTGTGTAGGCAGCGGAACCTACTCTTCAGTAGGCCGATTGTCCACTCTATGACATTGCGCATTGACTTGTGTGCAGCATTGTATTTCCTTTCACTCTGAGTTGCAGGATTAAGGTATTGTGTGAGTATGAAGGAGCACACAACATATGCACTGTCACCTACAGGATGAAAGGCAATAGATTAATCAGTGTCCTATTTCTACAGATCCAAGGAGTCTATCAGAGTGAGTAACATGCATTTACCTAGCAGGTATCCTTCGCTAAATTCACCCCCAGTGAGACATGTGTATATTCCACTTTGTCTGAATATGAATGAATCATGCGTACTACCAGGATATTTGGCCACTATGTCAGTTAATATGTGTGGGGCATTACATTTGACCTGGATGTTGAGTGAATGAAAGGATTTCCTGTTCCTAAACACATACTCATTAGCTGAGGGGGGACAGATGGCTACATGTGTTCCATCAATGCACCCAATTACATTTGGGGATTGGACTATCTGGTAGTAATTCAATTTGGTCTGCTGCAATACCTGTTGTGTAGTGGGAAATCTGATGCAATGGTGTATTCTATATACCATTGCATCCAAGAAAGCATTCAAGAAGCGTGAAACGCAACTTTAGGACACCCCTCCTGCTGCAGCTGTCACCCCCTGGTAGCTTCCTGATGCTAGTAGGTGCAGTGAACATAGGACCTGCACATGTGTGGGAATGGCTTGGGTCCTGCGGGTCTGATGCTCCAGTATTGGATGTAGGTCAGCTATCAGGTCTAGTATTGTTGCTGACTCTAGTCTATATTTGTCATGGATTTCTTCCTCTGTCTGCTGAAACAGGGTTATGTGCACTCTGTAAATGCGTTCCTGTCTCCTCCTCCTTCTCAGGGCTGCTGCTTAAATCCGCATCCTCCTCGCTATGACATATAGCGCTGCCATTGTGAAACATTCTGAGGCCCTCTGGGCATGTTTAAATAGTTTGCACCTGGTTACCACCTGACTTCAGTTGGTGGTAATTTGCACTTGTAAAATTGTGAATTTTGGGTCATTCGCAATTTGCAAATGCTTCATATATTGGGCTGCGATTCCCAAATTGCAAATTCCCAATTTGGGATTTGCTAAATTGGAATTCGCAATTTGGGATTCGCAAAATTGGAATTCGCAAAATTGGGATTCACATTTTTTTCGATTACCAATTTTGCGAATGCGAAAGCTTCCATACATTGGACAAGGCCATTTTGCGTTTGCAAACGGACGATTTTTGCGAATCGCACCGTTTGCGATCGCAAAATAGCTTGATATATCTGGCCCTTGGTCTAAGTTTAGACCAAAAGTCAAACTTAGACCAAAAGTCTAACTTTAGTAGTAGTAAAGTTAGACTTTTGGTCTAAGTTAGACTTTTGGTCTAAACTTAGACCAAAAGTCTATTGTTACTACTACTAAAGTTAGACTTTAGGTCTAAACGTAGACTTCAGGTCTAAACTTAGACTTTTGGTCTAAGTTTACCTTTGTGAATCAGGCCCGATATGATCACTCACTTCACTCAGCCATGTGTTTGCTAAAAAGGAGACAATTCGATGTGAACACAACTCTGCTGTATTTCAGGTCAGAAAAACAACAGGCACAGCAGCATGCACCTACTACCAGACCTACTCTAAGAATGATTCATCTTGTGTGTGGCACATGGGCCACCACCAATATGGTAGGTGAAATGCCTGTCTGTTACACTCACAGGTGGCAATATTACATGTATGACTCTGGCCAGGACTCACCCCCATGTAGCTGCTGTTGGGCCCTCAACTGCCCATCAAGTGCCAGGTAGGCCATCGCCAGTATACAGGCCATCATGGGGGTTCAGGGTCCGGTGCGTGCCCCTTTCACGTTGGGAGGACTTCCCCAGCTGGACCTCTACAATCCTCCTGGTCCAGCACCGCAGGTCCTCCCACCTCTTTCTGCAGTGAATGCTATGCCGGTTGAAAATCCCCAGAGTCCTCACCTTACGGGCAATGGCTCTCCAAATGGCCTTCTTCTGATGGGCGTTGACCTGTATGGATACCAGTCAAAGCACTGAGAGGGGCCCCCAGGCCAAAGGGACAGGGCTCCGCAATTGACTATCAAGTCGAAAATTAATTCCCTTTGGAATCACTTATTCATGAAAATATTACATGCAAATACACTCACACAATTCTCGTGCAAACCCCATATTTTTATTTAAGTCAAACGTCAAAAACCTTTGTGCAAGGGAACGTATTACAAATGTAATCAAAAAAGTCTCATTATACATAATCCATAGAGACTTATTAAAATGAACACAGTGTCATTAAAAACAACTTAAAAATACATCACAGTAATAAAACAAAATAAATCAAAGAAAGAAAAGAACAAACAAGACATTCGCATATGTCATTGATTTAAGCCAGCTTGACATAATCAATAGGGCCACATGATCACAATCAATTAGTTTTCTATTGTGGTCCTTTGTTCCACATATCTGGCCCACTAAATGTGCCAACGTGTTTCGGTGGATATATGTATTAGCGACCGATGGTGATCATGTAGCCTTATGGATTATGTATAATGAGGCTTTTTTGATTACATTTATAATACGATCCCTTGCACTACGTTTTTTGACTTCTGACAAAAATTTGGGGTTTGCACGAGAATTATGTGAGTGTATATGCATGTAATATGTCGATGAATAGGTGATCCCAAAGGGAATTAATTTTTGGCTTGATAGTTTGTATGGATGCCCTACATGTAGAAACAAATTATAACTGGAAGTATGAGGCTAACTGTCAGGTTGATAAACATTTTGTTGACATCTGCTCAAGCATTCATAGCATAACGTGCATTTGCAAAGCGCCCGTAGGCCTCTTGGCACTGAATAGCAGATGTTTATTGTTACCCAACTCAATGGTACTCATTTTATTGACCTCAGAAGGATGAAAGGCTGAGTGGACCCTCCCAGATTTGAACCTGTCACCATAAGGTCAAAAATAGGCCCCTACAGTGGATGCATTAGTCCACTAAGCCTCGGGACGCAGCATTCATCTAGAGTCAACATAATACATGTGTCCATGTCACATGCTAAGCACAACTAAAGCATGGGTGCACACTTTTGTGGTCATCTGATGACTAACCTCAAACCTGGTCATGACCTACACTGATTGAGGCAGCCCACTAATATCATGTAGGTTAGGCCCATCCTACATTGTACCATGACACACAGCACACCAGTTGGACCTTCTGAAAGTTAATCTACCTGTGCATGACTGTCCAGACACCTTTACTGCCAGGCTCATAGCATTGATGCATATGGTCCATTGAGGCAGTACCATAGCATACACAGCATCCTAAGCCTAGGGTCACAATGTAAAGGATGGTATGTGTGTCAGTGAGAGTTACCTCTCTGGGGGATGTGTGTACATGTGAACTACTATTTGGGATATCATAGTACATCATTACTCTTTGTGTTGTATGTACTACCAGCACAGGACACACCTTTTGCCATATGTGGCACTGTAACAGGGATGGCTTTCAAAATAACATTGTATTAGTTGTGTGATAGGAAAATGGTAACCAAGCAGATGCATCACATATCAAAATCTAATCAGAAGTAACCCACTATCTACACTGTTCATGTCTCTGATGCGCAATTGGCCTGTACAGTGGAAGCTACACCATAGGAAATGTGTCAACAGACCTGTGTGAGTGAGGAGACTGTCATTAGTGACAGACACACATTGGCACTGTGGGTCAATGTAAAGAAGCATCAGACCTGGGGGTAAACTCAGTCACCATTACACATATCAGGCCTACTAGTGGGACAGATAACTCTTTTTGAGAACATCCATGCATCAGCTGGTCTACAGGGATATTACTCTGTGCATCACTTCTTCTGCCACAGTAAGGGCTATGGCCCAGACTGCCCACAAATCATTTTCAGGCCTTGCTCTCTGCAGGCTGATGCTACTTATTCCACATGTACCTCACATATCCATATTTATATTCATAAAAGTGAATCTTCTGCCCATCTCATATGTGAGCATTTGGTTGTGTGACACTCTGAAGGGGGCTGTGAGGAATAGCTACCTCCCAGACTGTTTTACAAAGTCTGATGTGGGCTGAGTGATCTGTTGGTTGCTACACATGACAAACATCATCCTCAAATGCTTATAACCGTATCAACACTTGGCGCATTGTGTACAACCTATACAGTACAATGCACATATACCATAATGTGATTTGAGAACTATTTTACGCTACTATGAACTTGAGCCCTGCATAGATATATGCATGTTACACAAGTAGAAATCACCCTTTGTACACATTAGAATGGTGGCCTTCTCTCCACAAAGTACAGGGCCCCATAATCCATTACAAGTGTGTCCTATGTAGGGACCACGCAGTGTATGCAATCAACATATTACTTACACCCTGACACTCAGAGGCACATTGTAGCCTATGGGAATAGAAAGGAAGCAGTTAAATAGAGTCACATACATATTAGACGTAATTACCTGTTCCTCTGGTGAGCCAAAGAGCTTGGCATACAGGGGAAGAACGTCATCCACAAGGGTATCCAGCTCCTATTGAGTGAAGGGACAGGACCTCTCCCCTGCAGTGTGTGCCATGATTGCTCCCAGAGGTGGCAAACAGCAGCTAAAATGGCAGAGATGTTGATAGCAGCAGTGTCATGAGGCAAGTGAGTAATTTTACAAACCGCAGTGTACATGTACGCCATGTACTCGGTCATCAGCGTCGGCGCACACAGGCATTGGACCGTGACTGTCACTATCATCAACGTTAGCCGATGGCTGTGACCGCCGTGCATGCAACTGCCCACCGCGCGGTCCACTTCCACCGGTGGTGGATGCTCGAAATGTCCTAATAGCGAGGTCAGGCGTCCGCCATGTTAGCGTTTGGGAATAAAATGTATTGGTGACAGTTAAGGGCATCACCACCATAACAAATGAGGGTATACATGCTTACTTTTGAAAAACTCTGTCCCCATGTAATGACCAGTACATAACATCATCTGTGTAGTGCATTACTGTGCACATGGGCAAAATGTGCGCGGTGCACTGTGCACCGCGGTTGGCAGTATTTCCCATAAAATCTGTTGATACCCTCGCTATAGTGCAAATTTACAATTTAAGATTTGATGATGTGCACAGTTCTGTGACATACATGTGAAGGCCACATTGGGGATGACTGGTGGATGTTTAACATTTGACAATGATGAAGCACTGGGGTTCAGTCACATGACTTTTGCCTTACTCTTCACATATGTTATTATGCACACTGTGACCAATATAAATTTTTGTACTACTCTTCACATAGGTACCCTGGGAGAAGGAGGAGACATGAGGCTGAGGTGTACCACCCATTTCTAGACCTTTAGACCATGGAAGAACGACATGTGATATAGAAATTCTGTTTGAATCGTAAAACAATACTGGATTTATGCCATCAGTTGCAGCCTGACCTCCTATCTCACATCACTTATCCTACATTAATCCTACCACTTTTGAAAATCATGTCAGCATTGCATTTTTTGGCCACAGGCTCTTTTCAATTCACTGTCAGAATTTCAGGTGGAATGTCACAACCTTTTGAGACATGTGGACAGCTACATCCAGTTCCCCAGATGTCAGGATTTAGCCACTGTGAAGGCAGATTTCTATGCTTTTGGTCACATCCCACATGTGATTGGACCCATTTATAGCACCCATATTGCCTTATTACTACCGCAAGCCAGGGAACAAATGTACCGCAACAGGCAGCACTTCCATGCTATCGATGTGCAATTTGTCTACTTACCGGATTTGCACATCTCAAACGTCTGTGCCCGGTTCCCAGGAGCTGCACATGATTCCTTCATACTTCAGAACAGCACCATACCACAGCTGATGTCACAACTACTACCGGAGAGAGCCTGGCTTGTAGGTAAGTGTGATCTGTCTTAACTTTGTGTGAGTGATGTTAGGTAGTATAATCAAAAAGTGTGTAACTCATTGTTGCACTTCTGTCTGTCTTCCACCTAGGAAAATCAGCATATCCCAACCACCCATGGTTGTAGGCACTGTGAGGAATCCTACTACACCAGGGAAAGTCTGCTTCATTGAGGCTCATGGAAGAACATGACAGCCAGTGGAGGGGATTTTGGGCTCCTGAAAGCCAGATTCAGATGTCTGGACAAGACTGGGGGAGCCCTCTTCTACTCACCCGGGAAGGTGTGTAAGATCATGTGGCCTGCTCCTGATTAATGTAGGATAAGCTCCATAACATTGCCCTGTGACGGAACATCCCTTACATCACAGAGGATACAGGCCATGAAGAGCCACTGTGTGAGGAACCTGAAAGGCCAAATGATGATGAAGATAGTGGTAAAGAGGAAGGAATGGACTTGGGTCATGATGTCATCATAAACTACTGCTCCTGAGTGTAAGTATGGTGTGAGATGTGATGACTTTGTCTGTTATTGCAACTCTTGTAGTGATGTGGTAGGGAGGATGTTAATGCAACATACTAGGAAGATATGGGTCTGGAAATATCCGGGGAAAGGTGTTTGTCTGGTAAGTGTAGCCTTAGTCAGCAATAAATGTTGTCTGGGACTGTGTTCTCTAGGAGTTGACAGTGTGATCTGTGCCATTTGTATGGTTGCTTAGCTAATCCCTCTCTGTGTTGGCCTGTTTTAGACTCCTTCACCATGGCATCTTCATTTGGACATTTCAGAGTTGTGACATTAGCAGATATATGATGCTGTTCAGATGTACGAAGTGGATATGGATTGGTTCTGGGAATGTCTGTCACAGAGCTTGGGCGTACAAAGCCGGAATCAAGCCAGGTTGCACAGCGATAGGATGGAAGTTACCTGGCTTGCACTGGGACTTGTTCCTAGTGGTGTGTTAGTCCCAATGCATTATGTGTGCCATCATTTGATCCAACACAATGTTGCATTGGGCCCAATTCATGCTAATCTGCCTTCACATTGGGTAATTCCTCATTGTGTATGAACTGTATGTAGCTGTTGATATGTCTCCTCATTGTAGGCCAAAGTGCTTGTGGCACATCGCTGACATTTATTTGTGATATTGCAGCAAATGCAAGCAACACTGGATTGAAATGACCCTGTGGTCAGAAACTGTTGTACTGAAATGTGTCAGTTTATTTGTTTATTGGATGTCGGATTCCATTAATGAGATAGGCAATATGGCTCCAGCTGATGATGTAGACCTAACTCATTGTTGCCTATTGTGTAGGATATTGTCAGATGCATCCCCTCCTTCCATGTTGTGAAAGTATGCAGGTGATTATGTGATCACTGACACTGAATAACTGAGTCATGTCTGATTTGCTTTGTTTCTGACATCATGTCAGCCTATGATTTGAACAATAGAATAAATATGTTATCAGCCCAGACACTTGTATGTATGCACTGTTGTGACATGGTAGTGATCCTGAGTTGAATATTGTTTATATACAACATAACCATGCTTCCAGAAGTACCTAGTTTTGACATTGCAAAGTGCACATGCTAGTACATTCACATTGTTATATGTAAGAATTAGAGGAGACAATGATTTGGTGAGATTGGTTTTTAATGAAGTGAACAAGTATAAGATAATAATGTTGCTAAAATATTACAATGACAACATAAAGTGAAGTCTTCAGTCATGGTGAATCAAACCATTGTAGTAGAGTCCAAATTGTCTGGAGTCCAAATTCCAACATACTCCTCCCATCAAATATGGAAAAGTGGGCATAAGGAGTCTACAAAGTGAATGTGTAGCACACACAGGAGTACATTAGGGGCAAGGTTTCTTACTGGCGGTGGTAAGTGTCTTGCAAGCCCTACCTCCTGGAATCTTGTGTGGATGTCCCCTCTTTCTGGGAGAAGGGTGTTCCGAAGCTGCTGAGACAGGGGCGTGTGCAGGGATGTTGTCCTCTGACAGGAAGGGCCTCCCTTTCTGTGGCTGCGGCAGAGTTGATGGCCTGGCTGGAGAATGACCCAGGAAGGTGTAGATGCAGGTGGAAAAGCCCTGCAGAGGGTGGTATTGAAATCCTGCAGCACCCCAACCAGGGAGGCCATGTTGGTGTTGATGCTGGCCACATTGGTGTGTATGCCAGCAACACCCTGGTTTATTGTTCTGGGTGCAACTGCATTGGGCAAGCCTTGTAACCTTGTTCCAGTCCTCCAAATGAAGATGCATGTTTTCCCGGACACTTCTTCAGCCCTCAGGCCCACTGGGAAGGCACCAGGTCTCTCTCCAGGGTCCAGTCCCCTGTAGTCTGCTGGATCCTTTTGGAGACAGGAGTCATTCTATTTTTTTAGTCCCAGGAGCAGGCAAACAGGAGATTAGTTATGTGAACTTTGTAGAACAGTTAGTCCCTGTCCCTGGGTGTCCGCAGGAGTCCTTGAGTTTTTTTTCTTCCAGCAACGCCTTCTTTTTCAGGTCCAGGAATGTTCTGAGGAGGGAGTGGGGAGATGTAAAATTTATCCTGCATGCTAAACAGTGACTGAAGACGTTTTCTCACCCAATCCTGTCTTCTTCCTTGCCTTACCCCCCATCCTTGTGCAGCACTTATTTGCTTTTCTGTAAAAATTCCCGGAAGCCCTAAATCTAAAATGTATAAACCATTCCTCCATCAGAAGGGGGCATGGCTCTCACTAAATCACTTCCCTATAAGGATAATGTCTCCTCCCTCTGTGAGTGACAAAAACAAGTCCCCCCTGCACCCTACCGCTGGGCCTGAAGCCAGAAAGTCTAAGAGGGCCCTGGTATGAATGTGAGCAAATACTGTCAATCCCATTTGGCATCTCTAAGTCAAAAGAGGGAATGCGGAGGCTGTTTTTTGTTCTGCCAACTGTTTCTATACTGCTCCCAGCTGACTAATCCCTGTTAAGTGGGTGGTTGTTGACAAAATCCTTGCCTTCCAGGCCCAAAGGCTAAGCAGTTCTCCTCTGGAACTGGAACTCTGTACTTGTCCTTTGCAGAGCCTGGTTGGTAACCCAAGCTATAAGTGTGTATTTGGCCCCTGGAAGAGAGATGAATGGCAAAAAGTATTTTAGCTCAGTTTAGGCCTCAAATAGCACAACGTTATCAAATCTGATTTCACCATTAAAATCGATTTTTAAAACTGATTGGAAAATAACTTTGATTCTCTTAATTAGCATTTTCCCAAACACAGATATAATTTAAGGATGTTAAATATCTAGGCCCGTTCAGAATTTATCTAACCCATACGGTGAAAATAGCATTGTGTATTTAGTTACTGTGAGGGCTTGTGAATTCGTATATACAGTGTGCCACATTTTTATATATTAAGCACACAGGCCAGTGAGCTTTCAAGTCACTTCTTAGGGTTCATTTACTAAAATTGGTTTTCATACATACTAAAGGCACCTTTGCTCTAAATATGTCACTGCAGCGCAGTGGTCCTCCTGCCAGCCCTGTCAGCCATATATTTTGTCATATATATGTGGCTGGTGTAAATATACACTGCAGTCCACATTCAACATGTAACTTCCAAGCCATTGGTATATTACCTGTACCATTTTCTCACAGGATAGTTAAATGAGACAGCTAAATCCAACTAGACAGGAACAAATAGAGGGCTGCAACAACAATGGTATCCCTCCGTACAATTGTCAAGGATAATTTCAAGGTTTCTGACAGTTTTACAGTGGTTGAGGGAAAGGCAAGGCTTTGGAGCCAGATATTGGCCAGAGTCCCTGCTGGCTCAGGGTCATAGTGATGGGACTTTGATTTTTGTGCCATTATTGCATAAAGAATTGTTCTGCACCCATTTTTGAAGGAAGTTGTGGACTGCTGTGCAATGTTCTGGATCTTTAGGGATTTCAAGGTGCAAGAGGTTTAATGTGTATCTTGCCAATATGTGGCTATATATGGTTTATCTAGCAGGTCACAGATTGAAATCCAGGGATGGGCAACATATTCCTCGGTAGGTAACAAAAACTCCTGCTATCAAGTGATGCACAATATTTCATTTGTCTTGTGTGCTCTGTTCTTTTGCTTCATTTATTACTTTTTTCTTTGCCACATGTTTGCTTGTCGGGGATTTATTTCTGGTTAAAGCAGGGGCAGTTAATTGGTTGTTTTAGGTTTATTAGATATTTCATGTGACAAAGGATATTTATACACAAGACATTTTCTGGCTTTCACAAGTTTTTTTAACCTAAATTCTAATCTCCTTTTTTAAATAACAGACTGAAATCTGCAGTGTGTGCAAAATGTGACTGCAGCTAACTGTACTCTTTCTTCTTTCTGGTGAACACATTTCTTATTAAAAAAATCCATCTAATTCCTTTGGACTTGTTAATGAGGTCCAAATTAACAATATTTCTGCTTGTTTATTTTTAAAATAATTCTTTGGGAGAGAATCTCTTTAATTAAAATATGTCTAAAATGTTATTTTCTTCACCAGTGCATAAGTAAAGGCTCTTGCAAATATGATGCTGAGAGACAGGCAATAGTTGTTTGCATGGCATGTACGACTATACTATCAATGTTTGTGGGTCACTACCTTTGTGAACATGTAGAAGAACAGTGACATCAAATTATTTCTAACTGTAGGAAACCAAGCTTTTGCTTAGTTTTCTCAGTATTTTAGCCTGGCTACCTAGTATTTCTGGTCTTTGAACAGCTTTGACCTGTGGAACAAACCATAACTGCATGTGTTCTTCCATAAATAGGGATATTGTTTTTGCTAATAAATAGGCACATATCACATATTTGTATATCAGGTGTAAATGTCACACTCATGGTACAGATCGCCTAGATGCCCAATTCAAAATGAGAGCCTGTAGATATGTATCACTCACATTTGGAACAGGCTGGACATTTAAAATGCTACATTTAAAAATGTGTTCAAAGGTATCTGGCCACTTGGTGCCCAGCTCAACCATGGCTTCCGGCCTTCTCCAGCTGATAAATTTCAACCTCCTGGAAAGATTCTGGATCCTAAGGTAAGCCTGGAAGAGACATCCAAGTGTGCATGATAAAGGTGCAAACTCTGTCACTATAGTTTAAGTTTACCTGCTCAAAGCTTTTTGCAGCAAAGCTCAAGAGATCAGTTGGACCACGAATTCAACATATCTGACCCTGAATAGAGACTAGGGCCTTATTGCGGCTTTGGTGGTCCTACAGTGGATGGTGCAACGTGCCTTCAGCTCTAGGACCTCCAAAGCTGTGGTGCTACTGCGGGCGGTCGTGTGGCCGTCTGACAGCGGCGGTCTGTTAGGCTCATAGAAGAGTCTAACTTGCAGACCGTCACTCTCAGAGCGCCGACTGCACCTTCCTGCATGGTGTGGCATACATGGTACACCATGCGAGAACTGGGGGTGCAAATACAGGGGGGCTCTATGTGTGCCCCCCGCAATCATCTCCAGGCCCATAGGTTGCAGGGGGCCCTGTTAGGGCCCCCTTAATTGCCTCTCCACCACCCTTTTCATAGGGGGCTCACTGCGGGCTCACCGCCATGAAAAGGGCGGTGGAGAGGCAACTCAAAATATGCTCGGTGGTGCCGCTGCGGCACCACCGGCATATTTCAGCCTCTAACTGCTGCGCAACCGCCACAGGATCCTGGATCCCTGGCGGTCACAACGGTCCTGTGGCAGTCCGATCGCCCCAGCTGTAATATTGAAGCGGACCCGCAGTGTGGCGTTGGTTGGACCACCACCACGGGTTCGACCGCCGAACTCGTAATAAGGCTCTGAACCAGAAGGTAAAACCCTTCACCAAAGCTAAGTTTGGGCTCTTATCTGTTTTACCTGCATCAACAGTCAGCCGTGGAAGGTGTCAATGACCCAATCAACCTCATTACATTATATTAGTAACTTCCTATTGTTTTCTATGGATGTGTTTTGATTCTATTTTTATAACTTTTGATCTATACTATCTATTTAAGTCATTTTGGTGTTATTTTAATCAATGAATTTAATTCTATTGAACTAAATTGATTTTGAATTTTAACTCATTTATCTCTTAACTGGAATGATGTTTTGTTGCTAGAAGTTATTTAACAAATGTAATTTTTTCTTGAGGAAGGCCTTGCTGTTTGTGCCAAGCTACCAATGTTATACTTAGGATTACTCACAGGTACCTGTTTACTTACCTGCAAATAGATTATTAGACTTTGTGAAGGCTCGGCTGAGCTCATAACTGGGGTGGCATGGTGAGCAAAAGAATGATGGATTTAACCCAGATCTCTTGACTGGGGGTGAATGTTTTGATTTGTTCTGCATTCCGTCCATCAATTGTGTGTCTTTTGCTTTCTCGCCCTAAGTGCGCCAGGTATGCCCAGACGTGGGTCCTGGGCTCACTGTGCCACTGGAATAAAGCTATCCTGGCTGAAGAGGGGTGAAACCCCGAAACCGGTCCTAGGATGCTTGTTTCTGGTCCAGGGAGGACCTGGCTTGGCAGTTCGGGCTGGACTGTTCCCATGAGGCACAGGGTCAAGACTGATTTGCATATGGCCAGGTCTAAACTGGGGTGGCATGGTGAGCAAAAGAATGATGGATTTAACCCAGATCTCTTGACTGGGGGTGAATGTTTTGATTTGTTCTGCATTCCGTCCATCAATTGTGTGTCTTTGCTTTCTCGCCCTAAGTGCGCCAGGTATGCCCAGACGTGGGTCCTGGGCTCACTGTGCCACTGGAATAAAGCTATCCTGGCTGAAGAGGGTGAAACCCCGAAACCGGTCCTAGGATGCTTGTTTCCGGTCCAGGGAGGACCTGGCTTGGCAGTTCGGGCTGGACTGTTCCCATGAGGCACAGGGTCAAGACTGATTTGCATATGGCCAGGTCTAAACTGGGGTGGCATGGTGAGCAAAAGAATGATGGATTTAACCCAGATCTCTTGACTGGGGGTGAATGTTTTGATTTGTTCTGCATTCCGTCCATCAATTGTGTGTCTTTTGCTTTCTCGCCCTAAGTGCGCCAGGTATGCCCAGACGTGGGTCCTGGGCTCACTGTGCCACTGGAATAAAGCTATCCTGGCTGAAGAGGGTGAAACCCCGAAACCGGTCCTAGGATGCTTGTTTCCGGTCCAGGGAGGACCTGGCTTGGCAGTTCGGGCTGGACTGTTCCCATGAGGCACAGGGTCAAGACTGATTTGCATATGGCCAGGTCTAAACTGGGGTGGCATGGTGAGCAAAAGAATGATGGATTTAACCCAGATCTCTTGACTGGGGGTGAATGTTTTGATTTGTTCTGCATTCCGTCCATCAATTGTGTGTCTTTTGCTTTCTCGCCCTAAGTGCGCCAGGTATGCCCAGACGTGGGTCCTGGGCTCACTGTGCCACTGGAATAAAGCTATCCTGGCTGAAGAGGGGTGAAACCCCGAAACCGGTCCTAGGATGCTTGTTTCCGGTCCAGGGAGGACCTGGCTTGGCAGTTCGGGCTGGACTGTTCCCATGAGGCACAGGGTCAAGACTGATTTGCATATGGCCAGGTCTAAACTGGGGTGGAATGGTGAGCAAAAGAACGATGGATTTAACCCAGATCTCTTGACTGGGGGTGAATGTTTTGATTTGTTCTGCATTCCGTCCATCAATTGTGTGTCTTTTGCTTTCTCGCCCTAAGTGCGCCAGGTATGCCCAGACGTGGGTCCTGGGCTCACTGTGCCACTGGAATAAAGCTATCCTGGCTGAAGAGGGGTGAAACCCGAAACCGGTCCTAGGATGCTTGTTTCCGGTCCAGGGAGGACCTGGCTTGGCAGTTCGGGCTGGACTGTTCCCATGAGGCACAGGGTCAAGACTGATTTGCATATGGCCAGGTCTAAACTGGGGTGGCATGGTGAGCAAAAGAATGATGGATTTAACCCAGATCTCTTGACTGGGGGTGAATGTTTTGATTTGTTCTGCATTCCGTCCATCAATTGTGTGTCTTTTGCTTTCTCGCCCTAAGTGCGCCAGGTATGCCCAGACGTGGGTCCTGGGCTCACTGTGCCACTGGAATAAAGCTATCCTGGCTGAAGAGGGGTGAAACCCCGAAACCGGTCCTAGGATGCTTGTTTCCGGTCCAGGGAGGACCTGGCTTGGCAGTTCGGGCTGGACTGTTCCCATGAGGCACAGGGTCAAGACTGATTTGCATATGGCCAGGTCTAAACTGGGGTGGCATGGTGAGCAAAAGAATGATGGATTTAACCCAGATCTCTTGACTGGGGGTGAATGTTTTGATTTGTTCTGCATTCCGTCCATCAATTGTGTGTCTTTTGCTTTCTCGCCCTAAGTGCGCCAGGTATGCCCAGACGTGGGTCCTGGGCTCACTGTGCCACTGGAATAAAGCTATCCTGGCTGAAGAGGGTGAAACCCCGAAGCCGGTCCTAGGATGCTTGTTTCCGGTCCAGGGAGGACCTGGCTTGGCAGTTCGGGCTGGACTGTTCCCATGAGGCACAGGGTCAAGACTGATTTGCATATGGCCAGGTCTAAACTGGGGTGGCATGGTGAGCAAAAGAATGATGGATTTAACCCAGATCTCTTGACTGGGGGTGAATGTTTTGATTTGTTCTGCATTCCGTCCATCAATTGTGTGTCTTTTGCTTTCTCGCCCTAAGTGCGCCAGGTATGCCCAGACGTGGGTCCTGGGCTCACTGTGCCACTGGAATAAAGCTATCCTGGCTGAAGAGGGGTGAAACCCCGAAACCGGTCCTAGGATGCTTGTTTCCGGTCCAGGGAGGACCTGGCTTGGCAGTTCGGGCTGGACTGTTCCCATGAGGCACAGGGTCAAGACTGATTTGCATATGGCCAGGTCTAAACTGGGGTGGAATGGTGAGCAAAAGAACGATGGATTTAACCCAGATCTCTTGACTGGGGGTGAATGTTTTGATTTGTTCTGCATTCCGTCCATCAATTGTGTGTCTTTTGCTTTCTCGCCCTAAGTGCGCCAGGTATGCCCAGACGTGGGTCCTGGGCTCACTGTGCCACTGGAATAAAGCTATCCTGGCTGAAGAGGGGTGAAACCCCGAAACCGGTCCTAGGATGCTTGTTTCCGGTCCAGGGAGGACCTGGCTTGGCAGTTCCGGCTGGACTGTTCCCATGAGGCACAGGGTCAAGACTGATTTGCATATGGCCAGGTCTAAACTGGGGTGGCATGGTGAGCAAAAGAATGATGGATTTAACCCAGATCTCTTGACTGGGGGTGAATGTTTTGATTTGTTCTGCATTCCGTCCATCAATTGTGTGTCTTTTGCTTTCTCGCCCTAAGTGCGCCAGGTATGCCCAGACGTGGGTCCTGGGCTCACTGTGCCACTGGAATAAAGCTATCCTGGCTGAAGAGGGTGAAACCCCGAAACCGGTCCTAGGATGCTTGTTTCCGGTCCAGGGAGGACCTGGCTTGGCAGTTCGGGCTGGACTGTTCCCATGAGGCACAGGGTCAAGACTGATTTGCATATGGCCAGGTCTAAACTGGGGTGGCATGGTGAGCAAAAGAATGATGGATTTAACCCAGATCTCTTGACTGGGGGTGAATGTTTTGATTTGTTCTGCATTCCGTCCATCAATTGTGTGTCTTTTGCTTTCTCGCCCTAAGTGCGCCAGGTATGCCCAGACGTGGGTCCTGGGCTCACTGTGCCACTGGAATAAAGCTATCCTGGCTGAAGAGGGTGAAACCCCGAAACCGGTCCTAGGATGCTTGTTTCCGGTCCAGGGAGGACCTGGCTTGGCAGTTCGGGCTGGACTGTTCCCATGAGGCACAGGGTCAAGACTGATTTGCATATGGCCAGGTCTAAACTGGGGTGGCATGGTGAGCAAAAGAATGATGGATTTAACCCAGATCTCTTGACTGGGGGTGAATGTTTTGATTTGTTCTGCATTCCGTCCATCAATTGTGTGTCTTTTGCTTTCTCGCCCTAAGTGCGCCAGGTATGCCCAGACGTGGGTCCTGGGCTCACTGTGCCACTGGAATAAAGCTATCCTGGCTGAAGAGGGGTGAAACCCCGAAACCGGTCCTAGGATGCTTGTTTCCGGTCCAGGGAGGACCTGGCTTGGCAGTTCGGGCTGGACTGTTCCCATGAGGCACAGGGTCAAGACTGATTTGCATATGGCCAGGTCTAAACTGGGGTGGAATGGTGAGCAAAAGAACGATGGATTTAACCCAGATCTCTTGACTGGGGGTGAATGTTTTGATTTGTTCTGCATTCCGTCCATCAATTGTGTGTCTTTTGCTTTCTCGCCCTAAGTGCGCCAGGTATGCCCAGACGTGGGTCCTGGGCTCACTGTGCCACTGGAATAAAGCTATCCTGGCTGAAGAGGGGTGAAACCCCGAAACCGGTCCTAGGATGCTTGTTTCCGGTCCAGGGAGGACCTGGCTTGGCAGTTCCGGCTGGACTGTTCCCATGAGGCACAGGGTCAAGACTGATTTGCATATGGCCAGGTCTAAACTGGGGTGGCATGGTGAGCAAAAGAATGATGGATTTAACCCAGATCTCTTGACTGGGGGTGAATGTTTTGATTTGTTCTGCATTCCGTCCATCAATTGTGTGTCTTTTGCTTTCTCGCCCTAAGTGCGCCAGGTATGCCCAGACGTGGGTCCTGGGCTCACTGTGCCACTGGAATAAAGCTATCCTGGCTGAAGAGGGGTGAAACCCCGAAACCGGTCCTAGGATGCTTGTTTCCGGTCCAGGGAGGACCTGGCTTGGCAGTTCGGGCTGGACTGTTCCCATGAGGCACAGGGTCAAGACTGATTTGCATATGGCCAGGTCTAAACTGGGGTGGCATGGTGAGCAAAAGAATGATGGATTTAACCCAGATCTCTTGACTGGGGGTGAATGTTTTGATTTGTTCTGCATTCCGTCCATCAATTGTGTGTCTTTTGCTTGAGCTCATATCAAGGCTGAGGCCTCTCTCCTCCTTTCTCTCTTTCTCATTTTTCTCTCTCAAAGCCTCAGAATATGGTTTCCTAAACTAACAAAGCCAACAAGCATTGCAGAGCAAGGCATATTATGGCTGCCTATTCACAAAGTAATTTTGGTTTATACAAAGTGGTACTCTTGTAGTACTGTTTTACATAGTCGTGCATGCCTATATGAATTGTCCCCAGATATCTAAGGGAATATACATATACAATTAATACAAATAGAAAGGACTGTGCCCTCTTTGCACATTTATCACTATGGAGTTGTACATTTTAAGGCACATAATAGTATGTAAAAGAGTACTCATTTTGTATTACTTGCCATTCTCTTAAATGCTTTTGCGAATTGGCCCCCTATATGTCCATTGAGCTGGCCAGACAGAATGCTGTGAAAAAGTAAACAGAGCAGGACATCTGTCATACCTTTACTTTCTCTTCATGTCTATTTAGCCGGTAGCTTTCCTACACTTATACTGCTCATGGGGACAGGCCTAGCTTTCCATCAGGGATAATGCCATAACATATGCAGACTATTTGTCTCTGAGGTCCATAACTGTTAATATAGTATCCTGACTGAATTGATATCCTTGTCTGACTAATGTTCATTTAGGGGGTGTTACTTACAGTACAACACTATACCTGCTACCCTTCGTTAAGTCTGTGTGGGATGATATGCAAATGTCCAGTTACTTGTCAAGGCAAACTTAGAGCAAATGAGAATTGCTGCTGCCATTTCTCTTATTTGCTTACAAGAGAATGATTTGTATTCTTTTGAGTTCTTTGGAGTTTGTAAAAATAGAGAAATGTGAACGTGTGTTTTGTGAGCAGTGTATCTAAATTTCTGTGAGATTTTCATTTTAGTATTTTCTTAATACAATCATGAAATGGTTGCAGTTTATTTGTAACACTTCTAATATGCTGCTTTTACGTTCATAGTGAGTTTTTTTGTTTAGCGTGCCATGTACGTTGTCCAGCATATGCAGTGCACCCTTTTGTTTTAACTATGTTGAATGTGAGCATGCCGTAATTTGGTGTGTTTGAGTAAGAAAGCGCCATTCAGTTTTGCTTTCGTTTACCTTTGTCACTTCACAAACTCTTCCACACAAATTTTAAAATCCAAAGTTCTTTTCTCTTAGGTCCATAATTATTGTTTACCTAGGATATAATTTTAAATGCACCATAATGTGAAATGGAGAAGATCATTTGTGGGAACTGTGTAATGCAATATGATACATGAATTTTCAATCCATTGCTTTTATTTGTGTACAATTATAAAGTCTAAATGTATTTGAAGAAAGAACAAACTCATGGTCTTTAAAAATGCAGTACATAGAAATTTGACTGTTTTCTTTTATTGAACTAACCTCTGTTACCCCAACTATTGCTTCCGCAGAGAAGCCAAAGTTCTCTCTCTGTATATTTCCTAGGAACCATGTTAAAAATGAAAAGTAACCTGTTTTACACAGAAACGGGGCCGGATATATGACGCCATTTAGCAATCGCAAAATCTGTGCTTTGCTAAATCACAGGGTTTGTGCTCAATGAATGGCTTGTACAAATGTACTAAACCCATTTTGCGATTTGGGAACTTCAATAGCAAAATGGGTTTACAAATGCATTACAAATCACAAAATAGGTTTAGAAATGCATTGCTAATCTGGAATGGACGTGTTAGTAGCATCCCTTTCAAATTACCAGGTGTTGACCGTCCTTAAGGGTGGAGGGGCCCACAGCCCCTCCTTTTTGTAGACGTGAAGAATGAAGAGTGTCTGTCAGGCTGAGCAAAGGTTAGCCTGACAGGCACTCTTTATGTTTACGTCAGGCAGCCAGGTGCTATACTGAACTTTACCAGGCTGAGGATTTTACAGCCCTGTGGGCGTGACCTCCTCAGGCATGCAAAACACGTCAAGGTCCTTCCCCTCATGACAATGGGGCACATCACAGATAGACTTGTACCTGGGCCCTTCAATTTTAAGCCCAGGGCTGAGTGTCAATCAGTGACACCTCGTCACAGAGTGGGATGGGGTCAGCAACTCTCACTGACCCCATTCCACTCTGTGACAAGTAAGGGTCTGGCGTCACCTCTCATTGGCTGGCCTATAACACAATCAGCCAATGAGATGAGACAGTAGTCCCAATCCTCCAATAACCATGTAGGTTTCCCTCCTGCCACTCAGGATTAACGCTGCAGCCCGGTAAATATTTTTTTGAATGTTTAGTGCATGTGTGCCTGTATACGTGAATCTATGTGCATTAGTGCGTGAGTGCTGTGAATAGGTGTGCATGTGCGTCTGAATGGTGGGTGTATGGGTGTGAGTGACTGTGCATGTTGATGGGTGTGCGAGTATGTGTGTGTGTGTGTGTGTGTGTGTGTGTGTGTGTGTGTGTGTGTGTATGTGTGTCCCACGTGCCCCTGCCTGCTCAAATTACCGGCCACCACTGCAAATTACGATTCACGCTGCTATGTATCACTGGTTTGCAGCAGCAATTACTGACTCATTAAAGAAGGAGGCAGCCCATTTGCAAAGTGGAAGGCTGTTTGGGAGTGGGCAGTAGTCCAGAAGAACACTGCCAAATCGTAAAAAAACTTTTTTTAAATGTACTTTTTTAATGTAGACCTGTTTCCTTTAAGGAAACAGGATGCGTTAAAAATGTACTTCATTTAAATGTGATCACAGACATGGTGGTCTGCAGACCCCAGCAACCCCCATCTCCGTTATGGCATCCAATCAGAGTAAGTCGTAATTTATGATCTCCCTAATGAATATTGATGAGGTAGATCAAATTGCAATCCACTCTTAATTGTGATTTTGGGAACCAAATTATTAGTGCATAAGTTTGTTCACATAATTAGATTAAATTCACAAAAAGTTGGAACAGGATTTGTGACTGCTTTATGCAAATGAAATCTTAGTACATCTGGTCTTTGATATCTAAAACACAATTAAACATACATAAAGAAAGAATCAAAATAAGGAAAGTAGACTTTCTAAACTGTGTGTGACTCGGAAGATAAGTTTGAAAATGTCTCAAAGTTGTTATTAAGTACCGCACACTTTGTCCCAGAAAAGCATTTTTGACCTTTAAATGCTTAAAGATATAGTAGTATTACTCTTTGTCTTTTTACACTTGACCCAAGTTATCTACGTTATCACATAGAGGAAACAAGAGTTTTCTCTTCCTAAATTGGATTTCTGCTAGTTAAACCCTTCGGTCTTCAAACTTTAAAGGGAGTGCTTCTTCTTGATCTCAGGTTTAGTCATTAGAATTTGTTATGTATTCATCACATGCTTGAATTAGATACTAGCTCAGAGGAGACTCAAATGAAGCTTGACTACACAATGTAAATGTCAACTTTGAAATTTATCAGACACTTTCAAGACTGCTGTAGGCTGTCTGACTCACGACTTCCAGAGCACACGTGCTTTGAAGCTTGGAGGGACACACTACCTCTTGTCCATCTCACAGTCTGGCTGAATGTCTAAGTGATGACACTTCTATAACATGCACACTACCCGGGCCGCTCTAAGCATTTTAAAGATGGCCTAAGGAGATGTTAAAAATTGAGTTGTTGATTCACTGGGATGTAAGCCCTGGTCAAATAGCAGACACAATCCCTTACAGGGTAAACCATAAAAAGTCACTAAATAAACTTGTGCTTCACCTGGGTAGCTTGGTTCAAAAAACAGTCAGGCTTATTTTAGAGGCAATGTGTAAAGTATTTATGCAGCACACAAACAGTAATTTAAGGGAAACCACAGCACAGCAAAAATCCCAAACAAATGTAGAAAAATAGAGTACATTTTAATAATTAATTTGTTACCAAAATGACAAAAATCCAATCAGTAGAAGCCGAGTCATGAATTTGAAAAGGTTTTAGATAAAATAGTGCCAAAAAGCACAAAATGCCAACCATGGATATCTGGTCGCGCTGGACGGGGTCAAAGTCATGAGTTCACGCTGAACGCAGTGGAGAGCAGGTCGGCTACTGTCACCAGGTTAGAACGCTGAAGTTTTACCTTCTTAAATCCATGCCAAGATTACCCATCGTGGTGTGGAAGGGTCCACGAGGAGCAGGGTGAGTGTCACAGGTGGCTATCAGGTTAGCACGAAGATCAGGCCAGGCGTCACAAATGAAGGCAGCAATACAGCAAGGCAGCAGCAGGTCAGCAGTCCAGCAGAGTGGCAATCCTATCATCAGCACAGCAGTGCTTCTTCCTGGCAGAGTATCTAAAGGTCCAGAAGTGTACTGAAGAGTTGATATCTGAGGTCCTACTTTTTTTTACCCTGGTGCCCTGGTTCTAGAAGGTGGGGGAAGCTTCTAGACAGAGGCTTTGAAGTGCATGGACTTTCCTGCCTCCCCTGCTCTGGCTCCAAGCTGGCTGCAGTAACAATGTGGGGTGTTAGGCCGTTTGTGTAAAAGCAGAGCACGTGCTATTCAGCTGCGAGTGAGGCTGTGCTCAGCTAAGCCCCCCATCCTGCCGGCAGCTGGCTCATTCAGGCACACCTAATCCCTCTATTGTGTGACTGTCTGGGAGAAATTCACAAAGCCTCACTGTCAGTTACACCCAGTCATGTGAGCGAAGGCAGGCTACAGGTACAAAAGGGTTAAGGAGAGAAAAATGTGAACTTTATAAAAGTGTAATTTTTAAAATTGTGATAAAAACATACTTTACCATTAAATAGGGGTTTACATCACAATTCCAAAGACAACAAACATGATATAGCCACCAGCTCCCTATTGGAAATTACAGCTCATTAAATGAAATGAGAAATCCCGAATGTTATCTTATGGGAGGGGTAGGCCCCACCGTATTGAAAAACAAATGTACAAGTTTTTCACAACCAGGGCATGTAAAACATGCATGTCCAGCTTTTTAATTACACAGCACACTGCCCTATGGGCTTCTTAGGGCCTACCTTAGGGGTGCCTTATATGTAATAAAAGGGGAGTTTAAGGTTTTGCAAAGGGGTTATTATGCCAATTCGACATGGCAGTTTAAAACTGCATTCTGGCTGCAGTGGCAGACCTGGACATGTTTTAAGGTACTATTTAAGTAAATTAAATATGTCATGTGGATATGAGCCAATATAACCATGTTTTAGCAGAGTGAGCACAAGCACTTTAGCAGTGGTTAGCAGTGGTAAAGTGCACATAGTCCTAATAACAACAAAAATAAGTTCAGCAAAATGGAGGAGAAGAGGCAAAATGTTTGGATGAAGACCACCCTAGGGCTGATAGGCCTAACAGCACATTTGCTGTAGTTCCCAGGGTAGGGATTTGCAAAAATAAAACCCTTGAAAAGACAAAGATATCCCACCTTCATCGTAAATTTCAGTATAATCTGGGCATAATTTAGTAAATAATTGTCCGCAGGTCCTGTTCAAGGAGAGAAGGAGAAACCCTGTTAGAGTAATAAGGAGAAGCCAGGTTGCAGACACACTTGCATGAGGAAACCAATTTTAGACAAATGTTGATCCTTGGCAGAAGCCAGTGAAGAGTTTGTCTGGCTTGGATGACGATTTCTCCTGCCCAACCTTGCTACTGGCTAAATGGGGATATTGCACACCCTCTGGAGTTGCTGCTGATGTAAGGAGGCTAATTTTGTAGAGTGCGGTAGGAGTCAAAATCTGTAATTGACTGTCATTCCCAACCAACAGTGTCCTGTGGGAGCGGAAAAGAAAAGGAAGGATATGCCAAGAACGCATTAACTTGCTGGAAGTATTTGGCAACATCCGACCCAATTTTGGCAAAAGGGGGAAGGGCTGGACTCAAAGTAAAGCTTTTTATCTTGGGGGCTACAGAAAGTTGTTGTTCACAAATTTCACAAACTCCAGGGGAAGTATAAATCCTGCCTGTAGTCTGCTTTGGAGAGTCTGAGGCTGAGAAAAATGAATTCCGCACGGGGCACTAATACTGAGTAGAGAGTGTGGAGTAGGCAAGAAAAGGAGGAAGAAGCACCAGTCAGTACAGCCTTTTTAACCTAACAGTAAATTTCAATCTGGTAAATACAATTTTAATTTTAAGGCTAAAATATAGGGGCATAAAAAATGGCCAGGATTGACTGCACCTATCACATGGGGAAAAGGGCATCTGGGGAGGACCAACAGGTGAGAAATGGCACACTGGAGGATTAAAATAATGCATTTAGGCAAGTGGAAAGCAGGGATATTTTTTGTGTGTTCAAAATATTTTATTAGTTTGAGCAAAAGAGTTGTACAAACTGGGGAATAAAATAATCGATACAGGCTAAAGATCAGTATGTGTGAGGCATATATGTGGTACATCGGTAGGCTGTGACATATATATAAAATGATAAAAAAGAGGGATAAAATAGTGCAAAATAGTAAGGCATACATCTATAGGAAGCATTATAATAACAATACAGTAAAATGCTTAACGGTACATAAACAAATATAGCCTATAAAGGCCGAAGATATCCAATAATTTATAATCTGAAGGGAGAAAAGCCTTGTATCACAAATATTACAGCAATTGCTAATCAAAGGAGAAAAGGGGAGGTAAAGAGAGGAAGGGAAGGGGGTAGATGGGAAGTGGGACATCTGCTTCATATCATTAATAAAAAAGTTTTAAGGAGCCGGAGCAGTATTGGAAAGAGCCCCGGAGTCCTGGGAGCAAAAATGCATGTAGTTGTCCAGGGAACGCCAAACTCTGCTTGAAATTAATGGTGTGGAATGTCGATCAGTATGCAACGTATGGGCACTACGAAGATAGGATACCCAAGCCCACCATGTATGAAACAATAGGTGTTGAAATAACTTCCGCTCTGAAAGTATCTCTTTAATTACAATGGCTAAGAGTAAGTCCAGAAGTGACATATCAGTCTTATCCAAGGCTAGAGGGGATGTTGAGGCCCAAGGTCCCAATAATTCCATAGAAAAGGACAAGATTATGGGAACGTTAAAGATAGCCAAGAAGTGTCTCTGAATAGAGGCCCAATATTCAGCTAATAGTTTACAACAAAAGAACATGTGTTGGTGTGTACCTGATTCCAGATCACAGCTCCAGTACCTGTCATTGTCACGTAAGTTCAGTTTGTACAACCGAGCATGTGTCCAATGTAATAAATGTATCATGAAAAATTTGGATTGCATAAGAGCTGGAACAATTTTTTTGCGTTGTGAAAGATTACCAATCAGATGCCAGTTATCTGGACAAATATGTTCTTAAACCACATCATCAAAGTGTTGGCCCATTTAGTAGAAATAGTTAATTGTTGTGGAAATTGAGGATTCAAAATAAATTTATAAGCTTGGGCCACCACATGACCCACCCGAACCCAAAGGGTAAGAAGTGTAAATAGAGATGAGTGTTTAGAAAATTGAAATTTAGAGAGTTTGACTTTAATCTTCAGTAAACTATATGAGATCGTATTTCTTAGCAAGAGCTGAAAAGGAAATCAGATCGCAATTAACATCATAAAGATCTTGAATAGTCTTAATACCTTTAGAGGCCCACACTTTTAGCAAGGTGAGGGTCAAGATCAAAGGTAAGCTTTGGGTTGAACCAAAGTGATGCCCCTCTGAAATTAGTAAAGCAAACTTCGAGTCGCTTATCCAAGATTTTTAAAGCACCTGCAGTATCAGAAGAAAGAATACAATGGGAGTATGACGTAACAAATTTTGACATCAAGATGAAAGACGACAAACTATAGGGACAACAAAGATTACATTCAATAAGCAACCATGGGGGAGAGTTAAGTGAGTCTGGAGTAAACCAAACAGCCCCATGAGATGCTAGGAAGACCGTTTGATAAAGGTTCCAATTCAGGAGGCTACATCCACCTAATGTAGCAGGTTTCCTAAGACATTTATATGAGATCCTTGCTCGTTTATCATTCGAGAGGAACTTTCAGGTGAGTTTATCAAGTTCCTGGAAGAAGCTGGCTGAAAGCTTTTGGGGGAGCATAGAAGACAAAAAAATTAACTGTTGGAGTAATCATAATTTTAAGTGTTTGAAGTCTACCCCACCAAGAGATATATTTAGGAGACCAGTTACTAAGAAGATCTTTAACTTTGGCAATAGTATGTGATTCATTGAAAGAAACTGAATCCTTGAGATCTCTACAAAACCAAATACCCAAATATTTAAAGCGAGAAGACTGCCACTTCAGGCCTGAGATACCCAGATGAGAAGATAGGCATAGAGGATTTAAAGGGAATACTTCGGTTTTGTCCTTATTCAGAGTATACCCAGAAAGTTCTGGATAATGTTAATTTTCGAGAGGATTGCCAATTCTACATCCTCAGAGAAAATAAGGATATTGTCTGCTTATGCATCTGTTTTAAATACAAGCTGTCCAAATTGAATACCCTTGATTTTTGGGTCTGAGTTAAGTAATCTAAGCAAAGGATCGATAGTGAGTAAGTAAAGCAGGAGGGACAAGGGGCACCCTCGTCTTGTACCTTGATGTAGGTAAAAGTAAGAGGAAGTTGAGCCATTGATTCTAATGTTTGCTTTGGGATTTGCATAGATTGCCAAGACCATGTTAGTAAAGAAAGAGCCCAAATTATGAGATTCCAATACTGCTTGCAGAAAAGGCCAATAAACTTTATCAAACGCCTTTTCTGCATCAAGAGCATTGTGGCCGAAGGAAGCACCGATGATCGAGCTTTTTCTAAGATATGACAAAAAGTACGGATATTGTTCCTAGCGAGACAGCCTTTGACAAAATCAGTTTGTGAGTTATGAATAAGTTTAGGGATATAGGTTTCCAATCTAGTGGCTAAGATTTTTACATAGATTTTGCCTTCCATGCTTAAAAGGGAACTAGGACCAATGTTTTTTGGATCAGAGTGATCCTTGCCCTCCTTCGGAATGACCACTATAGAGCCTTGGCGGCCGCCCCTAGACACTGCCCAACAAGGCATATTGATTGAAGACATTTTTAAGGTGGCTGATGTTAGAATGTGTAAAAGTCTTATATAAGATGATTGGAAAGCCATCCGGTCCCGGAGCTTTGCCCTACCACATGGCCTTAATGGCTTTAGCAATTTCTTCAGATTCTATTGGTTTATTCAAGTGCAATCTTTCAGCATCAGACACTGTTGACAAAGAAAGAAAGCGAAGAAACTCAAGACATGTTGATTTATCACACAACAATTGGGGGGTGTACAAACTTTCATAGAAGTCTCGAAAAACCTTAAGAATATCATGATTGAGGAATTTCTTTGAGCCGGTCTGTAATATGGGAAATTTGGGTGTTGGGATTGGTAGATTTAAGTGTAGCTGCTAATAGTTTACCAGCTCTATTACGGAGTAAAAGATTTTTAAGCATGAACACCAAGGTAGCATCTCTTACTAACGATGGAATTAAAGGAGTATTTTAGTTGTTTAATATCCTGCAGAAGGGTCTTATTATTGGAATGTCTGTATAGATCCTCTTTTCATTTGATTTCATCCCCAAGGAATTGAAGTGTGTTCTTCATATTGCTGTTTCTTTTGAATATTTTTTTGATGATCTGACCTCTCATAGCACATTTAAATGCATCCCATAGGACTATCGAGGAGTTAACAGAATGTTCATTTTCGTTGAAAAAAACTCAATTTCTTTTTGGAGGTCCAGAACTTCAGACTCATTGTCCAATATTTTGCTTTTCAAGTGCCACGTGTGATTCCCACTTTGTCGGCTAGGCTAAGAATGGACAATGAGATAGCAGCATGATCAGAGACAACTATTAGGTGAATCTGTGTATCAGACGTATCCTTAAGAAGAAAGGCATCCACAAGGAGGAAGTCAATATGGGAAAATCTAGAGTGAGGAGAAGACAAGAACGTAAAATCGCTGCCCTGCGGATTGTGTAATCTCCAAGCGTCTAATAACTGATGGGAAGTACAATGGTTAAGTAATTGCTTGTGTGCCCTGGAAACTCTGTATTTGAACACCGCGTGTCGGTCTAAGATAGGATCCATTGGGAGATTAAAATCCCCTTCTATGATTGCTTTCGACCTTTGAGAAATGTCAGAGAGTTTTTTATTGTTTGTACGCCAAAACTCAGCGTCATCTGTGTTGGGCGCATAAAGGTTCATAACATATAGGTCTTGAGAACCACAGGTCAGTCTAGTAAGTAGCCATCTCCCATCGGTGTCAAGTTCAGCTGCAACTATGGACAGACCTGAATGGTTAGAAATAAGAGTGGGGACCCCATCACTAGGGGCCTTATTTATGAAGGCCTTACACCACCACTGCGCCACTTTTTGTGACGCTGCGGTGGCATAAAAAATGCGCCACACTGCGCAATATTTACAAAGGCTCCTCTAGGCTGATGCGTCACTTTGTAACCCCTGCGCCACATTATACCTGCATCAGGTATAATGTATGCAGGGTGGACATTAACCCATAAAAAAGGCTCGTAGAAGTGCGCAGTGAAATCTATGAAATTTTAATGTGCCACTTCTACGAGTTCACTGCTTCAAATCCTTACACCTGCTTTTACAGCAGGTGTAAGGACTTATGCAGGCCCTTTTACATGGGACTCGTCCATGTGTGATGACATATTGCTGGAGTTGCGTCTGTTTTGCGACACACTCCAGCAATGTGTCATTACTGTGCCACCAGATACGTCAGGATTCCTGATGTATCTGGTCAATCCTTGCAACATGGAGCGCAATACTGTAAATATGGCGCATCCAAGGTGTCGCAAGGAGGGCGCAATGAAAAGTGTTGCATCGCTGTTTTCAACCAGCGATGCAACACTTTCCATAAATGATGCCCTAGAGATGGGCAAGCCACTGAAAGCTCGAGCCAGGCTCAAGACAGATGCCTGACTCTGGCTCAGCTTGAGGTCCTCTTGGACCGCAGAGCCCAAAACAAGCCGATCTTTAAACAATGTGACTGGTGAGGGTCGGGAGGAGGAGTGCGGTGAAGGTGGAGTGGAGAGGCGCAGCTTTGTCGTTGAGGGCCTAAGATGAGGTCCGGGACCCTAAGTGTAGTGCTGGCCCGAGGAGCACTGCAAGAGTACGTGAATGCGGTGCTGAAAGATTGAAGGAGAGTCCGCAACGCCCCGGATGCGGAGGGATCTACCATTGCTGGAAAGCCTTGAAGTAGCCGCTCTGCCCTGGAGCATGGGAGCACTGAGGCGCCGCTGATAGAGCCCAGATAATCGCATTGGTGCCCTGATCACCGGCACTGAAGACAGCGGCCCAGCAGGTATCCAGAAGCCTGCTGAACCAGACACGGTGAGTGGCACCAGATACCTGTGACCGTGAGGCCACTGATGGCCATATATTATATACTATAGCTCCCCTGTATCCTGAACTATTTGCCACAGAGGTGGGCCTGAGTGAGAGAGGAGTGGCACACACCTAAGAGAAATAGAACACCCGTGTGGTGCTGATAAGAACTGGGGCATCGCTGGGGGAGACTCTGGATTGTGGACAACCCCTGGACCCTCGCCACCCCTGCAAGACATTGGGCCCCATAAGATAAGACTCACTATAGGGAAGAACAGTTGGCGCGAGATGTCAGTCCCACACCAGGGATAAGTAGATAAGACTGCAGGGAGAGACGAACTCAGAAACTGCACCGAGGACCTCTCCGCCCTCCCCGTGCTGATAGACTTGCACAGTGGTCACACCTCTGGATAACACGGTAACAGACGGGGGCCCAGAGGGAGCACGAAGACACTGGGGCGAGACCTAGTCACACTCAAAGGGCCGTCAGTGGGCAGTTCAGATCAGTGCCACTTGCGGTTCAAAGCTGTGTTCTTGCTGGCGCTACCCCTCCTGTCTCCTGTGTGTGATCTTTCATTTCATCATTCAGAGAAACGCATTGCGGCCACCTAACGGTGCCACACCCATACTCAGGGACTAGAAATACAAATGTTGCCGAGGCCGCCCACGCACCCTGGTCATAGACTCAAGCATGACGCGAGACAAAGATCCAAAACCCACGAGACACGGATACATACGCTAAAGTGGTCCACCCACCTCAGGGAACAAAGGGGAGACCACATCCGTGCCGGACAATGCGGTCCTACTACAGGCCATTCACACATCACGGGAGGCTCTAGAGGGGAAGATGGCGGAGGTGCGTGTGGAGGTGACTCTGTTGCGTGAGGACTTGCGTAAAGTCTCAGAGAGAGTGGCCCAAGCAGAAACCTGCATCTCTGAAATAGAAGATATATCCCATACTATGAGGAAAGAGGTCACAGGGCTGGCTGCCTTGCTAAAGGAGGTGGCCTGGAAGGTGGATGATGTGGAAAACAGGGCCCACAGGACCAACCTGCGCTTCATAGTTTTCCCGGAGGGAAGGGAGGGAAGAGGGAAGGGACCCGGGACAGCTCCTCATGACATGTCTTAAGGACTCTTTCTTAATGTTCAGGACCGGGACCTTATTCTTAGGGAAATGCGGCAAAACGATGAAAGCAAGCATGCCAACACAAAGGTTATGGTATTCCCAGACTATTCCCAGGAAGTGCAGAAACAGCGGCGAACCTTCAATTCTGTCAAGGCGAAACTGCGGGCCCTTAAGATCCAATATATGCTGCTATTCCCGGCAAAATTCAAAGTCATGTGTCAGGGCACATCTAATTTTTTCTAAACCCCAGAAGAGGCCTGGGCCTGGATTGGGAGCGACCCTCCACTAAACGTAGACGGGAATCGACGGAGGTGCCTGGCACAGGCCAACAGAGGAGCTCTGGCTTAGGGAAACAAAGGGAGAAAAGACTGGGTAAATCAGCTGAGTTGCGCAGGGTGTATTCTGGCACTCCATTCTGTGCTAAAAGACTCATACACAAGAAGACACAAATATCGGACTCAGAGGAGGACACCATACGGGACAAGAATAGTCGACAACACAGCAAGCTCCAAGATCATACCACCTTGGGTCCCTCTGATAGGGAATACTCATCAGATGCTGATAGCGAACATCCAATCCTGCAGAATATTCTCCAGCTTGAAGAACAGGGCCCGTAACCCATCGGCATGGAGATCCAACAGCTACAGCTATCATAAAGCAGTAAAGAAGGTTGAAATGATTGGGCCGGGCAGCTGCAGAGAGACAGTAAGACACTGGCTCAGTGCCTATAGACACTGTACGCTATGCCCACAGGGCAATTGATTCTAGCACGAACTTATACTCTTTAGTTATTGAATAAGGGGTTGAGGGGGGTGACAGAACTCTCAAGATTTGCCTGTGCTACAGTTGTCATGTTTACCAATTGGGGAGTGGTGTGGGTAGAGGGAGAGTGTGGGGAGGGGGGGTTGAATGGAGATCACAGAGAGGCCAACAATCAGGATTGGGGTTTGTTTTATTATGCTCCGCAAGCATTCATAGACATACAAGAGTCAGAGAAAAAGCTAGGGACGACCAAAATCAAGGTGAGGCACACTATAAATCCTGTGACAAGCGGCAGCATATACAAAAGGCGAGGGACAGTATTCTTGTGTTGACGTGGAATGTCAATGGATTAGGCAATAAAATTAAAAGGGGGCTAGTCAGTAAATACATTAAGCGACTTAAACCAGATATTGTTCTCCTACAAGAGACGCACTTAATGGGCTCACATTGCTCTTTTTTGGGGAGGGGCATGTGTACCACACTGGCACATGCGGGCTTCTCATCGGGGTCAAGAGGAGTCGCTATACTCATCAAGAAATCACCACCCTTTCATATAATTAGAACGTGGGCAGACCCAAATGGTATGTTTGTAGCGGTGCAGGGGATTTGGGGCCGAAGAGAACTTACATTAATCAGCGCATATGCCCCCCCTAGAATACAACAGCACACTTTAGACAATGTTGCTCAAATACTCATAGATTTGGGTCCCTCCACGCATATTGTTGGCGGTGATTTTAACGATGTCATAAATCTGCGCTTAGACCGTACACACGTAAGACCTGGATCAGGTTCCCCCACCCACCTCGAACAGTTTCAGAACACACTTGGTTTGACTGATCTTTGGTGGCGACATCACCCGGCAGAACGTACATACTCATACTTCTCCGGGGATCACAAGCTGGGGGTGAGTATCTGAAAAGTTTCAGCACCCGGTCCATCATCTCCTTGTGTTTGCTTTGTTCGCCCTAAGTTGGCAGGGTATGCCCAGACGTGGATCCCTTGCTCACTTTGCCACTGGATTCAAGCTAGCCTGGCTGATGAAGGGTGTTACCCAGAAACTGGTCCCAGGATGCTTGTTTCCGGTTCAGGGAAGACCTGGCTTGGCAGTTCGGGCTGGACTGATCCCATGAGGCACAGGGTCAAGACTGATTTGCATATAGCTGGGTCTGAACTGAGGTGGCAAAGTGAGCTAAAGAATGATGATGGATTCAACCCAGATCTGTGACTGGGGGTGAGTGTCTGAAAAGTTTCAGCACCCCGTCCATCATCTCCTTGTGTTTGCTTTGTTCACCCTAAGTTGGCACGGTATGCCCAGACGTGGGTCCCTTGCTCACTTTGCCACTGGATTCAAGCTAGCCTGGCTGATGAAGGGTGTTACCCAGAAACTGGTCCCAGGATGCTTGTTTCCGGTTCAGGGAAGACCTGACTTGGCAGTTCGGGTTGGACTGTTCCCATGAGGCACAGGGTCAAGACTGATTTGCATATAGCTGAGTCTGAACTGAGGTGGCGAAGTGAGCTAAAGAATGATGATGGATTCAACCCAGATCTGTGACTGAGGGTGAGTGTCTGAAAAGTTTCAGCACCCCATCATTTCCTTGTGTTTGCTTTGTACTCATTTATAGACAGCCAATAGCGATACCAGAGTTTCCCAAAGCACTAGCAAATTGCATTGCTTCACTGAACGTGGACTACGCTCAAGTTTTGATAGTTGGAAATATGAATTACTGGGCGAATGAGGAGGAAGGGGGAAAGGGCTCTAGGGAACTGACCGAAACACTACAAAGTCTGAATCTTGAACAACATATCCAGGTACCTACGCACATCAGAAGACACAATTGATCAAGCTTGGTCAATCAACCTCACTCTCTAGAATTTGGTTATTCACCCTTGCAATTGGTCAGACCATCATGTAATTAGCTTTACATTGAGTGATATTATCCTGCCCAAATCCATGATTCTTCCCAAAAGTATGACTAGAAACTGGAATCGCATAAACACGAATTCCTTTTGTAATACCTTGGCACTCAAGTTACCTACCATGTCAGATAACGTAGACAACTTTGAGAAAGAAATCTCTAACTGGCAATTGAAGGCCAGCAATATACATGCCCCTCTACAGACCCAAACCAGCCATACTCGGCGACACGAAGTATCAAAATTGTTTTCCGCAGAGTTATAAATTGCTAAATTAGGAACGCGCCAGGCCGAACAGAACTGGTGCAAAACGTACTCGCCAAAAACCAAGGAGTTATTCAGTCTAAACTTGACAGCCTATAAAAAAGCCATTTTGGAGGCAAAAAAGTCATTTTTACTATCAAAGTCATAAACTCAGATAATAAACTAAAATATATCTTCAACATAGTAAGGGATTTATCCAACCCCGGTCGAGTAACTCCCCTATCACTCTCTCGCAGAAACTATGCGATGATCTAGACAAAATAAAGAAAATTCAAAAATCCATTGTTTCTATCCATCAGGATGTGCAAAATTCACCTGATTATAGTAATAGAAAGAACAACTTACGGAACTACTAAGCAAAGTAAAATCTGGCTCTCCCAAAGAGGTTTGCCCCCCACACATACAAAAACTCATTTTCACCTCCTTTCCTGAGAGCACTCTTTCCCTATTGAACTTATCCCTCACCCAAGGAGTTGTACACTCAACCTTCAAAGAAGCAGTGTTCATTCCGCTCCCAAAAAAAACAGGTGCGAACCCCCAGAAGTTAGATAACTATAGGCCCATATCTCTGCTTCCTTTTCCCACTAAAATTCTAGAGTCACATATAGCCAAATATCTTTGCTCGTTCATAGAAGAAACCAATTTCCTGGATTCCCACCAGGCAGGCTTTCAGCCTTCTCACTACACCGAATCAATCATCTTATCCGTAGTGGGCGACTAAAAAGTAAAGGCTGATGAGGGATGTACTCAGGCACTGATCCTATTGGATCTATCTGCAGCGTTCGATACAGTTGCTCATGAGATCTTAATGGATAGAATTGCTGCAGCGGGTCTTAGGGGTACCTCCTTAAACTGGATGAAATCTTTTTTAAAAGACCGAAAGAAATCAGTCCTTCTCTCACCCCATAGGTCTGCTATTGTTAGTTTGAACGGTGGGGTACCTCAGGGTTCCTCCCTGTCTCCCCATCTCTTCAACCTCTACATCTGCCCTCTGATACATACTCTACAACAACAAAAGGTTAAAATCTACAATTATGCGGATGACATGCAGTTGAATTTTACAATTGATGCGACATCTGACTCCAAGGAGTTCCTCCAGAATACCATGCTGTTCGTCAGAGACTGGATGAACAGCAACCAGCTAAAAGTTAACTCTGACAAAACAGAGATTGTCATCCCCAATAATAAACTAAACTATTGAACCCCTGCTCACTGGCCATTGGCTCTTGGCTCAGCACCTTTCCTAGGGGTACGATAAAAGGTTTTGGCATCCAAATCGATGAGGACCTATCCATGAAATCCCAGATAAGCTCGGTTATGTCCTCCTCCGTTCTCCAACTCAGGAAGTGTAGGAAAAGATTCTTCAGTAGAGAGGCCAGCACTCAAATCATTATCGCCTTGATTCTGTCTAGAATTGATTACGCTAATGCTATCTATCTAGGTCTCCCGATTAATCAAAATTACCGATTACAGATGATACAAAACCAAGCTGCCAGAATCATCTATCAACAACCTAGGCACTGCCACACAATGCCGCTGATGAAGGAGCTTCATTGGCTCCCAGTGGCAATGCGGTCTATTTTTAAAATAGGATGCATCATCTTTAAAGCGATCCACAGCAAAGGCCCCAAATACCTATCCATAAGGATCCATAGATACTCCCCGAAGTGCAACCTTAGATCTGTGCAAATGAATTTATTGGAGGTCCCGAGATTTAGACGTAAAAGGATGGGAGGGCCACGTTTTTCCACACTAGGACCCCAATTTTGGAACCCTATGCCCATCGCCATCAGTCAGCAGATTACATGTGTTTCAGGAAAAAGCTGAAAACATGGCTTCTCACCCAAGCATATAGTTTGGTACGGACCCATATAACGGTCTCTTCTCAACTCAGTGCCAAGAGACCTATCGGTGTACGGGCGCTCTATAAATACACCCTAACGTAACACAACATATCAGAGTTGTTCAATTTCTACATTTGCCTCGCAAAACTTGCAATAACAAGCAGACAAGGCTTTCTCCAGGAGGTGGTCGAGGGATTAAATGTTAAATTCAGTGTGAAGAATAGTCACACTCCATAGACTTACTCTCTGGCCAATTTATTTCCTTTAAGACGGCCTGATTTAGAGGAGAGGAATTTAGAATGAAATTCCCAAAATGCTCTACGTGACTCATCGCCCCTCCACTACCCAGACATGTCTTTTGATTTTTCCATGTGCGCAAAGTGCCTCCATGCTTGGAACGTGCTCTGTGAAGTGATAATGGTAAGTTGGTCACCCTAGTTATACAAAGAAAGGCAAACAGATCTTGCTCTTGTCCATAACTTTGAAAGATTTTTGCAAATCGATAACATAGGACACAATTTGTTTCAATCGAATGAAACAAGTATATTACTTATACATCATTTTAAATGAGTGAAAGATATCTGTACAAATACATCTTGCTCCATAACAGAAAACCTTTTTGCACTATTTTTGCTATTTATGTATTACTGAATGGAACAAACTAAAGGGCATATTAACAACGGCCAGCGATAATTATCGCTGGCCGTGCTTAGCGATAATTATATTATCGCTGGCTATCTCTGGCATTTATCGCCCTGGTAGCGCGTTATTAACAACGCGTTACTTCAGGGCGATAACAATTCCAGAGATAGCGATGTTATCGCCCTTTGCAGGGAACATCGCTGGTTTTCCAGCGATGTTCCCTGCAAAAGGCGATACCTGCTGATACGACCCACAGGGTCGTATCAGCAGAATCCACCTCCTATGGCTAACACAGGTAAGTCGGGATTATAGCAGACGTTAGATTTTGGCGAAGCGGCCGTTTTCGCCAAAATCTAACGTCTGCTATAATCCTGTGGGCTGCCTTATAAATATTGCGATGTGCACATCGGCGATATTTACAACGTAGCCCATCTGGGGTACGCCCAGTAACGCCCACTTTGCATCTCATTAGAGATGCAAGGATGGGCGTTGGGGGAAAGGGCGATAGTGCAGGGATTCACGCGATAGCGTGACCTTGCTGATTAGGCGATAGAATTATCGCCGCTTTCCGTCCGAAAACGCTAAAGCGGCGATAATTGACTATCGCCTGGTTGTTAATATGCCCCCAAATTCTTTCTTAAAACTAGTCCCATACTCGACATTTGGAAGCGGGGAATTTGTATTTTCTCAACTTTATATTAATTACAAGAAGCAAAATTAGTGTGAAAAAAGGTTGTGCTGTATTTGTCCTTGTCAAAAAATACTGCTTAGGCTGGTATCAACCTCAGTTTATAATTGAAAACTGTTCGCTCCATTCCCTACTAAACAAGAAGTAAAAATGGTGCAAGGTGATTCTGCCCTCTTTTTGCACCAGTGCAAAACTTGTAGTATGACCCTAGTGATCGAATTCTATAAGACACATCTGTAGTGTTTTTACATTGCAGTGAGAGTGCAGTTTAACTCTTTATTGAAGAGTTGGTGGTACATTGAAATGGGATGGGTGTTTTAAAAAAAAAAAAATTGCATTCGTGAAGGGCCTGAGTTAGAGTTTGGCTTAGTTCTTCCTTCTGTAAATGATGATATGAACGAGTTTCCAGACAATACAAAGCAAACCATTTTGAAAGATGCTTGTACTCCACATTTTTCTTTTATAACATCGTTGCCATGGCAAACCGTGACTTTAAGTATGAAGCAAAGCAGCAAAACAAGCGTATAAAAATTAATTTATCATTCAAATAAACAGGAAAATTGATGAGACGTTATTGCAGTTCTCCAGTAGGTGGATTTATTTATTTATGCATTGATATATATGATTTATGCTCACATTCATAATTAAGGTTTCAGAATTTCATGAAATATTAAGTTGCTTTTCTAATAATATACATTTTTTGCTTGTCTAGCACTCTTGTCATATGTGTCTATTTTAGTACCAGATTGTGAACAACGCTTAGACCCAGGAGCTATATGGATGATTAAATTAGCTTTCTGTATCCTACAAATTCAATGCACTCGAGGAATGTATTATTATTCCCTTGAATTCATGAGCCCATTAGCATCCATTAAGTAAAATGTACTTAAATGTCTGTGTGTATTTCACATTTTCCTTTCAGCTATAACTGAAGATGCTCTTGGAGAACTTAGGCCCTGATTTAGATCTTGGGGGATGGGTTTCTCTGTCACAACGGTGATGGGTATCATATTAACCAAAATATAAATCCCATTATATCCTATGAGAATAATATTCCTGCAGACGGGATACCAATCACCGTGGTGATGGAGTAACCCATCTGCCAAGATCTAAATCAGGCCATTAGTTACGTTTTAGTACAACACTAGGAAAAAGGAATAGTTTAGAATGACATTGCCAGTAATTTTATTTGGGATATTCTATAGTATTCGCCTAAATGTATTATTGTCTTTTTTATAATAACCTTTATATAGTGACACATTTAGGGTCATTTAGACCCTCATAGCAGCCTGCTGGGTGGTACGTCAACAGGGCCATGGTCTCTGCTCCTCCGACACAGGGTCGCTTGTCGAACTTAGAGATTACCTCTAGGCAGCCAGAGATCTCTGTGCTTTCAATGGAGCCGCCAGTGTGGCAGCTTCATTGAAGGCTTTGAACTTTGCTGGGCAGGTGTAATGTTCAACGCAAATGGGATGGTTGTATTTTTTTAATGAAACCACCCCAAAGCTGGAGTTAGTTTCTTGAAATCAAACCCTCAAAGCTTTCTTCCTGCACAACAGAGCTATTGTTTCATTTCCTTTCCTCGGACTGCTATGTCTCTCATGGTAGTCATGGGCCGGGAAATCTGTCGACGATGGTCTACCCTTCCTAAGACAACTGTGCTATGACCTGGCAGCCCACGTGTTCCTGTCTGCCAAAAGTAAGTTAAGTCATAGTTTGCATCTCTATATATTCTAAGAGCCTTTCTTAATTAATTTTCTTGTTGGATCATAATTGGGCCAGAGCTTACTAGCAAGATTTGGGAAAGTCAATGGGTCTGGTTTTGCCACTGCTTGTTGTTAATGGTCTCTCAATTTTACCAATTTCATCTCCAGTTTAGAAACGTCAGGGTGCTTTACAATCAAGGGGCCCGATTCACAGAACTAACTTAAGACAAAATCATAAACTTACTACCATTTTGGTATTCACAGAAGACACTTACTCCTTTTGGTATTCACAGAAGGCACTTACTCATTTTGGTATTCACAGAAGGCACTTACTCATCAATGAGTAAGTGCCTTCTGTGAATACTAAAATGAGTAAGTTACTCAAAATGAGTAAGTTACTCAAAATGAGTAAGTTACTCATTTGGTATTCACAGAAGGCACTTACTCATCAATGAGTAAGTGCCTTATGTGAATACCAAAATGAGTAAGTGCCTTCTGTGAATACCAAAATGAGTAAGTGCCTTCTGTGAATACCAAAATGGTAGTAAGTTTAGGATTTTGTCTTAAGTTAGTTCTGTGAATCGGGCCCATGAATCCTCTGAGGTTGCTTAAGCAGACAGATCTCTGATTGTTTTAGGATGTATACCTCCAGGGATTATAGTAATAGGCTGTATTGCTGTAATCACAGACTATCCAGGAGTATGAGGTACATTAGAAGTAATGTGTATGGAGGAAATGTTTGGGTTGGTGTGGCTGTTGAGTTCTTCAGAAGTAGGTTTGTCAACTGAAGTGTAAAATAGTTCGGGAGTTGTTAGGAGAGCAGTACCCACATGAGAGTGATTGTGGGAAAGAGGGAGCAAAACTGTGGTTTGCAGACCTTGTAATACCTCAATCAGGAGACTTGAATTTAGTTTGATATCAATAGTTCATTTTGGGGAGCAGATAATAGATTTGAGCTCTGCTCGGGAGTGAGAAAATAATGAAATATGAGTGTTATACTGGGTCTTTAGTCTGTCTTCTCCCCTTACCACTTGTGTCTTGTCTGGAGTGGAATGTGGGGACTATGACATACTGGGGATTCTAAGTCAGTTGGTGAAGATTGTCCGTTGGTGTCTGTGCCCCTGGCATTGGGTTCCTGTGCTCCAATAAACCTACTAAATAATCTTCCCTGCAGTCAGTGTCTTAATTGGATTGAAGTGTCTACTACATTTTGGCGACAGGATGGGATGCGCCACAGACACCAGACATCATCCAATCTCCAGATGGATCAACATGGAGCCTGCTAATGGAACCCTGTGCCCTGCCTACGGTGTTGCTCTACTCTCCTTGGTACGGTAGGATCATTTGTTGTTGACCTCTTAACTAAGTGCTGCCCTGCTCGTTATTTATTTTTATTTTTTCTCTCGTTGTGCCTCCGTTTCTTCCTGTCCTTTACTGTGCCTCGAGGCTGTACGTCAGCCCTCGAGAGCACTTCCTCGCGCTTCTTGCCTCCCGCTCAACGCGCCTTCTCTTTGCCTGCTTGCGTCAGCCAGACTGTGGCTTGACTCGCACTCGGCGAGCGCAACATTCCCCATGCTGCCTCCTCGCGCATCTTCAACAGTGCTCCACACGCTGCCTCTCGCGCCTCCTTTGTGTACTCACCGTGTCTTCAGCAGCACGGCCTCCTCATTACGCGCTCACCGTAACACACTGTCAGCCCACAGGAATTTCATCGGGCAGTCAGTCTTCCTGTGGTTCTTCTTCCTGCTCTTGTCTCCGCCCTTTAGACAGTCTCTCTATTCCTCCAACAATACAACAATAGAGCCCAGGACATCAGAAAGGGCTTGGTTGCCAGCAGTAACACTGCCATCATCTGGTTAATATTAGAACTGCAACACCTTTATTCAAGAAAACCCTTTATTTTTTGTTATTCTTCTTTGTTGGGGATTCACACCTTTTTGATCACCATGAGCATCAACCAAGCTGTGGTTCCGCCCCGATCTCTTCTTATGATACAGGGTGATCCTCCCATTGAATGGGAAAACTGGATTGAAACTTTTGAGAATTACATTGTGGCTTTAGGGGGGTCAAATGTTTCACCTGTTCGGAAAAAAGCGCTTTTAATTGGCTGTCTGGGCACTGAGGGACAGCACGTATTTAAGTACTTACCTCAAGTTTATGAAGAAAATGGTGATGTTATGGAGGATGTGTACAAAGAGGCTAAATTGTGCATCCACAAGCGATTTGCCAAAACTTTGAATATAGTCATGCAATGCCGCAAATTTTACACCCAACCTCAGAAGCCCACTGAGTCCATAGATGAATTTGTAGCGAGACTGAGAGAACTGGCTATTAAATGCAAGTTTGGTCCCATGACGGAGGAACTCATTCGTGACCAATTAATCGTTCAGTGCAGCAACAAGAAAATACAGGAACGGTTGTGGGCGGCTGCAGATCCCAGCTTGAAAGAGGCCATTAAAATTGCCGAAGTTGTGGAGGAATCACAAAAGTGCATGAAGGAAATGCAGAAAAAGAGCAATAGGGAGCACATTGAGGTTTCTGGGGTTGACTGTGATTCAGACTCAATAAATTTTGTCAAGAGGAAAACTGCCACTACTTCATCTACCTGTAATCTTCTCCAAGATCTTCATTTTCTCCTCAAATCAGACCAAGCACACGTTTTTGTTATCGATGCGGGCGCAATTTTCACATTGCAGATTCGAAATCTTGTTTTGCGCTGGGCAAAGACTGTCGTTTGTGTGGCAGAAAAGGCCACTTTGCCCGCATGTGTAAAGCCAACAAAACAAAAGTTGCCGTGGTGGAGGAATCTGAGGAGTTTATGGAACACAAAATCCTTATGGTTGACACTGACACACCAGCTCTTCTGGAACAAGAAGAGTTGGATGATTCTAAGAGACGTTCTCGTCCCAAAGCAGATTTTCTGATCGATGGCAAATTGGTGACTTTGATGGTTGACTCTGGGTCTCTATATACCATCATCTCCAAGAACTTGTTTGAGATGTTGTGGCCTTGCAAATGTTTGAATAACACCAATGTTGTACTCAAGGGTTATCAAGGTGCTAACATAGGTGTAATAGGGTACTTCGAAGCTGAGATTGTATTTCATGAGCGTCACACGAGAGGGAAAATGTATGTTGCCACTGAGGGTCCACCCATTTTGAGTTGGTCCCATCAGTATGATCTCCACATAACGGTCAATCCCAGAGTGGCTGAGCAGGTAATGTTTGTGTGTGAGGATGATGTAAACCAAGTACTTGAACAATTCGCACCGGTTTTTAACGGCAAATTGGGTGTAGCCAAGGACTATACCCCTAAGCTTATTTTAAGGAAGGATGCTATTCCAGTGAGGAAATTTCCCATTGCTATGAGGGAGGAGCTAAAGAAAATTATTGATCAATTGGTTCTGAATGGAATTATTGAGCCTGTTGAAGCAACTCAGTGGCTTTCTCCAGTGGTTGTCACTAAAAAAGCCGATGGGTCCTTGAGGTTCTGTGTTGAGCTTTGCAGCTTTAATCAAAATGTAGTGATGGACCGTTTTCCTCTCCCCAACATAACAGAGTAGGTCTTTCTGTTGGCTGGGGGAAAATTCTTTTAAAAATTAGGCCTCAAAAGTGCCTACCATCAGGTCATGTTACATCCTGACTCCAAACACCTTACTGCCTTTGTTACAGCCGAAGGTGTTTTTCAATTCAACAGATTGCCCTTCGGACTGTTGTCCGCAGCCATAGTGTTTCAGGGGCTCATCTCCAAGGTTCTAGTCAGTGTGAGTAATGTCATCTTCTTTCAAGATGACATCTTGATTTTTGGTGACATCATTGAGTCTCATAATGAAACCCTACGCACTGTCCTTCGCAAGTTGTTGGAAGCTGGCCTCACTTTGCGTAGAGAAAAGTGCTAATTCTTAGTCAGTGAGGTGGAATACCTGGGTTATCGCATTTCCAGCGAAGGTGTAAGGCCTAAACTCAATCTAGTCAGCGCCATTGTTAATGCTCAAACACCCATTGATAAGGACATGTTGCGTTCTTTCATGGGTATGGTTGAGTATTACGCCAAATTTGTAAAAGACTTTGCCACCAAATCTGAACCATTGCGTGTTTTGCTCAGGAAAGGGCAAAAATTTGAGTGGGGAGTTTCTCAAGAGGATGCTTACTCTGTCATCAAGAGTGAGTTTTCAAATGCGAAGATTTTGGCCCCATTCCAATGCAATTTCAAGACTGTACTAACTGACGACGCAGGTGCTGTTGGGGTGGGCGCTGTTCTTTCCCAGGTGCATGATGGTGTTGAAAAGACAGTAGCCTTTGCGTCCCGCTCTCTCTCAAGCACTGAGAGGAAGTATTCTGTCACTGAGCGGGAGGCATTGGCAGCTGTTCGGGCCACTTCTCACTTCTGTACGTTTATTTGGGGTTTTAGGGTTACCTTAAGAACAGATCATAAACCCCTATTGAAAGTTCTTGCACCTAATGGGTTTAAAAATTGTTCAGCTCGTCTGGCTAGACTAGCTGTCAAGCTTCAGGAATGTGACTTCACCATTGAATACTTGCCTGGTTGGAAAAACAAAGTAGCTGACTGTCTTTCCTGGCTACCTGACAAGATGTGTGAGGATGGTGAGGTGTTTACTGAAGAAGTGGTGGCAAGTATTGATGAAATTCTTTCTGGTGTACATGGTGCCATCTCCAAACGTGAATGGTTGGAATCTTCTGACAAGGATCTTGAACTTCTAGCCGTCCACAGGATGATTAATAAAGGTGCCCTAAGAGAGAGTGTGTATTCTGATGATGTCAGACCTTATTCGAAAGTGATTGAGGAATTGTCTGTTAATTCAGATCGCATTATTGTCAGGCGTGAGCGTTTTGTTCCCCCTGTCATTTTGAGGTCTAAACTCATTGCCTTGGCGCATGAGGGCCACATGGGACAAACCTTTACTCTTAAAAGAGTCAGAGAAAATTTCTGGTAGCCCAGAATGGATTCCGATGTCAAGAGGTGGGTCGATAACTGCATTGCTTGCAAAAACTCTGAGAAAAGATTGAAATTAGGTGGTTCTGTTAAAGACACTTTTCATATGACTGAAGCGGATTCTGTTTGGGAGAAGGCCAGCCTTGATTTCATTGGTCCTTTCACATTTTTGGTTGAACATGAACAGTTTGCTGCTGTCTTGGTGGATGGCAAGTCACGTTGGTTTGAGGTTGTTTTTTTCGAAATATCAGCACAAAAACCACCATTGCCCTGTTGGAAGAAATGTTTAGAAGGGAGGGTGTTTCCCTTAAACCTTTCACTGATGATGGCACTCAGCTTACTTCCTGTGAAATGGAGTCCTTTTTGACTTATGTGGGGTGAAACATGTTTGTACGTCCTTATACAACCCACAAAGCAATGGTCAAGTTGAAAGGATCAACAGTTTGGTGAAGGGAACCATGGAATTAGCTAACAGGGCTGGGCAGAGTGTGCAAAGTGCTGTCAAGGACATGCTGTGGGCATACCGCACCACACCCAATGCTGCCACTGGTAAAACACCCTTTGTAATGATGAGAGGTAGGAAACCGTCCTCTAAGTTGTGCCATTCCTGGATGTGGAAGAGTGGTAGTCTCGCTACCACCACAGATACTGGTTTGTCTCCTAAGGAAGTATTTTTCAAAGTTGGAGATTTAGTCAAGGTCAAGCCAGGTGGTGTCAAATCTGGCCTTTCAAAATTTTGTGGTCCTTTCAAGGTTCTTCAGGTGGATCACAATTGGTTGAAGTTGGACAATATGCAAGTCTGGAACATGAGAAGGGTGGCTCTCTTTCAAAGGGGTGGTGGTAATTCTTCACCTGGAGCTGTTGTTCCTGATTTGCCTTTGTTGGATGTGAGACCTGAAGTCTCTAAAGTGCCTCCCCTGGAGATTAAAGGAGGTGTTAAATGTGATGTGCTGCCTTTTGCCAGACCAGAGAGAGGCAAGAGGTCCATGGGTTCTCCAAAGTGGCTCAAAGATGTTGTCACTCATTGATCTCATTTGTCACTATGTTGTTTCTCTTCTTTTGTTGTTGTGTGTGGGTGTGGGTGGTGTGTCCTGTGTGGGGTTCCTTTTGTGCTTGTTTCGTCATCCTTGCTCTGTGTTTGAAAGAAGGGGGATGTGTTATGCTGGGTCTTTAGTCTGTCTTCTCCCCTTACCACTTGTGTCTTGTCTGGAGTGGAATGTGGGGACTATGACATACTGGGGATTCTGAGTCAATTGGTGAAGATGGTCCATTGGTGTCTCTGCCCCTGGCATGGGGTTCCTGTGTGCCAATAAACCTACTAAATAATCTTCCCTGCAGTCGGTGTCTTGATTGGATGGAAGTGTCTACTACAATGAGGTTAGTAATCACACCTCTAATGTGAATCATGCTTGCCAGTGGTTGAGTCAATCTGTGGAGAACCAGCCTATGTGCTGTTGCTTTGGTGCAGCTAAGCTAGACAGAGAAATTGGTTGAGAGAGGAAGGTTGCGTTCAGGGGTAATGGTGGCTACTGGGAGGAATGTTAGTTTGGTCTTTAAGTGTGTTTTGGTCTGGGTCAGTGCTTGCATTCTGCTTTGTGGTTTCCCTCCCTAAGGGGCATGTGGGTGATGATGTACAAATGAGGGAGGAAAGTATGGTGACCTAGTGATGGTTGCTGTCTGAAGGCTGGATTATGGCCTTAGAATTGTCTATTTTTCCACAGCGAAATTTTGTATTCATTGAAACTAAGAAAAAGCACAGCATATTGGTCAAGGAATGTATATCCTTATCGAAAGTGGATTACGTCAGTTTTAATAGAGAATAGGCTAAGACTATGGCACAGATTGAGATTTCTAGTTGGCTTTCAAGGCTCATCCTTTGAAGCATCTGAGAGTTATTTCAATAAATCAGAGGGAACATGGCATATGAAGTTTTGTTACATGAACACTGGAGCCACGGCAATACTCGAAGGATTCAAGATTACCCACAGTGACCACATCAACAAGCCTGGTGGAGGGATCACCATCATACACAAGGAATCCATCCAATGCACCATCACAAAGGACGGCATCACCCCACTCATGGACCACCTCAACTTCCGATGTCAAGAGGTGGGTCGATAACTGCATTGCTTGCAAAAACTCTGAGAAAAGATTGAAATTAGGTGGTTCTGTTAAAGACACTTTTCATATGACTGAAGCGGATTCTGTTTGGGAGAAGGCCAGCCTTGATTTCATTGGTCCTTTCACGTTTTTGGTTGAACATGAACGGTTTGCTGCTGTCTTGGTGGATGGCAAGTCACGTTGGTTTGAGGTTGTTTTGTTGAGAAATATCAGCACAAAAACCACCATTGCCCTGTTGGAAGAAATGTTTAGAAGGGAGGGTGTTCCCCTTAAACCTTTCACTGATGATGGCACTCAGCTTACTTCCTGTGAAATGGAGTCCTTTTTGACTCATGTGGGGGTGAAACATGTTTGTACGTCCTTGTACAACCCACAAAGCAATGGTCAAGTTGAAAGGATCAACAGTTTGGTGAAGGGAACCATGGAATTAGCTAACAGGGCTGGGCAGAGTGTGCAAAGTGCTGTCAAGGACATGCTGTGTGCATACCGCACCACACCCAATGCTGCCACTGGTAAAACACCCTTTGTAATGATGAGAGGTAGGAAACCGTCCTCTAAGTTGTGCCCTTCCTGGATGTGGAAGAGTGGTAGTCTCGCTACCACCACAGATACTGGTTTGTCTCCTAAGGAAGTTTTTTTCAAAGTAGGAGATTTAGTCAAGGTCAAGCCAGGTGGTGTCAAATCTGGCCTTTCAAAATTTCGTGGTCCTTTCAAGGTTCTTCAGGTGGATCACAATTGGTTGAAGTTGGACAATATGCAAGTCTGGAACATGAGAAGGGTGGCTCTCTTTCAAAGGGGTGGTGGTAATTCTTCACCTGGAGCTGTTGTTTCTGATTTGCCTTTGTTGGATGTGAGACCTGAAGTCTCTAAAGTGCCTCCCCTGGAGATTAAAGGAGGTGTTAAATGTGATGTGTTGCCTTTTGCCAGACCAGAGAGAGGCAAGAGGTCCATGGGTTCTCCAAAGTGGCTCAAAGATTTTGTCACTCATTGATCTCATTTGTCACTATGTTGTTTCTCTTCTTTTGTTGTTGTGTGTGGGTGGTGTGTCCTGTGTGGGGTTCCTTTTGTGCTTGTTTCGTCATCCTTGCTCTGTGTTTGAAAGAAGGGGGATGTGTTATGCTGGGTCTTTAGTCTGTCTTCTCCCCTTACCACTCGTGTCTTGTCTGGAGTGGAATGTGGGGACTATGACATACTGGGGATTCTGAGTCAATTGGTGAAGATGGTCCATTGGTGTCTGTGCCCCTGGCATGGGGTTCCTGTGTGCCAATAAACCTACTAAATAATCTTCCCTGCAGTCGGTGTCTTGATTGGATGGAAGTGTCTACTACAATGAGGTTAGTAATCACACCTCTAATGTGAATCATGCTTGCGAGTGGTTGAGTCAATCTGTGGAGAACCAGCCTACGTGCTGTTGCTTTGGTGCAGCTAAGCTAGACAGAGAAATTGGTTGAGAGAGGAAGGTTGCGTTCATGGGTAATGGTGGCTAATGGGAGGAATGTTAGTTTGGTCTTTAAGTGTGTTTTGGTCTGGGTCAGTGCTTGCATTCTGCTTTGTGGTTTCCCTCCCTAAGGGGCATGTGGGTGACGATGTACAAATGAGGGAGGAAAGTATGGTGACCTAGTGATGGTTGCTGTCTGAAGGCTGGATTATGGCCTTAGAATTGTCTATTTTTCCACATCGAAATTTTGTATTCATTGAAACTAAGAAAAAGCACAGCATATTGGTCAAGGAATGTATATCCTTATCGAAAGTCGATTACGTCAGTTTTAATAGAGAATAGGCTAAGACTATGGCACAGATTAAGATTTCTAGTTGGCTTTCAAGGCTCATCCTTTGAAGCATCTGAGAGTTATTTCAATAAATCAGAGGGAACATGGCATATGAAGTTTTGTTACATGAACACTGGAGCCACCGCAATACTCGAAGGATTCAAGATTACCCACAGTGACCACATCAACAAGCCTGGTGGAGGGATCACCATCATACACAAGGAATCCATCCAATGCACCATCACAAAGGACAGCATCACCACTCTCATGGACCACCTCAACTTCAGACTCTAAAAAGACAGCAAACCACCACCAGGGGCACCCTCCAGGACAACATACAGCCTTCTGAAACCTCATCTCTGGCTTCATCGCCCCCTCGCCATAGACTCCAACAACTACATTTTCCTCAGTGACCTCAACTTCTATCTTGATGCTCATAATGATATCAACCCTACCAACCTTTTCAACAGCATGAACAACATTGAACTTACCTAACTCATCCATGATCCCACGCACACTGCAGGCCACATGCTAAACCCCATCTTCACCTCCAGTGACCGCATCACTAACAACCACACCACGGAGCTCACCTGGACCGACCACTCCATAGTCCACTTCAACATCACCAGCTCATGGACCTCCGCCCCCAGTCTGCCCAATGACCCCACCACAGCCGAAATAAAGACTCAAAAGACACATGGATCAATGCCCTCAACAACTCCCAGCCCATCTCATTCAGCAACCTATACCACAATTGGATCACCAACTGCGCCAACAACATGCCTTCCATCTGCAACAACACCCACAGAAGGTCCACCAAGCAGGCTAGCTGGCACACTGAAGACCTCAGAACCAGATAACAACACTTCAAACAATGGGAAAGGAAATGGCACACCAGCAAGAACATGACTGACAATACCGCCTTCAAGACAGCCCTCAACCTCTACCACAGACAGTTGAGAGAAATGAAGAAAAAGGGCTTAGCCTCATGCCTTAAATCAAGCTCCAATTACAGAAAAGAACTCTTCAACATTGTCAAAGAATTGTCCAACACCTCAGCTGCACCGAACAACATTACCCCTTCACAGGAACTCTGCAACAACCATGCAAACTTCTTCCACAACAAGATCGCCGACATCTACAGAAACTTAAACCCCAGCCTAAGGCCACTAACTTCTTCAACCAACACAACAACTCCGCTGCCACCACAGACATACAACTAACTGAATGGAGGCAGCTCGCCTCATAGGACACCGCCTCCATCATAAACTCGGTCCACTTAAGAGCCCCAACCGACCTGTGCCTTTACCACATCTTCAACCTAGGCGAAGGGAGAATCATCCACGTACTCGCCACCTTGTTCAACACCTCAATTGCCATGACCATCTTCCCCAATCACTGGAAATACGTAGATGTCAACGCCCTACTAAAGAAACCATCAGCAGTCCCCAGCGAACTCAACAACTACCGACCGATCTCCTTGCTCCTTTTCCCGGCCAAAGTGTTAGAAAAAGTCACCAACCAAAAACTCTCCTCACATCTGGAATGGAACCTCCTACTCGACTCCTCCCAATCCGGACTCCGCAGCAACCTCAGCACCGAGACAGCCCTCATTGTGGCTTCTGACGACATCCAAGCCCTACTCGACCGAGCAGAGACTGTGGCTCTGATCCTCCTAGACCTCTCAGCAGCATACGATAGTCTCCCACCACACATTCATCACAAGGCTGCTCAACATAGGCATCAAAGAAGCTGCTCTCAGATGGACTGCCTCTTTCCTCACTGGAAGAACGCAAAAAGTCCACCCTCCTCTTTCCCCTCTGAACCCAAGAAAATCATCTGTGGAGTACCCCAAGGATCCTCGCTAAGCCCAACCCTTTGCAACACTTCTATGACACCTCCGGCCAGCATCGCCAAAACCCACAGACTCAACATCATATCTTATGCCGATGACACACAACTCATCCTTTCCCTCTCCGAAGACACCACCAAGACCAACCTCCACAACTGCATGACAGTCGTCGCCAACTGGAGGAAGGACAACTGCCTGTAGCTCAACTCGGACAAGACAGAGGAAAGAAAATCACCCCATGGGATGCATCCCAATGGCCCTCAGAAATTGGACCAACACCTACCCCTACTGACCATGCTAGGAACCTAGGCATCATTCTTGACAACAAGCTAAACATGATGACTAAGGTCAACTCTGTCTCCTCCTCCTGCTTCTCCATCCTCCACATGCTTCATAAGATATTCAAATTGCTGTCCCAAAGCTCAAGATGCACTATCCTCCAGGCCCTCATCTCCAGCAGACTGGACTATGGCAATGCTCTCTACGCAGGGATCGCAGCTGACTTCCTTCAATGACTACAGACCATACAGAATGCCATAGCCAGACTTGTCCTGCAACTCCCTAGAGAAACCAACATCACACACTACCTCAGGGAACTCCACTGGCTCTCTCTAGAGAAAAGATGCCAATTCAAGCTCCTGACCCACGCATGCAAGGCCCTACACAACTGCAGACTCACATACTTGAACCACCGCCTGAACTGCCATCATCCCATCTTTTTCCTCCGCTCTGCATCTCTTTCTCTAACCCTCACCCCTGCATCCAATGTAGCAGAGGTAAAGATCGCTCCTTCTCCTACCTAGCAGCAAAGACATGGAATGAGCTACCCTTTCATCTATGGGCTACCCATCTCTTTCAGAGTTCTGAAAGTCCCTGAAGATCTGGCTATTCCACTAATCAACTGGACCCTGCCAGCACCTGGATACCCTCACGGATGAAAAGAAACACTCTACAAATCTGATTCGTTGATTTACTGGTCTAGAATGATTTTTAGGTTTGCTGGCCACAATACTCTCACATGTAAAATATATCAGCTACTGTTCGTGAGCGGCAGATTCAGTATTGGGCAGCCACAATTTGCACCTATGGAATTGTCCTCAGCACAGAAACTTCATGCAGTAATAGGATGTCACAAAACGTTTCAGATGACTTCACATCTGGTTGCCAGAACACTGAGGCACAATATCACCTTTCGTATAACATCAGAGTGAGTGTTTTAAAATCTTTAGAAACACAAATAACATTTAAGTGCAAACATCACCTTTCAAACATTCAAAATCATCATATGTGAAAAGTAAGCCAGATCATTTGATCAAATTTAGAAGAAGACTAATTTAGATTTAAAATCACCCTTACTGCAACATCAGCACAAGTGTGCAGAAACTGTTAAAACAACATATAGAACTTAGGAGGAAAATTATATTTAGTTTTAAAATCAGATTTTGGTACAAAATCACTTAAGTGCAAACTCAGTCTTGGAGCAACATCAACAGCAGTCTTAAACTACTTGTGTGAGCAAAACAAATCACATTTAGGTTCAAAATTGCTATTGATACCAAATATCATGATGTCATTTGAGATGTCATCAGTACTGTCACTGAGCATGTCATGAGTGATGTATTATATGAGGTAATAAGCAGTGTGTTGCGGGGGCATAAGTTATAATTAGCGCAGCTAACTGTAACTGCTGAATTTCACTGGTTTTGTATGAGTGAAATCTGAGCTTAACTATAACATCCCTGTAACCTTTGATATTTTCAGTAAATTTCTAAGGTTTTTAAAAAATTCTATTTCCTAACTATAAGGTCCCTGTGAATTTATTAGCTTTTTTAAAATGTTGTTTCCTAACTATAACATCTCTGTAACCTTTGGGAACATGGCGGTCGGCTGAGGCCGGTCGGGAGAGACCACTGAGGCTATGTAGGCGGAAATGCGCATCAGGTCTCCTACCTCGGCTTGATTATTCTTTTGTCCACTGAATTCGGGCCTGAAACCCTGCTGGTGTACGGCGGATGATACAGCAAGAGGCTCCACGGTGCTGCATTGCGGCAGCTCAGCTCAGGAGGTTTCGAGTCACCTGGAGTGCTCTTCCGAGACGCGGAGACGCGCTTGGCAACGTTGTGGGCAGAGTCAGCACAAGCGCAGGAGGAGGAAGGAAGGATTGGTCGAGGCAGCTACAGCATACCGCGGAAGTGGGTGAGAGAAATACTTTGATGGATATTGCTCCCGTGGGTCCTGAGGGTAAGTGCATTCCATTAACTTGCCCTCAGACTGCCTGCAGCGGGGAGAGGCAGGCAGGGTGGCAGAGCGAATTTGGGGTGCAAGGGAGACAGGCCCAAGCAGGTAAGCCTCAGGAGGGGAGAGAAATAGATACTCTCTGAGGTCGCAAAAAACTTTATGGGCATCCAATTTAATAACCCCAGAGTTTGAGAAAGCCTCTAATCCCACAGCAAGTCTGCCCATTAAGCATATAAAAACCCACAAGCCCCACAAACCCAACCTAAATAGAAAGGTGGTAGACAGGTCCACTCCAGCTATAACCACTACTGGGATCTCAGCTAGACTGGAGAAGCAGAATCAGTCAAGTTGCAAGTCAAAAACAATTACCCCCTCATTAAAAGCGTATTTTAAGGCCAGACTGGAGTTGAGGAAAGAGGGGGAAGGGGAGGCAAGGAGTAGCCCAATGAGCAGCAGTAACTCCACTACTAGGAACCAACTCAGCTTGCTGAGTGGGGGTGAGATAGCTAATATGGAGTCAGGGGAGGCTGAAAAGGACAAGACATCAACGTACTTTGCAGTTCCCACGAAAAATACGTTTTCGGCCCTAGAGTTGGCAGATCTGGAGCAGGGCACGGAAGATGTAAGGACCAAAGAAGGAAGCATTGTACCCACTGAGACTGAGGTTTTAGTTGAGAAGGGGCCGGAGGGGACAGACACCCTGCAGGGCATGTTAGGTCAGTTAGCAAGAGAGATTAAAGAGCGCTTCTCGATTTCCGAATCAAATCAAAAGGAGATTCAGACTAGTTGTTTAAATCTGGAAGTAAAACTCGAAAGTTTAGCGCAGCGTACTCAAGAACTAGATAGCAATGTTTTAAGTCTGCAGACAGCAATGTAAGAAAACACCCAAGAAGTAGCACGCCTGAAATTGAGAGAGAAGATGTTTGCTGACAGGATGGAAAGGTTAGAGAATAACGCACGGAGAAATAATATCAGAATTTTGGGAGTTGCGGAGGGCGCAGAAGGTACAGATAATAAATGTTTTGTGATAGATCTGATGAGAAGCTCATTTCCGCAAGAGGAGCGGCTTGCTAACCTACAGGTGGCTATACAGCGCATACACAGGGACCCCTTTAACCTGCGCCCAGGACGGAAGAGCCCTCGGAAAATTCTGGTGAACTTTCTATCGTACACTGTAAAAGAGAGCCTTCTAATCTGGCTCTGAGGGAGAAAACATTACAAGCAAAGGAGGTCACTTTTAAGATCCGATCAGATATCTCGAAAGAGATGGCAGACAGGCAATGGGAGTTGGGAAACAGAATGGGGGAACTGAAAGCACTTGGCGCGAATGTTCAACTAAAATTCCCGCAACGTTGAGAGTGATGTGGCAGAATAAAATGCATAACTTTTCAGATCCGGCGGACGTAGACAATTTCTTAATTCAGATAAAAAAGGGGGAGACCCAGGAAAAATAGTTTTGGTTTATTGCCTCCGGGGTAAGCTCAAATGGGCCATGGGTAGGCCTGGTTGCAGGAGGTGGAGGGTTCCCGGCGGGAGGAGCACTGAGGGTGGGGAGCAGAGGGGAAAAAATGTAAAAAAATATTCTTGGTCCTCAAGTTCATACAGCAGAATAGCACCGCTTAGACGTAATCGCCTCTTAAGCGAAAATGAAAAAGAAAGAAATTACAACAAAATGCAGCAAATATTTAAAAGTAAAAAAATTTTAAGAATGAGCACAAAGGGTGAAGGGTTAACGGTTTTTGAAATTTTGTGTTGGAATGTGAATGGAATGAGGGTTAGGAAGAGGCAACAGGCTATTCTGCACTACCTAAAGCAACAAAAAGCTCAGTTAATCCTACTGCAAGAGACACATCTTAGGAGTCAGGAGTGTGAAGATCTCTTTTCTAAACAAAAGTGGGTGGAAAGTTTCGTAGTCACAGACCAGGCACATTGCACTAAGGGGGTAGCGTTATTAGTCAGAGCGAAATCAGGAGTTGAGTTGGTTCGCCACAAGACAGATAAGGGGGGCCGTTGGATCGTGGCAGAGGTCAAAATAAGCCAGAAGTTATTTACGATGGCGAGCTACTATGGCAAAACATTGATGATAATTTGCATCTGGTAAACATGTTTTCAACTCTGGTTGATTTTAAGGCACCTATAATTTTAGGGGGGATTTTAACATCCTTTTGGATAACACTCTGGATAGATCCTCCGCACGACTACAAATTAATTCCCCGAACATAAGGGCATATCTGGTGGACATGCTGGAAAACTATAATTTGTGCGATGTTTTCCGCAGAATTAAAGGGAATAGTAGGGATTATACTTTCCACAGTAAAAAAAAGAGCCATTATTCAAGGCTGGATTATTACTTCATGGACAGGAGCGAAGTGGAGAAAGTGGTAGAAATAGAGCACCTCCCTATCAATATTTCAGACCATGTGCAATTCTTCTCAAATTGGAATTGCAAGATTCACGGGGCCCAGGAGAAGGACAATCAATAGAAGGATTCTACTACAGGAGGGGGTGGTCTCAAAATTGACACACGGTTCAGAGGAGTTTTTCTCTATCAACCTGCCATCAGCACCCCTGAATGTAGTGTGGGACGCATATAAAGCTTGGTTAAGAGGGGAGATAAAAAGTATATCGGTGAAGTGGGCAAGGGAGGAGAGAAAGGAATTTTCTAGTCTGGAGGAAAGGATAAGAGAGTTAGAAAATATACTGAAGAGGGATGGCTTAAGTGATGAAGATAGGAAGGTGACAGCCGCAGCAGTGGAGGTACTACAGGTGAAATTTAGGGTTAAGATGGGAGATAAGGTGCGACAACAATGGGAAGTAAGTAGAGCCAGGGATATAGTGCAGGGGGAGTGCTGTGGGAAAATTGTTGGCATGGAAGCAAGGTTAGAGACGAATCGAAACTACGTCAGAAGGATTGAAGTGGATGATTTCGGGCATACTACCGAAGATTGCAGCAGGATAAGGGAGGTCTTCAGGGAGTTTTTTCAGGATCTATTTACGGAAGATCTCGTAATAAATAGAGCAGAGATAGATGCCTGGCTCCAGGAGAAGCAGCTCCCTAAATGAACCTTAGAACAGCAGGGTTATCTGTCTCAGGAGATAACGGGTAGCGAGATACTTACCATTGTTAAGAAAATAAAGAAAGCCAAGGCTGCAGGCCCCGATACAATCACTGGCGAAGTTTATTCTGGAATTATTGATGGGATTGTTCCAGTTTGGATTAAACTGTTCAATTCTATCCTGGTAGAAGGCATGCCTATACCGGAGTCATGGAATGAAGCAGTTATAACGCTTATCCCGAAGCCAGGTAAAAGCACCCTCCAATGTCAATCATTCCACCCCATTTCCCTACTCAATCCTGATTATAAAATCTTTACCAGCATACTGGCAGCACGTATTAACAAGGTAGTTGGGCACCTAATACATGAAGATCAAAAGGGGTTTATACCTGGGAGGAACTTGAGGGAGTTCAATCATGCCTTGATTGGCACCATAGACCTAGCTACAACAAAAGGTCTCCTCCTTGCGGTTGTGACGGTAGATGCTTCGAAGGCATTCGACCGGGTCAATTGGAGCTATCTCATGGCAGCAATGGATCATTTTGGTATGGGTAAAGCAATGATAGGCACGTTAGAGAAGATTTACAACAGTCCAACTGCTCGCATTCTAGTGAATGACAGCCTATCACACTCTGTGAAGATAGAAAGAGGGACAAAGCAAGGTTGCCCTTTTTCGCCCATACTTTTTGATCTTTTTGTTGAGCCTTTTGCTCAAAGTTTGAGGCTGAATAAGGGCATAAAACCATTTAAGTTTGAAACCTTCTCAAAGAAAATCGCGTTATACGCGGATGATTTAATGCTCTTTACCTCGGATGTGCACTCAGCGTTACCTCAACTTATGGCTGAGGCAAGAGAATTTGGTACCCTTTCAGGCTATAAAGTTAATGAGGAAAAGATGGAAGTAATGGGGTGGAACCAAAATGAAGGGGAAATAAGAAGTGCTACAGACATGAGGTACTTGGGAATCTATATAACTAGGTACCTAGGGAAACTGACTACCGTAAACTTTGAGAAGATAAGCCAGGAAGCAGGGAAACTGTTAAAAAGGTGGCAGAATCTTCCACTGTCTATTTACGGGAGTATAAACTTGGTTAAAATGTCCCTCCTGCTAAAAATCACCTTCCTGTTTGATAACATTCCCTTAAACTTTGAGAAAAAAGGCATATTGGCTTTACAAGGGAAAATAACGTCTTTTATTTGGGCCAATAAGGGTGTGCGTCTTTCTTGGAAGAAGTTGAGGAGGAAGGCAGGCGTAGGGGGGTTAGGGCTTCCCGACTTACAATTATATTGTTGGGCCTTTCAACTCAAAAATAATAGAATGTTATTATCCTGCCCAGATGAGACTTTAGTTGGTGGAATGTATAAAGCAATGCTTTACGAGCTGTCCGCGGAAGGCTTCCTGTACAAATTTGGGGCCCCAAAGTACTTTAAGAAGGTCAGACTAAAATGCCTTAAAGCGGCGGCTAAGATTTGGTACGAAGTTAGATCTGTTGTGGGTATCCCATATTACAGCACGTGGTCATATATATGGGGCTCCCCTGGCGCTCCAGAATTTATGCTAGATTCTCTCGCAGACCCTTTGAGACGGAGTGGTATAAGTAGATGGGTGCACCTGTTAGACGCAGATCATAACTTGAGTTGGGAGTACTGGAATCACAGGACCGAAGGGAGAATCTCTAGATTTAAAATATTCCAAATAAAATCATGGATGAAAAATCAAGACTGGATAAGTAAAAGCCCCAACCAAATGGAAACGGACCTTCAAAACCTACAGGCTAGGAAGAAGGAAGTAGCATTATGGTACTCACATCTACTTATGGCAGCCAGCAAAAGGATGAGAGCTCCCTTTTCGCCATGGGAAGGATACTTGCCGTATGCTGAGCTGGAAGAATTATGGCAAGTATCTTTATCTACGCTTTATATGACAGCTGCATTAAGGAAGAACCACTTTTTTACTCCCCACAGAATATATTGGACCCCCAAAAATTGGCTAAATTTAAAAGAAATGGCGACTCCAAATGCAAGCGTTGTGGAAGAGCTGATGCAGACGACATGCATATGTTTGCCACCTGTCCAGAGCTTGAAGTGTTTTGGCTGGCTGTTGGTAAGACCATTTCTGACGTGATTGGTACCAAAGTGGAGGTAAGCACGGATTTAATTATGTTTGGGATAAGGCCGCAAGACCTAAAGGGCTCATGTCTTTATGTAAAACAAAGGCATTTGATGTTCTACCTAATCCTCATAGCAAGAAGGAAAATTTGTAAATTATGGACTGAAAGCTCCGTCCCCTCGTGGCAGGAGTGGAGGAGCTCAGTGACCTTCTTTGAGAAGGTGGATAGGAGAGAATCTACAAGAACCGCTGGGGGCATGGTATGGGACTTATTTAGCACTGGATAAAATCACTGGTCCGATGATTACATCCTCTCATAGCATTGGGCTTAGGAAGCAAGCCGCACAAGAAGGGGCCCAATAAACAACGCTTGTTTTTGTTGCTTGAAGAAGTTAGTCCAATCCACTAGGCACCAGGGTCATCACAACGTGCAAGGTGCTTATTTTGAGATTGGAGAAGGTATGAGGACCAAAAAAAAAAAAAAAACATACTGTCACTGAGCATGTCATGAGTGATGTATTATATGAGGTAATAAGCAGTGTGTTGCGGGGGCATAAGTTATAATTAGCGCAGCTAGCTGTAACTGCTGAATTTCACTGGTTTTGTATGAGTGAAATCTGAGCTTAACTATAACATCCCTGTAACCTTTGATATTTTCAGTAAATTTCTAAGGTTTTTTTTAAATTCTATTTCCTAACTATAAGGTCCCTGTGAATTTCTTAGCTTTTTTAAAATGTTGTTTCCTAACTATAACATCTCTGTAACCTTTGGTTTTTTAAGTGAATTTCTAAGGTTATTTAAAATGTTTTCCTAACTATAACCTGTAACCTTTGAGAGTGTGTGTGAATGAGTGCATGAGTGTCTCAGTGGGTGTGTGAGGGAGTATGTGAGTATCTTAATAGCGTGTGAGTGGGTATGTGTGTGTCTGTATGGGTCTGGGAGTACCTGCATAAGAGTCTCACTAGGTGTGTAAGTAGGTGTATGAGTGTCTGAGTGGGTGTGTGAGTGGGTGGGTGAGTGTCTGAGTGGGTCTGTGAGTAGGTGTGAGAGTGTCTCAGTGGGTTATGCGTGCCTCAATGAGTGTGTGAGTCAGTCTGTGAGTGAGCACATGAGTGTCTTAATTGGTCTGTGAGTGGGTGCATTAGTCTCTGTGTGGATGCGCGAATGTCTGAGTGTGTCCATGAGTGGGTCTGTGAGTGGGTGCATGAGTGTCTGGTTGGGACTGTGAGTGGGTGCATGAGTCTATGTGTGGGTCTGTGAGTAGGTACATGAGCCTCTGAGTGGGTCTGGGAGTAGGTGAATGAGTGTCTCAGTGCGTCTGTGAATGGATACATGAGTCTCTGAGTGGGTCTGTGAGTGGGTCTGTGAGTCGGTGCATGAGTGTTTGGCCAGGACTGTGAGTGAGTGCATGAGTCTGAATGGGTGTGTGAATATGTATGTGAGTCTCTCACTGGGTCTGTGAATGTATGCAGACCCTGGGGCCCAGCCACAGTACAGTGGGGGAGCGGGCCCACTATACTCCAGGGAAAGGTTTTTATTATATAGTATAGGGGTGGGGGCTGCCCACTATGGGCATGGTTATGGCCCCACCCCACCCAAAGGAGGCAACCGTCTTTCTACCCTTGGGGGGCAGATTGGGGTAATTACCTCTGATCTGCTCCTCCAGAGATGCAGAAAGACCCGTATATGCCAGGGAAGGCTTTTGTTTAATATTGAGGTGGGTTCCCAACCCAATGGCAAGCTAGAGGACTTTGATTCTTTTGGGTGTTAGTTTTACATAAGGACCAGGAAAGTATAGCTAACTCCTAGTATCGTCCCACTTGAATTGGTGAACGGCTGCACTTTTTAGGCTTGGGAATGCTGCCACCTGGCAAAAACTACTAGACCCAGACAGTTCTTAAAACTAGACATCTGTGGGAGTCTAGGGTGGTGTGCTTCACATACATCCCACCCAATTTTCTTAGGCGCAATGCCCTGCAAACCTCAAATGTTGACTAAAAATACATTTTTCTCACATTTCTGTGAGGAAAATTTCTAGAATATGTGGTGAGCCACATATTTCCCATCACACAGCATTTCCCCAAGTCTCCTGATAAAAATGGTACCTCACTTGTGTGGGTGGACCAAGAGAACTTGACAAAAAAAGCCCTAAAGTGCTATGAAGTGAGATCAGAAATAGGGTTAGCTGAGGAGTTTTGGGGTTGTGATTTGTCGCCTCGCATGGAGACCTACCAACCTCAGACATTTTCGAAAAGTAGACAACCACAGGATTCCAGGGTGTTATGTCTTGTGTGAATCCCATGAGATTGTCTTACACAGAATGCCCTGCAAGCCTCAAACTTTGCCTGAAATAACACATTTTAATTACATTTCTTTGATGGAACCTCCAGGAATACACGGGAATCCAGACTCTTCCTAACACCCAGCATTGCTCAATTAGTGCTGATAAAAATGCTGTGACACTTGTGTGGTTGGGCTTAGTGCCCATGCCAGGAACGGATCAAACCAAAGTCAATAAGAGTCCTAACGCAGGGTCTCCCATTGATCTTGGTCTGAGCCATTCCTGTATCGGGCACTAGGCGCAGTCACACAAGTGGTGCAGCGTTTTTATCGGCACAAGTGGGGTAATGCTGGCTATTAGGAATTTTGTGGATTCCTGAACATTCCAAATGTTACCATCACAGAAATGTAAGGAAAATGCATAATTTCAGGCAAAGTTTAAGGTTTGCATGGCATTGTGGGTAAATGTATGTTAGACCTGGACCTTTTGTGACAGGTTTATCCCCAAACGTTTTGCCTTTTGCCTCCTATTTTTCTGACCCTGTTTTCTTTGGCTATAGGATTCTGGCCAATTTACCACTGCTAATCAGTGCTAAAGTACATATGCTCTCTGTATAAATTGTGACAATGATTGGTTATCCATGATTGGCATTTTTGATTTACTGGTCCCTAGTAAAGAGCACTGTGTGTGCCAGGGCCTGTAAATCAAATGCTACTAGTGGGCTTGCAGCACTGGTTGTGCCACCCAGATGAGTAGCCCTGTTAATGTGTCTCAGACCAACCACTGTAGTGTCTGCATGCTCAGTTGTGAACTGCCATGTTGTCCTGGCAAGTGCACCCACTTGCCAGGCCCAAACCTTCCCTTTCCTTTAATGTAAGGCATCCCTAAAGTAAGTGTGGGCGGAGTACGCGGAGTGGCACTCCGCGGAGTTCCACGGAGTTAAAAAAAAACTCTGTGGAACTCCGCTCCGCTCCAGCGACAATTAAAAAAAAAAAGACAAAAAACCCACTTACCTGCTCTCTAGCGTTTGCGGGACGCCCTCCTCCTCATCATAGTGTCTCCTTGCCGCCATCCTCCTCGATGCCGGTCGCAAACCCCTACATTTTACGTCTTGCGTGGACTGCCCATGCATGCAAAGCGTAGGGGTTTGCAGCGAGGACGGCGGCGAGGAGGAGAGACACCAAGGCGAGGAGGAGGGTGGGCCCCAGATGCCAGAGAGCAGGTAAGTGGTTTTTTTGGGGGGGAGGCTATGGCGCAGGGGCTAAAAGGCGTACTCCGCTCTGCCACGGAGTCAGAGTTTTGCCTCAACTCCGCGTTCCCAATGGAGCGCGGAGTTGGTAAAACTCCACAAACTCCCCTGGCGGAGCAGAGTACGCCGCCCGGGCTTACCCCAAAGTAGGCACAAGGTACCCCCATGGGCAGGGTGCAGTGTATGTGACAGGTAGGACATGTACTGTTGTGTGTGACATGTCCTGATAGTGAAATACTGTGTAATTCGTTTTTCACTATTGAAAGGCTATCTGTCCCATAGGCTTATCATTGGGGTTGCACTGTAACATTTTTACATGTGTAACTTGCAATAGGGACAAGATAGGAAAATGGAGTTTAGACTCTCTGAACTCAGAATTTATTAACACACCTTTTGGTAAAGGTGTTTTTTAAATCCAGTGTTTAAAAATGCCACTTTTAGAGGAGTTGTTTCGTAGAAGGCAAGGGGCACTTTATTCATGTTTTTGTTTAGCACGGTAGTTGCGGTGTGGGAGTGACGGGGGGTTTTAGTAGGGGATGAGTGAATAGGGTAGTGCATGCATAATGTCATACTCACTTATCTCTTTGAAATGACGGTTTAGATGTTCTTTTATTGTCATTGCAGTTACCCCTGACGAAGGCCAAAATGGCCCGAAATGCATTGGGTGAAACAACGTGAGGGCTGCCATGATGAATTGTTCACTTTTACATGTTGATGTGAAAGCCCGGATGGGCACGCAGAAAACAGTTGAAACATTAAATGGAATAAAGAATTACAGTAGCGTCACGCTGTCTTTGTGGTGATCACAATTGATTGGTCTAAAGTATGGATGAGTTTCGGATAAAAGACTGGTTTACTTTTTGGATTAACTTGGTGAAGATTTGGAGAAAAATAAGTGTAACGGTTTACAGATAGGATCGGATCCTACACATCGCAGTGCGACTGCTGGGCACGTTAGCCACGTGCCTTTTTGGGTTCATTTATCATAGAGCCGTGATTTTTGGTATTGATCACGGTAGCAGCTCGCACGCAAACCAAAATAAAACTACAGAGGCATCACGAACTAATCTAAGGGAAGGAGTGCATTCTGCTTTAATATATTCTTTGCGCTTTTAAAAAGTGAACATTTTCTTACTTTACCATTCTGTGTCCCTCTGGCTGTTTGTGTAATCAGTATCTGGTGTGTGAGTGACAGGAGCTGAGATGTGCATTCACTCTAGACAGTCACTGCGGGGGGTATGAGGTGTGCCCTGCCTTGTCTGGGTGATTCATTGCAGGACTGAATAGACATGGTCTGCATTTAGAGTGGTGGGAGGAGTTTTGCTTAAACCTGAATAGGCTGTGTCTCCTTTTTTACAATGCTGTCTCCTCCCCCTGTGGCCATGCTGCACCAGGGAGGACAGGAGTGATTGGGACTGGGTTCAGAGACCCTTGCCACAAAGAGAACAAATACATTTTGGGGTATAAGTATTACACCTACAGCCCTGTGACTTTAGATTACTTCATGGAACAAGAGGACCCTGCCAAGTAGAAGAGCAAAAGGACTGTGTGAGGAGCGCTAACTTTTCTGAGTGAGGGGTGGGTTGGCCTGCAGTTGCTGCTTCTGTCTGTGGTGGAGGAAAAGGACTGACTCTTTTTGCACTGCTTCAGTGTCCTGCTTGTGAAGAATCTCCAAGGGCTTTCCGGTCAGAATACTTGTGTCATCGCAAAGTTGAAGCATGGATTCTTAATGAATCGTTTGCAAATGTCAACACAATTATCCTGTAGCGTCTCAAGTGCAGAAATATCTGGACACCCACTTATCATGAGCTCAGTCTCGGTCTCCCAATTGTAGTCTGTCTGTTAAGCCAGAATCCACCAAACTTGTACTCCTAGGGGGTGCCGAACGTTTTAGTACCAGGGAGGGTTATTCTTGGCAGAGCCCTGCCAGTGCAAGCGTCTATTGCGCGTTAAAAAAATTAAAGGGTCATTTCGTGTCTTAGAACCAACCGCTACTGAGCTCAGAGCACAAGAAACAAACATTTCTTTTTGCAAAAATGCCTGATGTCAGATTGTTTCTTTTGTTGTCTTTGTCTTCTTCTAGGAAATCCGATGCTGGAGCGGTCGCCTGGTCAGATCAGGATCGGGGAGCAGCTGCAGCATGAAGCAGAGACCTGAGGATGTCTGGAAAAGCGTGATGGAGGGACTTGGCGAACGGAATAAGGTGAGTGCAGGACACAGAGTCCAAGCAGGAAACTAGGGTGGGATCAACCTTTTAATAGAAAACAACACCTGTTGATTCTTGGCAGTTTCTCCACATGAGCTTGATTGGCAAGTGCACCTGCTGCCAGGGTCATGTACAATTCAGCTTGAGAAGAGTAATTATTCTTGGAGTGCTCCTCCTGCTGCTGCCAGGGTCATGGAAAGGTCAACTTGAGCAGAGTAATTAGTCTTGGAGTGCACCTGCTGCTGCCCCTAGGGTCATGGAATATACAGATTGGGCAGAACAATTAGTCTTGACAGTTTCTCCTCATGAATGTGATTAATAGGTGCACCTGTCACTGTTGCCAAGATGGTGGAGCCTTCTTATGGATTTGTAATGAGCAGGCTATTGACTTTTCAGTTTAGTCAACTGACTGCTAAGGCCAATAGTCCCCTCCATGCCACCAGGGAAGGCACACACAGCAACCCACATTACAGAGTAAGCATGCAACTTGGGGAAGGGGAAGAGAAATGGAGAAGGGGAAATGCCCACCCAAATCACAGGGGCATAGAGGGCCGTGCAATGGTTGGGGTCATGACAGGCAAACCTGGATCTCAGGCCAAGTCGTGGCTCAACGTTGCCGGCTTGACTCTCGACTACATGTCGGTAAACATATAGAGATTTTTGACACAAATTCTCAAAATGGTCTCAAACTTTTGGGTCTTTTTCCAGAAGGTCCTTTTGGGCTCTTGAAGGGTCCACAACACCAATCCAAGATTCTAGAATCTCTGAGTTGCTCCTTGGGAAGTTGGGACTACAATGAACCTGGCCAAATCCTTTAAAGTCCAATGAACACTGTCCAGCTGGGTTCTTCTTGGAGGAGATGATGCAAGGGGGGCTCTTATAACCTATTGCTTTCAGGGAGTCCACTCCTAAAACTTTCAGAGTCAGGCAAAGTCCAAAGAGTGCAGCAGGTGCAAACCTTCAGAGTGCAGAGAGAGGGCTGCTCTCCCATATATATCCAGGCTTCTGGGCTAGCAAGCAGGGGGGCACCCCTGACCAATGGGGTGCAGAGTGCCACCCTGAATGATGACCACTTCCCCTGAAGTGTGGCAAATTCTTGTCCCAGAAAGCACTGTTCTTTAAAAACCAAAATAGAGAAAATCTCTCATGGAGCTTAAGGTCTGGCTAACCCAACCTACAGGTGCGGCTAACTTTCCCTAACACTCCCATTCTTCCCCTCTGCTAATTCAATTACAGGGGCTCCCATCTGGTTGAGGTACAGGAAGTGAGCGTGGGCCTGGGGCCTGTCCTAAGTGTCTTTCCCTCTTTGAAGATCAGTTTGGCTACCCAGCCTACTTCCTGCCTTTTGCTCTGCAGCTTGCAGATCTCCTCCCACCAGATGTCTTTTTGTTTCAGTTTAGGCCCCTTCATACCTCATCAGAGCAGCTTAGTTCAGCCTGTCAAAGGCTGGCCAATCAGGAGAGGCTACTCTAGAGCTGGATTTAGGCACATCAGAAAAGCAAGTTCTATTACTTATTTTCTTTCATAGCTCTGATAAATCTAACCTTGACAAGTTGCTGGACTTATTCTAACTAATATTTAGACACTTTGAAATATCATTTTAGGTCACGCCTGTCAACAGTTAGACTTTATTAAAGTTGAAAAAGGCCTTTCCATGTTAGCCTATGGAGCTAATGTACTACAATGGGGTAAAACAAAATTAGCAGTTTTTCCCTCACCAGGGCATATAAAACATATTTTATAATGTCCCTGCTTATTGTTACAAGGCACCCTACCCCTGGGGCACCTAGGGTAGACCCTAGGGGTGACTTATATGTACAAATAAGGCAGTTTAAGACTTTGGAAGTACCTTTAATTCCAAAGTCGAATTTGCATATAAATTTAATTCAAAAGCAGCCTGCAAAGCTTAAAATGACAGCAGGCCACACAGCAGTGGCACACTTAAGTGCATTAAATCTGCTAGGCCTCTTAACCTACATGTCCTACCATATACTCTGGGCTTACATGTAGGTTGTCATACTAATTGTAATTACACCCAGTTGCCTTTTAAACAGAGCACTGGCCTGGTTAGCAGAGTGTATCGCAAAAAAGGAAGAAGGGTGACTAGGAGCTGATAAAGGTCTAGTACCCGTTCTCCAAAAGACTATATATGTTTTCAAAGGGGGTTACTGTTCCTAAAAAGGCACAAAAAGAATAAAGGGGGAGAGAGAAGTTCTAGGTGCTGGTCAGATTATGAGGGACAGTCAACAAGAGTGTTTCTTGTTTCCCTCACACATCCCTGGGGATGTCATGCTTCATCATCGGGCGGGTGTTCCTCGTCGGGCTGGCGCTGCAATCCCCTACGGGTCCCCCGAAGGGTCCATTTAGCTGAGATCTTTTGGTTTTTTGCTGTTTGGTGAGTGTGAGGGTGTCCTAGTGGGGTGGTGAATAGTGAGTTCAAAAGTGAGTTAAAACTGGGGTGGGGTTATCAGACTGGTTTTAATAAAAAAGATTCCCCTGTCAGATTAAAAAGCCCATAGGTTGGCACTACTATGGAGGTAACAATGTCCACTAGTGGCTCACAAGAGAGGTCAACATGTTTCGTGCCTTTATTGGTCAAAATGATCCATGGTGCTTCATCAGAACCAAAAACAGTGAGAAGATGGTGAGCCAACTCCACAAATAATCTCAGGGTGAGTGGTCCCCCTCTAATAGCGTGGTATCTACTCGTGACTAATATAACTGGTGGTTGCACCTAATCGTCATGTTAATCAAATTTCATGGGTTCATGCAAGGTGGAATGCACAGTTGTGGGGGTTTTGCTGAGTGCGCTCCTTGCAGCACCTACCCTCGACCCTGCGTGCCAGAATGGTTAGCAGAGCTTGGTTAGCAGAGCCCAGGGCACAATCAGAGTCCCTAACCACCAGTATTACAAAAAAATGGGGGCCATCAAGGCAAAAAGGATGACTTTCTCACACCTTTATGATCCACAGGATGTTGGAGAAAAAGGATATGAACTTAGCTTGGGTACCTTACATAGACAAAAAGCTATGGGGGCCCGAGTGCGAACCCAAATAGCCAAGAAAGGGCTCAGCAGTGGGGGAGGCGCAGCAGTTACAGGGTTAAGACATTTCTTTCCTTTTTGGGAGCTGTACAAGGACTTATCCTCATGATCAATGGACTATGAAAATGTTTAGAGAAAGGTGAGGTGTGTGTACATATCCTGAAGAAAACAGAAATCAGCTTGGCAAAAATATGTTGTCAAAAGATTCATACCACAGAGTTGACTTTGTGCTGGATATTAAAAAAATATGCATCAAGATAAAGACTTTCTTTACCTGAGTATCCACTACCCCCAGGTGCAAAGGATGACACCAAAACAATACGTGCCTGTCAGACATCCTGGGTGCGGCAATCCCGCAAATGTTTTGTCTTCAATCCCTTACCTGGCTGAACTTGGTTTTGTTGGCATTAGGACTCGCACTAAAGTGCTCGGGCTCTCTCTTTAAAACATGGTCAAATTGGTCTACAGCTAATTGGAACAATGTAGTATCTTACAAAAGACACGAATCAGAGTAGATTTGTAGGTCCTTTATTCCAGCCCCCGCATGAAGGACATCCAACACGAACAAAGCACAAGCAGTCACTGATTACAAGAGAATCCTAACTACCTCATACAGTTCTACAATTCTAGATTATTAACAACGGTATAGTTCTAATGATGATAGGACTAACTTACCCATAACGCACTATACTACACAATCCCCCCTTGAAAAAAAAAAAAAAAAAATTTAATTAATTAATTACAATCAAACATTTCAAGATACTTTGGTTTCATGACAGTCCTTCCACTAGAAGTTTTGATGACATTACTGTCACCAGAGGAACACTGTAAATTTTCACTTAACACAGGTTCTAAATTGGGAAGAGTGTTCTGCTCTCCATTAGAAACAAAATCATGCATGCCCACAGTTTCGGAAGCAACACTTGAATTTCCACTATCCTGAGTGGTGTTCAGGGTATTAGAATTTTACTATCCTGAGTAGTGTTCAAAGTATCCCACCAAAAGTTTTTTTGATACTCACACACTCCTTATTACTGTTAGATGCAACAGGAGCAAGACGGCTAAAATGCCAGACTTCACCATTCTGTAATAAAGCAGTGTTATTCATAACCTTTACTACAAGTTTGGGATTACTGAATTTACTCTCTCCTTTGGAAACTTTCTTTGTACTTTTTACACGAACCCATTGGCCCTCACATAAACTAACCTGTTTGGTACCATGTTTTTGGTCATAATAAACTTTATTTTTAAGTTGAGATTGTTTGATACATTCTCTCACCGTTGGTATATCACACTGGACCATTCCATTCCTATCCAGCCAACCAGGATTAATTTTCGAATGGGGAATCCTACCTCTCATCAAAGAAAAAGGACTTTTACCAACGGAATTATGAATAGTGCTTCTGTATGCCCAGAGTAATTTTTTTAACTCTTCTTCCCAAGGTAAATTACTTTTGTTGGCAAGCTGAAGGACCCCCTTGATACTGCGATTAGCCCTCTCAACAATGCCATTTCCGCTGGGATGATATAAAGCAGTGAACCTCTGTTGAACACCAGAAGCAGCTAAATAATTCTTCATTTCAAAAGATTTGAATTGTACACCATTATCAGATAATATAAATTTCGGAAACCCTTCTCTCAAGAAAATATCATCTAAAAATGAAATTACAGTCTTTGTATTTATAACATCAACAACACACACTTCTAGCCATCTAGAAAATGTGTCCACAAGAACCAAAATGTACTTGTGAGAGTCATCTTGCCATAAAACTGGTCCCATGAAATCAATGGCTACTACTTCCCATGGACACTTTGGGCAATAAGGAGAAGCCAAGGGTGGATTGAAAGTTTTAAGAGTTTTATCTGACATCTCACATTTGATGCATGATCTAACACATCTCTCTACATCAATGTCAATTCTAGGCCACCAATAGAGCTCTTTTATGCGTAATTTTGTGCGTGTAATACCAGAGTGGCCCTCGTGACACAAATCAAGTATTCTTTTCCTTAAACCCTTCGGTGGAATTACTTTATCACCTCGTAATACCAAGGAATCATTTAGACTGAGCTCATTGCGCACTTCCCAAAAACCTCTAAGCTCATCATTGTCAATTTTTTTGTCTACCCCATTCCAACCTTTCACAATAAGTTGCTTGAGTACCAGTAAAATTTGATCAGAACTCTCTGCTCCAAGCCACTCTTCCTTACTGAAACTACCACGTGTACTCTCAACTGAAATGGAAGCAACAGAATAATCATTCCAAGAATTGTTGTCCAGTTCAATTAATGGAAGGGACATGCGGCTCAAAAAATCAGCCGTAAAGTTTTTGACACCAGGTACATATTGTATATTATACATGAAATCTTGTAATCGCATAGAAAGTCTGGCAATCCTAGCAGTGGCATTAGTTAAACCCTCAGTAGTGAGTAGTTTAGTAAGGGGTTTGTGATCGCAACGTAAAACAAATTTCCTGCCCCATAAAAAATTTCTGAAATGTTCTAGAGCCCACACACAAGCTAAAGTCTCCCGTTCGATTACCGAATAACGTTCTTCTGTAGGGGTTAAAGAACGTGAAGCAAAGGCGATAATAACTTCTTTCTGGTTGTCATCCAATTGGGTTAAAACACCACCTAACCCTTTGCTACTGGCATCAGTAGTAACGATAGTGTCTGCAAAGGGATCAAAACCCTGAAGATTTGGTGCATGGGCAATGGCTTTCTTTATCTCTTCAAAGGATAGCTGACAAGAAGCATTCCATACAAATTGTACATTTTTCTTCAGTAAAGATCTCATGACATGAGTTCTTTCTGAAAATGTATCCACAAATTTTGAATAAAATTCCGCAAGTCCCAAGAAAGACCTGAGATCTTCTTTGGATTGCGGGGCAGGGGACATCAACAATGGCATTTATCAAACTGGATTTAGGTTTGATACCCAATGCACTCACTTCATGACCTAAGTAGGTAACTTTCTTTTCCGCAAATTTGCATTTAGAAACTTCTGCTGTTACACCTTTTTCTTGTAATATACACATAACTTTTCTTAAACGTTCGTCATGGACTTTCTTATTGTCCCCCATAACCAGGATATCATCTTGGAAAAAGACTACCCCTTGCATATCACCAAACAGTTCATACATGAGTCTTTGGAAAACCGCAGCTGCAGAAGCTAACCCAAATGGCATACGGCGAAATTGAAAACAACCAAAAGGGGTGCAAAAGGCTGTAAAATGTTGACTCATGGAATGCAAAGGGATCTGGTGATATGCACTGGAAAGATCAATGGTAGAAAACCACTTGGCACCTTTGGTTAATGAAAGCATTTCGTCAATTTTGGAAGAGGGAATTGATCAATGATAATATTCTCATTTAAATACCTTAAGTCAATACACATGCGAATCTTCCCATTGGCACGTCTGGCTATAACAATTGGAGAAATCCAGTCAGAAGCCTCAACTGGTTCTATTATACCAGCATCCTGTAATTTTTTAAGTTATTTTTTAACCTCCTCTCGTACAATTAAAGGAATATGACGAACCTTGTGAATCTTGGGAATGGCATTGGTTTTGATGCGAATCTTATGTGAGAAACCATCAAGTTTTCCAATGCCACCAGCAAAAACTTTAGAGAACTCATCCATAACCCATTTCTTTGTATTTTCTGCATCACACATTACTAAAACTTGTTCAGGACTGTTAGGGTCTAAAATGATATCGAGTGAACGTTGATCTTTCCATCCTAAAACAGAAGGTCCATCAGGAGCCACATACAATTTGCACAATGCCCTCCTACCTTTAAATTCAAATATAAGAGATCTAAAGCCTAGCATGTTAATTTTCTGCCCAGTAAAACTCTCAGGATTCACGTCAGTGGGCTGTAAATAAGAACCAATAGTATTAGCAAATTTTTCATCCCAAATAGATCGAGCGATGATGGTGAAAGGAGATCCTGAATCAGCAGCAACTTGCAAAATTATGCCCCCAAAAGATATCATGCATAAAGGTTTGTTGCTGTCACCATCTGTGATATTTATCACAACATGTCTTACAGTACCAGCGGGCGTAATGTCAGAGTTTCCTGGAGATTCATCATCCTCATTGTTATCAGATAAATCTGAACTATTGTTAATGATGCAAGTGACACTAGGTTTCTTGGAACGTTTCCTTCTGCAAACCTTAGAGAAATGACCTATAAGTCCACATTCAAGACATTTAGCCGATTTAGCAGGACATTTGTCAAATCTTGCGGTATGAGATGTACTGCCACATCTATAACATACAAAACCAGATTGAGTAATATTCTCCTCCTTCCTCAGGTTAGCGTTTTGATAAGGTCTCATATTTTGATATGGCTTAAGCGGTTTGTACGTGTAAACTTTTTCTTTTCTATTATCACTGATTTTGTTTACAGAAACTGATTCATTAGACAGAGTAATTGCTTTTGCGCATCTGTCAGAAAGTTCTGCTTTTTGACTAGAGTTATAATATCCTTGAGACTAGATTCACCTTCAATCCATAGCTTGTCTTGAATATTTTTGTTTTTGGTGCACATAACCACCTGATCTCTGATCATGTCATCGTGTAAAGTACCGAATTTGCATTTAATAGCCAAATTCTTCAATGCAGATACAAAATCTTCAATTGACTCATTAGGGTCCTGTTTTCGTTTATAAAATGTGCGTCTCGATACCGCAACACACACTACTGGTGAATAATGATCATCAAGATCCGCGATGGCACATTTGAAAACATCTAAATCGCCACTTCTTTCTATTTTCTGCATTTGATTATAAATTCTAAGACCTTCCGGACCTAAACAATGCATTAAAATTCTTTTTTTCTTTCAGGAGACATGACACTTCCATTGTCTTCAAGAGTGGCAATATAATTCACAAAATATTCTTTCCACTCTTGCCATTTTACATTAGGTTCTCCTGGGCTAGTTAAGAATTCCTTAGGATTATTGAGATTTATACTGACAGAGTTACTTGCAGTAGTATTTGTTGTATTAGGAGTTGTACCAGCAGACCTTGCAGAGTTACCTTCCATAATAAAATAATACAAAGGTATTAAGATGAGCAAATCACAAAGAAAAATAAGTGAGTTGGAATCTTACTGCAAGATCTGGAGTCCCTGAACTGCTTCCAGCGATCGCTGCAATTTTCAATAAAGTTTTTTTTTAAACGATGTGAAAATCTCTTTTCTCTAGCTTGAATTCACTGTATGCAGTATTTTCTTCCGATCCGGAATCCAAAATGGCCGCTGAGGTCACGTAACGTGACCTCGTAATTGCACGTGGTGACGTTCTCAAAAAGGAACTGATCGGTGGAACGCAGGAGGATCAGAACATGTCCTCGCGTCTTAGAATGCAGCGTGTGGATGTCCTCGTGAGGCTGCGCATGGAATGTTGGTTGCTCGACTTTGAAAGTAAGCAGCGCGGCAGTTATAGTTGCAGTTGTAGTTGCAGGAAATAAAATGTAAATTTTCTAATGAAAAACTCACAGGGAACGGAGTTTCGATCAGGCTCTTCTTCTGTTGCTGTATATTTCCTTTTCTGTATTTTGCGTGTCGGTTTAAATATACCCACGGCTACAACCGAGAACAGACTGCAGAATCTTCGGTGTGGAAGATTTGTAGAAAATCGTTGGCAGGGGCTGGACCATCCTTCGTCGCCAATTGAATGTAGTATCTTACAAAAGACACGAATCAGAGTAGATTTGTAGGTCCTTTATTCCAGCCCCCGCATGAAGGACATCCAACACGAACAAAGCACAAGCAGTCACTGATTACAAGAGAATCCTAACTACCTCATACAGTTCTACAATTCTAGATTATTAACAACGGTATAGTTCTAATGATGATAGGACTAACTTACCCATAACGCACTATACTACAAACATGTAATGTACTTGTAAGTCCCTACCTGTACTCAGGGCGTTTAAATTAAATGCTACTAGTGGGCAGCAGCACACATTTGTGCCACCCACTAAAGTAGCACTGTAAAACATGTCTCAGGCCAGCCACTGCAGCATGTAGTGCAGATTAAAACTATCATTTCAGCCTCGTAAACTAAACCTGTTGCCAGGCCTAAACCTTCCTTTTTAATACTTCTAAGTCACCCCTTGGGTAACTAAAGGCTAATTTGGCAAAGTGCCTGCTCTTGCCTTTGTCACCCTAGATAGTTTGGAGCCAGGACCAGGGGAAGGGGAAGAACTGACCAGAACCAGTTTTGGGGGTAGATCAGGGAATTAGTCCACACAAAGGCTGGAACCAAGCATAAAAATGGGAACTTCAGAACCTCTCAAAAGAACACTCATGGACCTGTGTAAGATTCAGAAAAAGGACTGTTCTGCTGTCTAAAGGAGAGGGAATGAAGCAGGAAGATTGGACCTGCTTGCCTTAAACTCAGGCTACCCAGAGTGACTCCAAAGGTCAATTGGCTGATCCGTGTGAGATACATGGGCACAACAAGCTTCCAAAGGCCTTCCTGCAACTACCTAGCTGACCAGCACCAACTGGACCTCCCTAAGACCTGCTGCTGGAGTGGGTCCTCATCCCCAAGGGATGCCCGCCAGGTTTAGACCCTTGCCTGACATTGGTGAGAACTCCTTCTCAAGAAAAGGGTAAAATTCTGAGGTTTTGGCCCCTCAAGATCGCAAAGTGACCTCTTTGAACCAAGAACCGCCCACCTGTAATGACCCACATGACCTGGTCTTCGTGCCAACAGTGACCGCCCGTGACAATTTGGAATGCGAGACCAGCTCTTTGCTCCTACATTGATCATCTGCAATGATCAACCAATGTGAAGTTCCAGCAATAACTAGCTCTTTGTGCAACGACTGTCTGCAATGCCCGACTAGGCCCTCACACCAACAAGGACCTCCTTGTTGCCTCCCCCAATGCAAACAGAACTCTTCCTGTGGACTTTGAGAAGGTAACTCTACAGTGAGGCTCACCTGGTCCCTATATCTGACCGGTGCTCCATCAAACTTGTGACTTTCCCCTGGTCTTGGATCGACCAGATGACCGCGAGTGACGCTTTGTGCTTTTTGGTGCTATTTTTACCTAAAATGTTAAAATTTGATATCTCCAGTTCTAGTGATTGCATTTTTGTCGTTTTGGTGTCATTTTATTTACTAACATTTTATCCATTTCTCTAAATTGGTTTGGAATTTTTCTTGTCTTGTGTTCTCACTTTATAACTGTTTGTTTGGTGCATAAATACTTTACACATTGCCTCTAATTGAAGCCTGACTGCTTTGTGCCAAGCTACTAGAGGGTTAGGAACAGGTTAATTTAGTGACTTTTGTGGTTCACCATGACAAGGATTGTGGTTGTCACTTGACTGGGAATCACACCCCCTCAACTAATAACTTAGGTTCTTACAGTGCCCCACCCTAAAAGAAATATTACACAGATTATAAAAAGATGAGGCATTAGACCCGAAGATTGTTATAAGGACTATGTTCTTGATATCTTTAATTGTCCCAAATGAGTGTATTTTCATTTCGAATAAATTGTAATTGATTTCATGCGAGAAAGACAAACTGTTTTAAACTGGTGAAATATGAAAAATGCATTGGAAGAAATTGTTCTTTTCACCAATAATGATGAGATCTCTTTATTATATTGAAATATATAGCGAATCAATCGCTAAAAGAAAGTCTATGTTAGTTGAATGAAAAATGGCAGAATCTTCTTTAGCCGCTTCACAGGTGCCTCTGATGAGCGCTAGCTTGCTGTTAATCAGCAAAATGCGCTTTTAAAGGGGTTATATGATCATCATTCCAAAATTTAAAATGGCAAATATACTAACATGGGACAATAAACGTCACACTGAACATATATTTTTGTCAATATTTCTTGACGATATTACTTACACCTCCTCTATAAAACATGCTCTCCCACACTGACAGAACAATTTAAATTTGACACATTCGATTTGATGTAAGATAACAAGCAACAGAGAAAATACATTTTAAACATTTGCTTACTTTTATTGTCTGTTCGCATTTAGAATGTGCATCTTGCCTGCAATGTTTTACACTGCATATATTTATTTTCATACATTGAAAGAGTTCACTCTTACAGAAGAATTAAGAATTACAGTGTTACCCATATTTCATGGAAGAACTACCCTCCATCAACACTATGCTTTACCTTCCTCGCAATATTTTACATTTCATATAATAGTTGTGGATAAAATATTGGATAATTTTGGTTGGCCTGGGAGCCTTAATCCAAATAATCTAACGCAAATAGGGACTTGGCAACTATGGTGTTATACAAGTTAAATTTGAACAAAAAGTTAATATTTGTCTATTGCTCACAACATGCACCTTGCCCGCTTTGCTTAAAGTTTTCAGAACCCTGCCCTCATGTTTTTGTTCTTTACTGAAAATATGGGAGCTTCTTGAAGCAGCATTCACGAGCATCACTGTGACTCACTCTCAGATTCAGCATCGACTTCTAAAGTGTTACTTCATTTAAAAATGTTGCCTATGCCTACCAAAAACTTGTTTTCTTCTCTCCCGTCTATATAAAAATATATATTCAAGCTCTAAGTGAAAAGATTTATGGAGAAACGTATGTGGATACCTTATATTAATCTGATCTTCGCGGTTTATTGAGATTAAATAGTGTGCATGCATAGTTTAGCCCGCTCAGAGGCCTGCCTTGGCTGCTTCCATCTTCAACTGGAAATGGTCGCCTAAAAATAGAGAATTCAATACCTGCTAAATGGTTGACTCTCAACATGGAGCATTTTCTTTATTCACTGGGTTTTCAAGTGCACCCAGCATGCGCCATTTTCCAGTAAAAGCACATTTTCTTTTGCCACCCAACAGGCACCTTTCACACAGATAACAATACAGCAATCTGACGTAATGGTTATACAATAACACATTCTCCGTTGTCCTAGTTTCGCATTCACTTCATGAAGAAACAAAGCATTACTAAGAAAGGTATCATTGTTTTCTTGTGGCTTTCTATCAGCGCTACCTGTGGGCCTGCGGTCTGGGAGGCACAAAAACATTACTCTGAGTGTAGTCTTTTTTTGTTCTGTTGTGGAGATGAAGCTCACTGTGTAACTCAGGTGGCGAGGATGACTTAGGAGGAGGTAATGTGTCAAAGACACAAAAGATGATGGGAGGAATGCTTACAATACGTCTAACCACTGGCAGTCACTTGGAGTAGCACTCCAACCCACCGTTCTTTTGCCCATCATGCCACACCTCAGATTAGGCCCTGGCATGTGTGACCATTCTCACCAACAAAAGGCTGCTGGTAAATTCTCCACTCAAAACTATGAAAAACATACAGCAACATAGATTTTTGAATTTGTGGAAGGGGTTGGGGCGGGGTAGATATAGCACCTCCAGAGTAGCATGATGTCTGAATTGCTTTATCTCCCTGGATTTAGCAGAGACCTCTTCAAGGAGGCCTGGAGCTCCATGTGCTCTGCCTGTTTTAAATATATGCGTGCAAATGACAGCAGTTTATTTTATAGCACAGAATCAAATCTCCTTCTTTAATACAGAAGCAACATTCCCAACACATGTATCGCCACAGTGCACCCTAAAACACATATATACAATACTAGAGAGAACACTAATACAAAGTAAGTTCCTGGCTATATTGTACAAATGTCTAAAATGAACGTTTTGGGGAGAATCTGCCTCTGATATTGTTTACAGGCCGGGATTGGTTAGAACATAACTACTTGCAATTCTCAACATTATTAGAGTACCTAAATGGTTGTATATATTTGTAAAACTGTGCTTGTTTTAATTTTTCTTCTGTCTCCTTTTCCTGTTTAATCACAGCAAACGAGCCATCTGTAGGCAAACAAAATAAAGAAAAAAATGGAGGCACTCACAGTGGATCACAGACACAAAATTGTTGTGTAAACAATATCATTGTCAAAAATATTGTATTTACCACAATATCATTCTCCTAAAGTTAAAACGGTGAGTACCAAAATATCAGATATTGTTGACACTCATATCACCCAAAAATATGCAAAATTATTGATTTTTAAGAAATATAAATAAAGTTTCAAGAAGTGGGGGCCACATGTACAACTGCTACATTTTGCGAGTTCCTAATTGCGACTTTTTGCGACTCGCAATTAGGAAGTCGCCAAATGTGATGCGCAACAGTGTGTTTCATGCTGTTTGCGATTTGCAGTGGGTCGCAAATGGACCTGCCTCACCAATATTTATGAGGCTTGCCAAAATCACAGGGATAATGGCCTGCTGTGGAGAGCAAACTAACATATCTGTGTTTGATTTTAAACAAAGCAACATTTTTTAAAAACATGCAGCCCAGCTTCTGTAAAGGAAAATTGGATGCGTTTCAAAAGAAAAATGAAATGTTTCAGTTTAATTTATGCTCTTATGTTAAATATTTTAATATATACAATTAATATAATGTGAATTAAATTCATTCTACTAATATTTAATACTATATATAAATATATATGTATATAAACACAGAAACACATACATATGTGTTTGTTTTATATATATATATATATATATATATATATATAATATCATAATTAATAAAAAATATTTATTTAACATTCTATAATTTGTTTACTGTTTTATTATGAAAACACACACATATATATATATATATATATATATATATATATATATATATATATATATATATTGCAAAAGCTTCCGACCCAACGTCCACAACAGGAAGGAATGGCACTCAGCAGGGCTTGTTTAATCAGATGTGGTTTATTTAATCAAAGATACAAATCGGTAAAAGAGCGTCTACGCATTTCGGGGGAAAGCCTTTTTCACGACGCTGACTTGCAGTTACCGGGCATTATTTAATCTAACAGACATAGCTAAACATAGAGGAAGGGCACATGCACATCTCATTGATTGTTGTGCACATCATAGCGGCCATATTGTAACTTGGTTTTTTGGTCAGACAGAACTACAAAATTATCACAATTGGTGTAAAGAAGTACATTAACATATAAACTAATAACAATTTGTTACGTCACATTCAATTACAACTAATAACCTCAAATTTGATATTAATGAGTAAAAAAACAAAAAGAGGCAATTTCCATGAATACTAATGCCTTCCATCACATCTCGTGCCCTATTGGGCAGTCTTAACTAACCCATTCTAGTTGTTGGCTATATTTAATACATGGAGGCTACTAGACATCTTGCAAATGCGCAATAATAATGACAATCCTACCCCATTGGTTCTAATAATGTACAGTTGCAGTGAAATTCTGCCCCCGTCAAATTAAACATATTCTGCAAGATATACTGAAGCCTAACATTCCCTACTATGCACATTATACTCAACTTAATACCTTGACTACACCAGGGAAAGAAGAACTAATCACATAAAAATTATGAGAAAAAAAATATATAGAAGAAAAAAAAGATATCTCAGCTTTTTTGCGTCACACTCATTGAACTGGAAATCCACACTCCAATGAGACATTCACTTCTGACCAGGGCCTGGAAAATAAAAAATACAAAAAAATATGTATATATATATAATTTTTATTTTTTTAACCTACTGGAAGTCGCCAGTAGGTAGTTACACTTAGGACCTAGTTTCCATGACAAAGCGTTTTTTGTGTTGCTAATAACTTTAATGAATCTTCACAAAATTTACGAAAAATAGTTTGCCACTCACTTCAGCTGCTGTCTGGAAAGTTTCGGGGTGTTTCGTCAAGCGAGGAGCCCAGAAAAAGGGAGAGGTTCCAAAACGTTTTACCCAAGCAATTTTCCATAGGGATTTTGAACATGACAACAGCCTGAACTGCTGAATGGAATTACACCAAATTTGACAGAAAACTAGATCTTGGTCCAGAAAGATCACTTTTTGTAATTTGGTGTAAATCCATTCAGTAGTTTAAGAGTTATTAAAGAAAAAATATTTAGAGATATCTAGGGACGCAAATACTTTTTGGGCAAACCATAAAGAGTCCTTGAATCTGACACAGCCAGCTCCCAGTGAATACTGTATTTGCAGCTGTGGTTTGCCTATTTTCTGGTGCACTGCCCAACAGTTGCATGTTTCATATTCTAGATGATCTTTACCCACCTGTCCTACCATTTTGTTTTTAATTATACTCTCTCTTCCATCTTTTTTTTGCCTGTGAATGCTTATAAATGAGCAAGGATAAAATAAGCAAAAAGGTAGAGGAAGCCTGTGAAAGAAAAAAGTAGCCACAAAATGTTAGGTTCTTCCTCCAAAACAGATTAGGGTCAAGGACAAGGGGTATATTGACCAGTGCTTAACCAAAGAATATCAAGACCATGGTGAGTGGGACAGGTGATTTCAGGAAGCTGAATTAACTTTGGCCAAGTGCGCTTGTGGACTGCTAGGAACCTATACCCTAATAAATACATAGTTCTGTGGGGATCAGGATCTTTCACTAAAATCCCCTGATACAATAGCAGTAAAGGGTTATTTCCGTAGCAAAATGATTATCTGGATCATCTCATATAGTTCAGGTGGTTATGGCGCTGTTGTTATCAAATATGATGCACACTTATCTGGGCTTGCTGACTGCTTGTTGATAAGGCTTAAAAAGGTATAGCATCCAGTGGCAGAGATAATTATGCCCAAGTGATCATGGGGCCATGTTTCTCCAGCAATGATGGTGTTCGACTGGATTCCACTCAAGAAACAGCAATTGTTAAGTCACACTATATGGTCCTACCGGACCTTAATAAAAATGTTGCAGGTTTTATTTCAGACAATTCTAATTGGGTTATAACTTATCATCTAATGTGAAAAGCTAGCACTTGTCTTGGTTCCAATCTTTTAAAGAATAAGACATGTTGTTTGTAAAATTTATTTTCCAGACTGATTAGTCCTTTAATGGACTGCATTGAGGTTACAAGACGGCATCTTCAGTGTTATCTAATTAACCCCACATCTATAAATCGTTTTCATTGTCTTGTTCTCTTTGTGAGGTCTATTGTGCTATGAATTCCATTTCTAATGTCTCGACATTTTACGGTTGGTTAGGCGTTTTCTATGTGTAATGTTTGACAACTACTAGAGACATGGATATTTCACTTTCTTACTATCCTATGTTTGAGATATTCTCGATTGGATATCTCATTAGTCCATAAATGGAAAACAAACATGAGGAGGTGGTGCAGGAGTGAAGGTCAAGGGGAGATTTACAGGCAGGTAGTCTTTTTTATTACTGCCACTCTATGCATGACAGAAAAACTTTGAATCAATGCTAGGAAAGAAACCAATTGTATTTAATGGTGAATCGATAAAAAGATGTGAATAAAGAGACCAACATATCGACTTGTATAGATAAAGAAAGACAAACCAGCACATAAAACCTGTTACTTCACTGAATAGTATGGATAATAATGAAGAAAGGGTCTCAAAAAGTATAAGATCTAAAGAGAGCTATATAAACAGGATAAAAGAAAATAAACGGAATTAACTTGATAAGGCCCCCTTTGGAAGGCCTTTACCATTCTTTTCTCAAATGTTCTACCCTTTGTCGGCGTGTTTCTCAGTCATTTCCTGACATTTTGAAGGTGCTGACACACATCCCTTTGCACATATTTGACCCAGCTGTTTCTATTGCTGCAATATCCGACATGCCAGCCATTGAAGACAGTAAAACTAAGGGGTTTTTGTTTTCTAGTGCTGTCACAGGGGACAGAGAAATGTTATGTTTCCTGAAAACTGAGATTTGGAATTCTAAATTTACTATACATCATGAAGCTTACTAAAGAAAGCAACACAAATGCACACACACACATGCATATGCCCAGACACAGGGGGCGTAATTTATGGCATAGGGTAGCTCATCAAGGCACCCTGCTGCTCTGCCCTACGCCAAAGTGCAAGGTCAGAATGCCCTGTATTTAAGCAATACGGTGCATTCCTGTCCTTTCTGCCTGCGCTGGTGCTGTTATGGCAGCCTAGCGCCAACGTAGGCACCCTTACACTATTGTGGAAGGGTGCCTCCATTGCAGGCAGGACTGTTTTTGTGCAGGAGGGGGCACCTTCGTGCTCAAATACAATCCCAGGAAGCGTTTTCCTCTTCTATGGAAAGAGGAAGAAATGAGGAGAAATAAACATATTTCTCCATGTTACGCCTCACCTCAGGAGGCGTACGGATTTGATGCTTCCCCAGACTTCATCACTTTGTAAATTCCATGGGTGTTGCATGGGAAAACCCAATGCAAAATACTTGGAACGCCTCTCTGGTGCAAACTAAGGTGATGCAGCGATTTGTGCTGTGTCACCTTACTCATGATTAATGAGGCCACTGACAGTCACGGAGGGTGAGTTTGCGTAGCTTCATAAAGTTTTATGAGAGCCCTGCATTACGCATGTACCACTTTACTTGGTGCAAAAGCGACGTAGGGCTCTCATAAATAAGCCCTTGGGTCTGGCAGATACTGATACTAAAACTGGAAAAGGGGCAATGAGACACTGTCAAAGGAAGAAAGGAGACACACAAATTAGGTCTTCATGAAGTTATGGGCAAGAGGTGTAGAGGCCCCAATAAGTGAATAGAAACAGCAAGTCATACCCAGGGACAAAACAGACATGTCAAGCAGGTCCATTTATGATACGCAGTGTTATCTGAGCTGTGAATGATGGCCCACTTTACTTTTTGGCGGACAGCCTGTCCATGGCCAGGGCGACGGAGTTAATTACTCCATTGACCTGATGGAGGTTCTGCCCGCCAAATTTTGAAATGCCCGTCAGCCCGGAAGTCATGTAAAGTATTGATAGAAACCGCATTCATGGCCCTTACAGCTATGTTTTTACTCGAGGTTACAGGCATTGAAAAATGGCTTAATGTCTACCCATCTAAATTAGGCGCGTGGACATAAAGCCAAACCTCCGATGGCCCTGATTCCATCAGGCCGTCAGAGACGTTTGACCTCATTTTCCACCGTCGTCAATCTATGGTCCACCCGAATTTAAATCCAGCGGGTGGACCATAGTCTTGGCGGGGGGGGGGGGGACTTTGTCGCCGTTGTGGCGGAGTTCTCTCCCCTCCAAGATATAAATCTGACTCTAACTTATGAAAACAAGTCCTGTGCTCCATCATGCAGCTGAGCTTTGTTCACAAATTATTCCATTCCATGAAGGGTAAGACCTCAGCCATCCCTCTGCATCCTTGCATGTTCTGTTATACATAATACATAATGTATGAGGTATTCCAACTTTTCTTTAAATATGTGTGTCTCTACCGTGTCTATGCCTGTCAGGGATCAGGGCACGATAGGGGTACCTACTGATGCAGACAGAGACATATAAATTGAGGTAAGTGCAGACTCAGGGCATAGCTGGGAATTTAGTAGGAAGACATTGAGAACAGTGTTGATAAGTGCCACATGGGTAGTTGGCATTTCCTTAAACATTTGTACCATCCCAGTTCTGGTGGTGCCGATCCACTATGACCTCTGAGGTGGCTAAGGACCATCCCAAACTAAGGCTCTGACCCCTATGAGGCATCAGATCCAGGACTATTATTGAAATCTCCAATAAGTAGTATAAATTGTAAGGGTGGTTCTTTAAAATAATCTGTAGTCTGAGTATGCAAGATTTATTGTTGGGCAGATTAGTGTGCATTTCTTCAGTTTCCCAGCATCTCAGTGTGTGCAAGTGCTTCCAATTAGGAGGCATTAAACTATTTTGCCTGTATCACACAGGGAGTGATAGTTCCCCAGGATTAAAGCACTACAGCAGTCCATCTCGATCATCCAATACTCAACTCAAGGCCATACTTCACTCGGCAACAAACAAGTTAACTCAGCAAACAAATATGGCTCCCAATCCCAGAATCCATTGCCAGATATATTACATAATTCACAATGCCATCCACTGCTAAAGCCACCATATCTAGCTAATCTGTTGATCATCCCAGTGGAACCAAGAGGAGTGAGAAAGAGAAGCATGCTCTTCCTCACAAACAATTATTCTCTAGGGAAGCCATCTTAGGATGGTACTCTCTGCCCCCGACCTACAGAAGTTAACCTCATTCATCACCTGTAGGAAGCCTCTTAAGACCCATAGTTTCAGACAATTCTTAGGCTTGTGTTTTGACTTGACACATCCAGTCTTATTATTTGGACCTTATTGGCTCATTGACTGTTTTTAATGATTGCTACACTCCTCAGTTAACCATTATCCTAATCTTTGATGTACTCCACGGTTGGCTTATGAAATATTTTACAGTAAACAGCCCTAATACTTTGTGCACTCAGTGAGCTACAAAATGTTTCAAATAAATAAATAAATAATGTGAGAAATTGTGTTGTTGGTTGACTGGGGTATGAGCCCTGGTCAAGCAACAGCCACAAACCCTTGCAGGGTGAACCACACAAAGTCACTAAATTAACCTGTGCTTAACCCTGGGTAGCTTGACACAAAAAGCAGCTTAACTTAGAGGCAATGTGAAAAATATTTATACAGCACACAAACAGTAGTAAAGTGAAACACAACACAAGAAAATTTCACACCAATTTAGAAAAATACAATACAATACATTTTAATAAATTATTTGACACCAAAATGACAAAAATCCAATCAGTAGAACTGGAGTTTTGAATTTTTAAATTTTTTAGAAAAAGGCAGCCCCTAAAATATCACAGCACCAACCGTGAACATCTAGTAGAGCGAGACCAGGTCAAAGTAAAACAATTTGGCAGTTCGGATACAAGAAGTGGACTGGGCATGGTCAGCGCTTAACTTTGGACGAGAAGAAATTTTGAGAAAAAGTGTTCTGAAAAGATAAAGTTCAGCAAGGCTGCAGGCAGTGTCCGAGAAGGGAGCTTCATCGTCAGGGAGCCTTGGGTCAGAGCTGTGGTGAAAATTTCTATGTTCAGATTTTTTTGTTTTTATAGAAGCCTAAAATATCCAGCGGCCCGAGGCAGAAAGCAATAGCTGAAAACAGTTCCAGGGGCTCTGATACCCTTTTGGTGAAGGATCGCTGAACAGGATTTGCGGGAGCAGCCGTGAAGTCAGGCCAACTGGTGATGCACCTTGGGCGAATTGACAAGCAGGTTGGTCCCTTTCTCCTCCTGGCTCTCAGAGCAGATTTTGTCCAGAAACATTATTGGTGCTCAGTTTTAGATTTAGGCCATATGGACATCTTTAGAACCATAACCAGTGGTCCAGGTCTGGAGGCACACTTCTTGGGGGTTCAGGACTCACTCAGGCTTGGTCCAAGTGTGAAGTCAAGATGGTGGGAGTCTTTTATGTCCCTATGACTCTGAACAGGAGGCCAGAAAACTGGCCCTTGGAGTCACTCTGGTAGTCCTGCGTGCAGGCGAAGAAGCAGGACAAACAGCAAGGTTGGCCTCTGACGGCTCAATGCAGGCTCCAGGCAACAAATCAGTCCTTCAAGGTAGAGCAAAGCAGCCTTGCAGAGTTCACAGCAGGTCACAGCAGCAGACAGTCCTATGAGAGTCCTTCCGCAGGTCCAGGAGTGAACTGAAGAGTGGGTCTGAGAGCCCTATTTTTATACTCAATTCTGCCTTTGAAGTTGGGAGGAGTTTCTAGAGGATTCTACTTTGAAGTGCATGGAATTTCCTAATTCCCCTGCCCTAGCTTCAAGCTGGCTACAGTGACAATGTGGAGGTGATAAGTCCTTTGTGAAAAGGTAGAGATCAGCCTATCCAGATGCAAGTGGAAATGTGCTTAGTTCCTATCCTGCCAGCAGATGGCCCATTTAGGCACACTTAGTCTTTTTATCGTGTGACTGTCTGGGAGGGAGGAATTCACAAAGTCTGTCAGTTACACCCAATCATGTGACCCAAGACAGGCTGCGGGCAAAAAAGGGCGGAAGGCAGGAAAATTTTGATTTTCTAAAAGTGGCATTTTTGAAACTAATAAAAAATCTGACTTTACCATAAAGATGATTTTCCTTACAATTTCATAGATACTGAATATGAACTGGCTTCCTGGTCCCAGTCAAAAGTTAGGACTTATTATATGGAATAAGTCAACCCAATATTATCCTATGGGAAAGGTACACCTCACATTAGTGAAAAACAAATTTAGGAGTTTTTCATTACCAGAACATGTTAAAGTTAAAAGTACTAGCCCAACCTCTTAATTACAATCCACCCTGTCCTATGGGCTACCTACAGCCCACCTTAGGGGTGACATCTATGCAATAAAAGGATAATTGAAGGCTTGGCAAGAGGGTTATATTGCCAATCTGAATTGACAGTTTAAAACCGCATTCAGGCTGCAATGCAGGCCATATGATGTCAGACCTAGGACATGTTTTAGGGTGCTACATTAGTGGATGGCACAATAAGTGCTGCAGGTCCACTAGTAGTAATTAATGTACAGGCCCTGGGTATATGGTATACCACACTACAAGGAACTTAAAAGTAAATTAAATATGCCAATCAGGTGTAAGGCATTTAAACCATGTTAAGGGGAGAGAGCACAAGCAATTTAGCACTGGTTAACAGTGAAAAAGAGTCCGAAGGCCAACAAAAACAAACATATCAAACAAGTGCAGGGTAAAGGCAAAAAGTTTGGAGGTGGCCCTGTAGAGTGGGCCAGGTCCAACAAATACAAATCCAGTTGCAGTATGGCTTGCCCTTCCACTGACCCTGAACATACATACTTTTTTTTATTTTTTAAATAAACTTTTTATTTTATTTTTAAACAACAACCGGGTACCGGCACATACAGTACAAATTCACAATAGAAAATCCCCCCTCCAATACATACATTATCATTTTGACATTCACCTATAAATGGGGTTGGGATCCTTACAGAATACTACGTTCATACAAGTTCTAATCGCCAATAAGAGACAACGCTATCCAGAGAACTCAAAGATATTGCAACAGGTGGCAGGGGCCTGGAGATAGCAAAAATACTACACCTAAGGGGGAGAAGCCAGCACCTCTGCCGTCAACTGTGCCATCAGTGTTCGCCTTTCTTTCTGGAGCTCCACAGTCGGGGAGATGCAAATGTCCCCTCTGTACTTATTCCATTTTCCCCATTTCTGATCCCATTTCTTGGGGCAACCCCGTCCCTTAAATACTGACTTTTCTGCAACCATTGCGGTGTCCATATCCTTTGCCCAATCACCCAGGAGCGGGACCGCCTCCACCCCCCATTTTTGCGCAATATTCCATTTCGCAATGATAAAGCCCATTGAAGCCCAAGCCTGTTCAGCCCGCGTAAGGTCAGTCGCCCCCCAAATATTAAGCAGGCATAGGTGGAGAGATAACCCAAGGGATTTGCCTCCCGCTCTCTCAAGTTGGCGGGCAATTTTCCCCCAGTAACCCTGGATATGTGGGCATTCCCATAGAATGTGGATGAAAGTACCCTCTTGATTACAGTGTCGGAGGCAAAGCGGATCAGAGCGTCTACCAAGTTTGAACAGTAGTTTAGCATCAAAGTAGACCCGATGGAGGATCTTGAGCTGGAGGAGTCGCATGCGCATGGGAATGGCAACTTCCCGAGGTGAGGCCAGTGCGTCCCGCCACGCGTCGTCTTCCATCTCTCCCAGGTCCCTCTCCCAACCCACCCTTAATTTTTGTATCGGGTCTGCGCGGTTATTGACCAGTTTCTTGTAGGTGAGTGAGATGGCCTTGCGGTCCTTGGGATCCAACAACAACCGATCCTCTAGAGGGGAAGAGTCAGGGAGGGGGCCGTCCCTCGGCAGGGCGGAGGATACAGCGTGACTGATCTGCAAGTATCTAAATGTCTCGGACTGAGCCAATTGGTATTGTGCCTGAAGTTCTGCAAATGAGGCCAGCCTCCCCTTAACCCAGATATCTCTAACCGTGGATATCCCAATTGTATCCCATTTGTCAAACCCTGGACAGTTGCTGAGGTGACCCAGAACATCAGGTTCCCATAGAGGAGTCGCTTTCGTCAGACGCTTGTGCCATCCCAACTTTCTGGTGACGCCGTGCCAGATCTCGACCGTACGCACCGTGGGGCCGGTTAAGTTGAGTGTGCGGGGATTGGCGTAGAACGCTCTGTTATATCCGCCCCATCCCATGAGCCAATGATCTGTGTGGAAATTGGGCTCATCGTGGGGTTCGAACACCCATCTATTGACTGCGATCAACTGGGACGCTTGATAGTAAAGTCTTAGATCCGGTAAACCAATGCCCCTGTCATACCATCCCATGGTGAGCTTATTCATTGCTATGCGCGGTGTACGGTCCTCCCACAGCAAGCCCCGTAATACACCGTCGACTTGAGAAAAATAAGAATCTGGGATCGGGTTGGGGGTATTCTGCAAGGCATAAAGAAAACGCGGAAGTGCGAGCATTTTGAACAAGGACGCGCGCCCCAGGAGAGTCAGAGGGAGAGAGCGCCAATGTAGGGCGTCGGATTTGAAGCGCTGAAGAGGCCCAAGTAGGTTTTGTTCGAAGAAGAGATCAGCGTCTGGAGTGACAAAAATGCCGAGATACCGAAAACCCCGGGGAGCCACTGGAATGTCATAGCCCGAGGACTCGCCGGGGGAGCACCCCACAACGCATACATCTGGGACTTGGACCAGTTTATCCGATATCCAGAGTGGGCACCAAAGATGTGAAAAATATGGAGCACCCGTCGCAGCGACCGCGCGGGGGAAGCCAGGTACAGGAGGATATCGTCAGCATAGAGCGAGATGCGGTCCTCGTGGTACGTCATCCATTTAAGCTCCCGTATCCCCGGATCACCCCGGACCCACACCGCAAGCGGCTCCAAGACAAGGGCAAAAAGCAACGGAGACAAGGGACAGCCCTGCCTCGTGCCCCGATGAAGTGTGAAAGTGGCGGAGCGATGATTGTTAACAACAACATGTGCAGTAGGTTGAGTGTATAATAGTCGGATCCAGCGTATCAGTTTGGGTCCGAACCCCAGGCGAGTCAAAACGGCAAAAAGAAAATCCCACTCTATTGTATCAAATGCCATAGAGGCATCCAATGATAACAGGATCGCGTCTTCCTCTATGGTGTGGATCCTACCAAGAACCCCATGCACCGTCGCAAATTCCGGGCCGTGTTTCTCCCCGGCATAAACCCTGATTGATCCGGGTGGACCAGATCAGTAATATAGTGGAGGAGTCTATTCGCCAAGAGTTTTGCCAGGATCTTGGCCTCGACCGTCAAGAGGGATACGGGGCGGTACAATTTACAATCTTCAACAGGTTTATTCGGTTTATGGATAACCACAATAGCCGCAGTTCGGATCTCTGCGGGGAGGATACCCGACTCGAAGCATTCAGTATATAAATTTAACAGGTGAGGAGCCAGCAAAGTCGACATGGGTTTAAAAAGCTCAACGGGAAGCCCATTAGGACCCATAGCCTTACCGGACCGGACATCTTGTATAGCCTTTTGAACCTCCGTCACCGTAATGTCTGCCTCCAAGGTCTCTCTGTCTTGTGGGGAAATAGTAAGAACGTCAATAGTATCCAGGAGGTCAGCCGACAGTGGGGCCTGAGATGTGGGCGAACTAGTGTAGACCTCCTCATAATAGATCGCAAAGGTGTCAGCTATTTGTTGAGGGTCGGTGAGGAGTGTACCCTGAGAATTAGCTATCGCGTGTACCCACCTAGCAGCCTGTTCCCTTCGTTCAAGCCACGCCAAGAGCTTGCCTGTTCGTTCACCCTGCTCATAGACCCTGTGCCGGGAAGCCAGAGAATGCGCCGTGGCGTCCTCAAAGAGAAGCTGTCTATAATCCTGTCTCTTGATCGCAAGGCTATGGTATGTCATGTGGTCTGGATCTCGGGCGACCGACTCCTCCAGATCCGATATATCCGCCTCTAGTTCCAGTGCTCTCCTAGAATGTTCCGCCCTGTGTCCCACCATTAGTGACAGTGCCCTATCCTTTATGACTGCCCGAAAGCCCCCCATAGTGTCACTGCAGAGTCGACAGAGCCTATATTCTCAGCAAAATAATATTCGGTGTCTTTACGGAGAGCCTCTTTGATATGCGGGATTTTTAGTGCCCACGGTTGTATGGCAATGGAACAGGGGCGTCCCCCACGATGGAATCCCAAGGTCGCTAGGACGGGAGAGTGGTCGGAGATCCCGCGGGCCAGGCAACTGGACCTCGTAAAAACATGAACATCATGGGCGTGAGTAAACATGTAATCTATCCGCGATTGGCTACCATGCACTCCTGATTGAAACGTGAAGCGGGTGTGCAACGGATTGAACCACCTCCAAATATCCACAACCCCCAGGGCAGTCGCGAACTCCAACAAGTGTGAGCCTCTCGGTGGGTCCCCTCGGGGTGGGAGACGGTCCAGAGAACCATCCATCGTGAGATTGAAATCCCCCCCAACACCAACACCCCAAACGGCAGGTCCAACAGCAGGGTACCTAAGTCACGCAGTGTCGGGCGTTGCAGTCCAGGGGGGGCATACACAGAAACAACGTTAATGACACGTCCCTCCCAGGAGCCCGTTACTGCGGCGTATCTGCCCTGAGGGTCAGTCCAGGTGTTATGGACGATATAGGGACATCCCTTCCTGAGCAAAATCCCCACCCCCCTGGAACCTGTGGTGAAGCCGGAATGGGCTACCATTCTGTACCCCTTCCTATTCAGGGCACCACAGGAGTTCCCAACCAAGTGTGTCTCCTGTAGTAACACCAGATCAAGCTCATTACGCTTAATGTATTGCAACACGATACCCCTCTTTATTTTGTCCCCCAATCCATTAACGTTCCACGTGGACAAGTTGAGTGTTAAACCTTGTGTCATCACGTCAATTCAACGGGAATCGATTGGTGTCGGGTAAGCAAACATGGCTGAAGGCGGCTTAGGTGGGTGTCACATATGTCAATAACAGCAAAACTAAGTATGAGATTGGAGAGTTCAACAGTAGAGTGTACCGGTACCAAACACAAAAGAAACATAATGAACAACCCCCCATCCCCCCAGAAGGAGCCCCCCCCACCCTGCCTCCCTGCAGAACGGGCCTGAAACCACCCGCCACCCCAAACTTGCAGAGCGCCTGTCGCCCACCCTCATCAACTTCGGGGACGTGTACAACCCCACTCCCTAAAGCATTAGATAATGAATCAAATTGCCAGCCCTGGCCCCAACACCCCAAGAATAAAACATACATCAGCCCAATTCGACCTTCAAAGGAAAGATGATTACGATGACCTGTGCGTCAAAGTTTCAGCGAGCACCAAGGCAGTCATATCAGAGCCAAAAGTACATCTAGCAACCCCTGGAGATGGGGGAAGCCACGACCCAAAAATATAACATTAGCCCCATCAGGTCGTTATAGATAAAGAAAACATTGTGCAGGCCTCTAGGGGAGGTCAGTCTTACGTGATCACCCCGTGGGGCTTTGGGAACTCGCCTCAGAAGGGGGCGGAGATCGAGGTTGCTGTCGCCACTCGTTGAGTTCCCCAGCGTTCGGTGTTGATTTGTGAGACTTCTTACCCACCGTGCGCCAGCCATCAAGCCAGTCCCAGGCCTCCTCAGGACTGGTGAAAAACCACAGTTTGCCATCTGATTCAATTCTAAGTTTCGCAGGGAATAACATGGCATATTTGATCCCCTGATCCCTGAGCGCCCGTTTCACTTCCAGGAAGCTCCGATGTTTTTTCTGGACTCTCAGGGTGAAGTCCGGGAAAAACGACACTTTACTGTTCTCAACAGTCAGTGGGGGTCCCACCCTTGCAGTTTGTAGGATCAGGTCGCGGTCGCGATAGTTGAACACTCGGGCAAGAAGCGGACGGGGGGGCTCCCGGTTTGGGCCTGCCTCCAGGCACACGATGGGCTCGTTCAATAGAGAAGCATTTGGATAGGCCCCTTGGCTGCAGACGCTTCAGGATGAGCTCCTCGACATAGAGGTCGGCCGTTGGCCCCTCTGCCCGTTCCGGAATGCCCAAAATTCGGATATTATTGCACCGCATTCTACCTTCATACTCGTCCAGTTGAACTGCAAAGGCCTCGTGAGAAGAACGCAGCTCGGCCACCTGCTTCTTGAGGAGGGTGGTGTCAGTTACCAGCTCCGTTGTGGTGGTCTCAATGGTAGTGACGAGATCGGCCATTTTTCACATGTCCTCCCGTATGAGGGCCACCTCCGTTGCGACCGTATCGATTCTGTTCTCAAGAGAGGTCCGCACAGTGGTAATAGCCGCTAGGAGGTCTTTAATAGTGGGCTCTGAGTTATCATCATGGGCCCCAACATTGCCCTGTTTGTCCTCGTGGTTCTTCTGCCATGCGAACTTATCCAGTTTGGCTTGCGTCACATTACGCCCACTCCGGCCTGTCGCCATGTTGGTTCTGCGAGAAGGGAGCCGTGAAGGGGTAGGACGCAGGAGCCACTCACCGCCGCCTGCCGTGGGACACCCCACGTGGCCTGTCGGCTCTAGCACGTGCCTCCCTCGCCCCCGATAGCTCAGCACTGGAAAACACCCCTCAGGCTCAACTGGGGGCAAAAATCAGTCGCCACGAGCAGCTCTTGTATGGTGGGAGCTCTGGTAACCTGCGCGTCCCGCTTGGCTGGTAACAATCTGGCCGTCGAGCCCAAAGAGATCCTCAGATATTTCCGTCGTGGACAACACACCAGCCCCCTTGCGCAAAGGATGAGGTCGTCTGAGTTGCGCACTCGAGCGCCTGACTGGTCACCGGCACCACAGGCAACACCAGTGAATCACTGCCAGGGCGTAGTCAGTCAAGCGCGGCCCACCAGTCAAAAGAGGATCGGCTGGTCCCCACTTGCAGGCCCGCACAACATGCGGGACATGGCGAAAGTCAAGGCGGCCCAGGGGACCTCGGGGCCTGCGGCGGTGGCGGTGTGGGCTTCCTTGAGGCAGATAATCGTTGCACAGTCCAATCGCCCCCAGCGGTGCTGCAATCTGCTTAAAAAGGAGTTCGGCCGGGGCACGCAAAGACACGAGGCCTCACGGCCCGATGGAGGTACGGCGGCACTGGAGGGGCGGTAGAAAGCAGAGGTAGGGCGGATTCTCCCCCACTCGCGACGTCTTCGAGTCAGCTACGGTGCCCCTGCAGAAGGTCCAAGTTCCTTATAAATAGCTCCAGGTGCAGGGCAGTTCAAACAGAAAGCTCAACACTTCGCGGACTAGGCCGCATCCGCGGCATCGCGTTGCTCTGCGCCACAACAAAGCCGCACTTCCTGTCGGCCCAGCCGCGTCTAGTGAAGCCGGCATCTGGAGTGCCTCCCAACAATGTCGCCCGATTGGCCTCAATTTCACACCACACCCTGGGCAGCAGCGCCGACGATCGTAGATTCACTCGGGGCAAAGATCAGGCCGGGGCAGATAGCATTAGACGGATTTATCGGGAGTGGCACGACAGAGCTCAGCTACCGTGCGGCCATTCCCGTCGACAGTTGGCCACGCCCACCCATACATACTTTTTTTAACATTTCACTCCTGAAATTGGAGCAGTGATATTTGAACCTACAGACATCTGTCTCCCTGTTATAAATTAGGTTACTGCTTGAGGAAGTGAACCCTACTCAGGCAGCAAGCACAATCCTTGTCAGGGTGAGGCACAGGCCAGCCCCAAATTAACCTGTGCTCAACCCTCTAGTAGCTTGGCACATAGCAATCAGGCTTAACTTAGAGGTAATGCATAATGCGTAAAGTATTTTTGCAGCACTTCAAACAGTAATAAAGTGAAAACACAACACAAGAAAAATCCCACACAAACTTAGGAAAATAGAGTAGATATTAATAAATAAATCAAGATCGAAACAACAAAAATCTAATCAATAGAACCAAAGTTATGCAGGTTTGAACATGTAGGTGTAAATAGGGCCAAAAGGCACAATGTGCCAACTGTGGATATCTGAGCACAACTGAACTCGACAAAGTCACAAGTTCAGGCCGACCACGTTGGATCGTAGGCAGGCTCCAGGGACCCAGTTAGGCCGGCTAAACAAGAGTACCTTCAATTCTGGTTGCGGAGCAGTGCAAAATTCCGCTTCGAGGATGAGTCATGCCGCAGAGGCGAAGTGTCTGTTCCGAGGAGCTGTGAAGCTGCGATGCAAGGTCCTGCATCATTTTCGAGGAGCCCGTTAACAGGGTCTTGTGGTGCAAAGTCCGGAATTTGAGGCTGAGTCGTGCAGCTGAGGCAATGCGTTGGTTACGGGGAGCTGCAAGGCTGAGTTGCTAAAACTGAGTCATTGTGTAGGCTGCCGTTGATGAGAGATTCGTGATGTGAGAGCCTGCATCAGGGAAGTATTGTGCGGCAGCAGTTCCAACGCGAGCTGCGAGATTGAGTTGGAGTCAGTTCTGCTTGAGGTTGCACCACACAGCAGAGATGTGTCGGTTCTGCTGGATCAACAGATGGGCTAGCAGAGCACCTTCAGGTCCACTTTCAAGGGTCCAGGACTGGGGTGGCCCCACTAAGCAGGGTAGGACTCAGGGATGGCAGACTCCAGGTGCCGGATTCAAGGTTGTTGGTGCATTCTGTCCCTGAGAGGCCATCCAACTAGCCCTTGGAGTCACCTTGGGGTCCTGCTTTCAACAGATGCAGGTCCAGCCCTTCTCACCAAGGCAAGAGGACAGCAGGTAGCAAGTCAGCACAGCAGGGCAACAATGCTTCAGAGCAGCAGTCCAGCAGAGTAGCAGTCCTTTCATCAACACTGCAGTCCTTCTTCCTGGCAGCATCCACAGTTCTAGAAGTATACTGTTTCCTGCTTCCCCTGTGGTTGCTCCAGGCTTACTACAGGCGGTATGCAGCCCTTTTTGTGGAGGCAGGACACTACCTATTCAAGTGTAATTAGGGGTGTGCTGAGCTCCACCCTCCCATCCTGCCAGTGATGGCACATCCAGTTACGCCTAAGCTCATGTGTGTGACTGTGTAGGAGGAATACACAAAGCCCAACTGTCAGCAACACCCAGTCATGTGACCTAGAGACTGTCTGCAAGCACTTAATGGCTGAAGCAGGAAAATGCCAACTTTCTAAAAGTGGCATTTTCAAAATTGTAATTTAAAATCCGACTTTACCATAAGAAGGGGCTTTTCATTACAATTCCAAAGACACCAAACATGAACTGGTTACCTGTTTCTACTTGGAAATTACAGCTTATTAAATGTAATAATGTAACTGCATTGTTACCCTATTGGAGAGGTAGCCCTTGCAGTACATGTCCACATTTTGAAATACACTTCACCCTTCCCTGTGTGCTGTGCAGGGCCTACCCTAGGGGTGACTTATGTGTATCAAAAAGGAAGGTTTGGGCCTGGCAAGAGGTTTATTTTGCAAGGTCAAAATGGCAGCTAAACACTTCACACACAGGCTGCCATAGCAGGCCTGGGATAGGTTTCAATGGCCTACTTAAGTGGGTGGCACAATCAGTGCTGCAGGCCCACTGGTAGCATTCAATTTACAGACCCTAGTTACATGTAGTACCTTTTTACTAGGGACTTATAAGTAAATTAAATATGATAGTTGGGTGTGAGCTAAATCTACCATGTTGTAAGGAGAGAGCAAAATCACTTTAGCACTAGTTAGCAGCTGTAAAGCATGTGGAGTCCTAACGAGATCAAACCAAGAGGATGGAAATCAAAAGGCTGTGGGAGCACCACACCAAGACTGCCAAGTCTAGCAGTCCCCAATCACCTTCAGCCTGGCATAGGAGTTGAAAATCAAATTGGGCTCCCAACTAGTGCTCCAGTTCTCTTCAAATGGAAGGGGAATGGTCTGCAGGAGAGATCATAGGAGCCAGCGGATGTGGTCCATGCTTCTTGGCCTGTACATACATTTCATGCATGGCACCCACACAAACATGTATCCCTATGTCCCTCTCTCTCCCCTTTCTCTCTCATTCTATATATATATAAATATTCACTGAAAAACCGAAGGTTACAAGAACGTTATAGTTAGGCTGACATTTCACTCGTACAAAACCAGAGAAATTCAGCAGTTATAGTTAGCTAAACTAACTATAACTCGCGTCCCCCACAGTGCACTGCTTATGACCTCAGATATTACTTCACTCATGACATGGTCAGTGACATCACTCATGATATCTCAAATGACATTACTGACTGTGAGTGTTTTTAAAAATGTTTATGAGTGTTACATATACATACCAAGGTGTATTGGTGAATCAGTGGGTGTATGAGTGCCTGATTGGATGATTCAGTGGGTGCGTGAGTAACTGTATAAGTGAATAATTGTCTCATTGAATGTATGGATGAGTGAGTTGTTGTGTGAATGTCTGTATCTGTCTGTCAGTTGGTGTCTAACTGGTTGTATAGGTGTGTGAGTGGGTACATAGTTTCTGTATGGGTGAGGGATTGATTATCTGAGTATATGTATAGGCGTCCCAATGTCTGTGTGGATGGGTGAGGGGATGTGTAACTCCCTGTATGGATGAGTGCGTGGGAGAGTCAGTGGCTCTAGGGGTTAATGAGTGTGTGTGTAAGGGGCTGTATGGGTGAGTGTGTGTATGGCTGTGTCAGTAGGTGAATGGATGTGTCAGTGGTATATGGATGTGTAAGTGCATATGTGAAAGGCAGTATAGGTGAGTGTTTGAATATATGAGTGACTGTATGTGTGACTGAATGATTGCGGGAGTGGCCGTATGGGTGAGTGTATGCTTGTGTCAGTGACTTTATAGGTGAGTGAGTATGTGTTAGTATCTGTATGAATAAATGAGTGGGTGTGTGTATAACTGTATAGGTGAGTAAATTGCTGTGTGATTGACTTTATAGGTGAGTGAGTATGTGTGTGAGTAGCTCTATGAGTAACTGGCTGTGTATGAGTGGCTGTATGGGTTTATGAGTGGATATATCAGTGGCTGTATAAGTGAGTGAGTTGGTGTATGAGTGGGTGTATGGGTAACTGAGTGGATGTGTGTGTATAAGTACTGGTATGGGTGTGTTGAAGTTGAGGTGGGTATATGAAAGGCTATATTGGGGTGTGAGTGGGTGCGCCAGAGATTCTGTGGTTGACATCAGTGATATCATTTGACATGTCAGCAGTAATGTCATCAGTGATGTCACTGACCATGTCATGAGTGATGCAATATGTGAGGTCATAAGCAGTGTTCCCTGTAAGATGCACCTATGCTCCCCGAGTTTGCAGTGCCTTGTATGAAGCGCACACATCCTGCGAGAGACCATGCAGGAAAGTGTCCCTCTTATAGCCTTTTGGGTTAAGGAGGGACACGCATTCAACAGCAAGTGGCCCATGCGCTTGCTGCATTCCTTTGTTAACAGAGCGCGGCTGCGGGGTGATTGTGTGCTTTTGTGAAAGTATTCATTTTAATTGAGGCGCTGCAATTAACATGAATACTTTCACAAAAGCACACAATCACCCCGCAGCCGCGCTCTATTAACAAAAGGAATGCAGCAAGTCTCGAAGCACGACTTGCTGCATTTGCTTTGTTAACAGGAGGTGGCTGCGTGGCGGCAAAGAAAGCCTAGCATTGCCCAGTCAGGGATCGTAAATAGAGGCTGATTTTTACTTGGCCTTAGAGCACTGGTAGTGATGGGGGCTCGGGGCTGTCTGAGGGGCACAGTATGCCCTTACCTTTTAAGGACATCAGTTCCCCTAATTTCTTTCAAAGGTCATCAGTCCCAGCAATTCCAGGATTTGAAAAGCTTCAGCTGAAGGGTTATTCAGTGAGCCTCCTGAGCTGTGAAACCGAAGGAGGGGCAGACAGCTAAACAACCCTTCTTGGCAGGTGAAGTGCAAAGAAAGAAGTGGCCAAGAAATGTAAATGTGCAGGGACAAGGACAATGCTGGAGCAAGATGAGAAGGGCGCTGTTGCTGGCATCATCTCTTATGCACTACTAATACAAATTCAGACAACAGAGAACAATCTAAAAACACAAATTCAATTTGCTGTTTTTATAAAGAAGTTAGAAGAAGCAAACACTCAAGTCAATGAATACAAAGACTACTTGACCCGTTCTAAAATCAATAAACTACAAAAATATCTAAAAAAGTTTTCACATGAAAAATGTACCCGTATGTGAATGAAGAATACATCAAACAAAAAGAAACACTCAACACTAAGGAAAACTTAGGGGGATAAGGGAAGTTGATTCCTCAAGTTCAGGGAGTGAGAGTAGTGATACTGACTACAGACCACAGTCGAGAGGTAGGGGATACTATCAGAGAGCCCCTCAACATTTCCAACAGCCACCACCAGGGTCAGGATTTTGCTGACCTCCAATGTACCCCCCAGTTTAACCCATCCAGCACTATCCTAATCAGAATACTTTTTTAGGGAAAAGCAGAGAGAGAGGAAGGGGCAGACAGAAGGGCCAGCGAGTGCAGTAGAAAGACTTGAATCAACGGTCACTTGGAGCATGTCGAAAGAGGTCCTAAAAGGCTCTAGCAGGGACACAGTTTGATTATGAACATGACGTGAAGTTCAAGAAGGTGTCTTGAACAAGGGTCTGGGTTTTGTTCCGACTAACTAAGTGGACTTGTTCAAACTTAGATGTGAACTAGCCAGGTTCTTTAGAAATATCAGGCTTAGTGTTTTCTTTGCTAATGGCACACGAGGAAGATACAGGGAGATACAGGACTCCACAGGAGATCCACCTTTGTACCTACAGTTGCCCAGGTTCCCCCAGAAATTGGGGTATTTGAACAGGCTGTGATACATGAGACTGAGAATTCTACTGAAATAAGACAGAAAAAAGCATACAGTAATTTAATGAAACTTGAACAAAAGGCTTTGATCGAACTGAAAGAAGACAGACAAATTGTAGTGAAACCAGCAGACAAGGGGGGTGCCATTGTAATTCAAACCTCAGAGGCATATAACCAAGAATGCCTCCGCCTGCTAGGTGACAGGAGGAATTGTGAAATCCTAGGTAGAGATCCCAATATCATCTTGGAGGAGGCAATTGCTAATGGGTGGATTAGCCAAAAGGAGGCAGCCTTTTTAGTAAAAGAAAATCCTAAGACACCGTATTTTTTAACCCTCCCCAAAGTACACAAAGTCACCAGACCGCACCCAGGAAGACCTATAGTCTCTGGGATAGATTCAATCCTGGAACCACTATCACAAATTTGTGATTTTTACTTCAGACCACTAGTTTAGGGAATGCCGGCTGATTTAAAGGACACTAGGGAGGTATTGAACTTAATCAAGGAACTGGAATTCAACCCGACAGAGGACCTGTTAGTCGGGTTGGATATTGAATCATTATAAACAAATATCCCCCAGAGGGAAACACTGAAGGTAATTGAGAGCATCCTTTATGCAGAACAGTGGGAATTCCATACCCCAAGGTCTCTAATTCTAGGCCTAGCAGAACTGGCATTAACTAGGAATTTCTTTAAATATCACAACACCCTATACTTACAAACCCATGGGACATCCATGGGTAGTCCTTTTGCTCCGAGTGTAGCCTGTTTATATGTATCATAATTTGAGAAAGAACACATTTACTCATATCAAAATCCTCATCGGAGCTCCATAAGGGTCTGGCGTCATTATATTGACGATATGATTCTTATCTCGCATGGAGATTTACCAGGAGCCAATGCTTTTATAGCTTGGCTTAATCCCCGTACTCCTGTACTGTATGTCCTACCAAAGATCCATAAGAATCAACAGAACCCACCAGGCAGACCTATCGTGTCCGGCTGCGGCTCAATCCTTGAACCGATTGGAAAATACATTGACAGCATCATTAAAGAATTCGTTCCTCTCACGGACACCTTCGTCCGTGACAGCATGGACTTAATCAACCTCATTGAGGATACCCCCTTCACACCAGGCACTGATTTAATGGTCGGAATGGACATTGAGTCATTGTATACCAATATATAGCACCGAGAGTGCCTGGCGGTAATAAGAGGGATTCTAGACACAAGACCGCAACCTACAAGGATTCCAACTGACTTTGTGATGTCCCTCTTGGAGATCGCCCAGGGAAACAACTATTTTCTATACAAAGATACTTACTACCTTCAGATCAAAGGGGTTTCGATGGGCGCTTGTTTTGCCCCAAACGTTGCCATCCTCTATGTCCATCACCTGGAAAGTACTACCATTCTCACTGACCTCAACCCATTCAAGAACAACATAACCTTCTGGCGTCGTTACATAGACGACATTCTGCTCATTTGGTCAGGAGGCAATGCGACCATCCTCCAATTCGTGGATTGGCTACACACCTGCCAACAACATCTGAGGTTCACCATTGACCCCAAAGAAAACAACTTACCCTTCCTTGACCTATCACTACAAGTAGAAGATAATAAAATCGGGACAGCATTATTCAGAAAACCTACCGAGCGGAATACCTTACTACTCTACTCCAGCTACCATCCGCGAGATTCGCCGTAGTTGCAAGTGGAGAAAAGACTTCTTCAGGGAAGCCGCAGTCCTCACTGAGAAACTTATTTCACGCGGCTACCCTAAGAAATTGGTAACCAGAGCAAGAAAACGTGCATGGTACAATCATCGTGAAACCTTACTCACACCCAGAGAGAAAAGGGTTAACTCCCGCATCCCTTTCATCTCCACATTTTCACCTACCAGCAATAAACTCTCGAAGATCATCAAAACAAACTGGAATACACTGGCCCCACTCAACATATTCAATGAACCTCCGTTGTTCTCTTACCGTAGGGGAAAAAACCTCTCGGACCATTTGGTGCATGCCATCACATGGCCACAAACCAATACCAGGGATAAAACAGTCAGAGGACTATGGGACCTCCCACCACTTCTTGGACATTACAAATGCCAAAGATGATCTGCATGTTCCACCACACTAAACACTAAGGGGTCGATTCCGATTCGGGCCGGAAAAAGCACCGACCGACTCGAATCCGGAAAAAATACCGACCGACACGTACCCGTGGCGCCCGACACGCCAAGTACGATGCAAGGCGCGAAAAATCCGACCGACACGTGCCGAAACCAAGTCGACCGACCGAGCCGCACGGAAAACAGCAATCCGGCCGGAAAAACACGCGAATCCAACCGACCGACACGCACCCGGAACAAATCCGACCGAAACGTACACGCTAACTCCAAACCGCAAAGTACGATGCAAGGCGCGAAAACCACGAGCGAGTCGGACGGAGGACAAGCCGTACGACCGACACGCATACAAAACCGAGCCGAAGCAACACAATACACCGCGACCGACGCGTACGCAGCATAGAAAACTGCACAAACACAGCGTGAACGAAACGGAGAAGACCGTACGAGACCAATGCAGGGTCCGACTCGGTCACAAGAACGTTTCCAACATACACAAACAGCACAAAGGAAAAATCACCCAAAAAAGGCCAAACAAGCAATTACCAAGCCAATAAATACTGGGGGGTGGGGACAGAGAACAAAGACACACCCACAACTCCACCTATATAAAGGACACAAATCACTACCATGAGCCTTTGCAAATGCCATTCCACTGCCAGCACCCAAGAGAAAGCAACCACACACCCACAGCTCATCCCTCACACAAGCCACACACCATCAGCACACCAACAAATACCTACCTCACATACACCCAGCAAAACACACACTCACACACCCTCACCTGCACACCAACACACACATCACCCACCATCACCACCCATCACCATGCCCCCAAGAAGAATCCCAAGTTCCTAGATAGTGAATTGGAAGTCATGGTAGACGAGATCCTCAGGGTGGAGCCACAGCTGTTTGGGACACTGGTCCAACAGACCCCCATGTCGCAGAAAACCAAGATGTGGGAGAGGATCATCAACAGGGTGAATGCCCAATCACCATGTCGGCGCACAAAGACCGACATCCAGAACAGGTGGTATGACGTGCGCAGGAGGGTACGGGACATGCTGAAGAAAGACTACATCAACAGCCAATACACCGGCAGTGGCCCTCCTGCCAAGCCAATATACCTCAGGCCCTGGGAGGAGAAGGTGCGGGCCATCCTTCCGCCAGTGAGCGTATATGGACTAGAGGACATCCCAGAGCCTGGTGAGTACACAACAAATGTACACAATATACTGCCACAAAACACACACACATCACTGTCAAGGGGAGAGTCAAACCATGCACTCATAGCAATCACACAGCAACCAGAACAGAATCATCCCAAAATGTGTATGTCAGTCAGAGAAACACAACACATGCCATCAAAAAAGTCACATCCAACTGTGCCAACACATGTACAAACACAACCACAACTACAGCTAGGCAGTGGCACAAATTGAACTAACAAACACATCCACACATGTAGCCACCACAACAACACCAACACACAGTGAAGACCACTCAAAGGAAGGAATTCTGTGTATGCTGGCCAAGTCAGTGTAGCCAATAGCATCATGGGAGTCGCAGTCACACATATTGCCCCCCACAACTGTCCCATCAACACCACCATGAACCATGCGCACATCACAGGGAGTGGAGAAGGACTCACAAGATGGCTGACACTGGCAACTGCTGTGGGGAGCACAAGGCCCTGCTGCCAACTGTGCACCAACAAACAGCAGGACACCACTGACTGACATCCTGAGAGACAACTTCCACTCCCTGCAATGCAAGCACGTTCCATGGTGGGATATCTGGCTAGCTGGGTGGGAAGGGGGACTTGCAGCACTGACCATAGTCACAAGCACCTCCCCTCACACACACCCCAACACAAACTCCACAGAACCCACCTGGTAGAATGCAATGCCCCCCATCCTAACACAAGATCCCACAAAGCACCACCACCCTGGGTTATGTTGTGTGAAGCACAGGGACACTCTTGGGACTCTTAGCCAAACAACTGCCAGGACAACACTCCCAGCCATCCTGTCAGCACAGCCAGCCCACCCCACAGGGAAGCAGAGTCAAAAGGAAGGAAGCATGGGCATGCTGGGAAGGGGGGTGGAGGCAATAGCATGATGGGAGTCGTAGTCACAGACATTGCTCAGCCTCACAACTGGCCCATCAACACCACCCTGAACCATGCTCACATCACAGGGAGTGGAGAAGGACTCACAAGATGGCTGACACTGGCTACTGCTGTGGGGAGCACAAGGCCCTGCTGCCAACTGTGCACCAACAAACAGCAGGACACCACTGACTGACATCCTGAAAGACAACTACCACTCCCTGCAATGCAAGCACGTTCCATGGTGGGATATCTGGCTAGCTGGGTGGGAAGGGGGACTTGCAGCACTGACCATAGTCACCAGCACCTCCCCTCACACCCCCCCAACACAAACTCCACAGTACCCACCTGGTAGAATGCAATGCCCTCCATCCTAACACAAGATCCCACAAAGCACCACCACCCTGGGTTATGTTGTGTGAAGCACAGGGACACTCTTGGGACTCTTAGCCAAACAACTGCCAGGACAACACTCCCAGCCATCCTGTCAGCACAGCCAGCCCAACCCACAGGGAAGCAGAGTCAAAAGGAAGGAAGCATGGGCATGCTGGGAAGGGGAGGAGGCAATACCATGATGGGAGTCGTAGTCACAGCCCTACATCCCCCACCACATGGCCCAGCAAGCTAACACTCACGCATGCACATCCCACAGAGAGTGGAAAGGCCCATCAAAGATGTCTGACACTGTTGCTGTGTCGTGGGGAGCACAAGGGCATGCTGGGTACTGCACACCAACCAACAGCAGGACACCACTGTCAGCCATCTTGCCATTGCCCTCACACCCACACACACTGAACTCCACACAAAAGCAAGTAAGTATGGGAATGCTGGCAAGTGGGGTGGAGGCAATGGCATGATGGGAGTCGTAGTCACAGACATAGCTCACCCCCACAACTGTCCCATCAACACCACCCTGAACCATGCTCACATCACAGGGAGTGGAGAAGGACTCACAAGATGGCTGACACTGGCTACTGCTGTGGGGAGCACAAGGCCCTGCTGCCAACTGTGCACCAACAAACAGCAGGACACCACTGACTGACATCCTGAGAGACAACTTACGCTCCCTGCAACGCAAGCACGTTCCATGGTGGGATAACTGACTGGCTGGGTGGGCGGGAAGGAGGTCCGGCTGTCAACCAAACACAAGCAATGCAGACCATGTTCACACCCCAGAAAATACATAGAAATGCCCAAATAATGCAGGACAATGTGCCACACCAATATCAACCCCTGACTGTGACGACTTAGGACAATGCAATGTACAGGCCCGCACCCAGAGGCACAGTCACAACTGTCATGTGTGTCAACCATTGATGCCTGCAGAAACATGACATACATTGTTTGTGTCTCCCAAAAACAGGTGATGATGGGGACACAGCAGCAGACGCTGAGGAGTCCCAGTCCCAGGCTCAAGAGGATGCCGAGCTCACTGGCGTCGTACAGCCTCTGTCCTCCTCGGACGATGAAGAACAACCTGGCACATCCGGTGCAAGTCAACATGCAGCACCAGCAGGACCACCAGCTGCAGCACCAGCAGGACCACCAGCTGCACCCCCTGCACCCACCCCTACAACGACTGTCACCACGAATACCATCCCTGCCGACATGGACAGAATAAGGAGCAACACCAGCACAGTGACCCTGGACCAACCTGGGGCCATGGACACCACCACCACCACCAACCCCCAAGGTGGACCAGGGTTATCTGTGCGTGCCACTGCACACACTGCACATGTCAGCAGGGGTGGTGGGAGGAGTGGGAGACAGAGGTCGCTGCTTGCAGACGTTGCTGGTGTGCATGACGACCCACAACTGGTACGCATAGCTGATGCGTACCAGTCCAGCACCGGAGAGCTCAGCCAGGTAGTGGGGCTCCTCAGAGACATTAAACAGCAGCAGGCTGCCCATCATGCCCGCTTGGACTCCCACATGTCCCACGTGGAGTCACACATGTCCCGTGTGGACTCACACATGTCCCGCGTGGAGTCCAAGTGGGATGCACTGCATGAGATGACGGCGGTGCACAGGGACATTTTACAATGCCTCCGCCAGATGAACAGCAACCAGTCCACACCTCCCTGTGTGCCAACAACATCTGGTGCCGAACAAACTGCAACTGCCACAGGGAGGGAGGAGGACTCTGGCGGAGAGTCCCCTGCACCGCAGCAGCCTGCACTTGAGGGCCCCCCCCAAGAAGAGGGGTCGTCCGAGGAGGGAAAAGTGAGAGGCCGATGGCCAAGCGCAACTCCCAGGAAGCCTGAACCTGTTCTGGATGTTCGCCTTTGTGCACAGACTGTTCACCCTGTTGACGGCAACACTACTCCCACACATTGCATGGGGAGTACAAGTTGGACCAATGTGTCAGACAACTGTGGCCCCGATACTGGGGATCCTGTCTACCCGGACTTTCAATTCACCTAGGAACTTGGGATTGCAAGATTCATGTACAGCACAACCCATCCTATGCACTATTAACACAAATGTATCACAATAAACACACTAATACACCATACTTGCCTCTGTCGTGATTCCAACGTGGGTACTGTTATGGGGATGATGAACTGCAAAATTACACTGTGTATGCGAACTGCAACAGCAAGGACAACACAGGCATGTGAGTACAGGCAACGTGACACACATGAGGGAGACACACCACCAGGGCTACACGACACATACACACCTAGGCCATCTGACTCATTGCCTACACTGATGTTGCCAGGGAAGACGGTGCAATGCACAGACACCACACCCATTCCCAGTTGTAGTCAAGTAGCCCACAGGTGCAGTAAGCAAATGGCAGTCAAATGTGTGACCACAGACAACGCACATCACAAAGTGAAGCACAGGTTTATTACACAGTTGCAACATGCCGTAACCACTACAGATGCAAGGTAACCCCACCTGGTAGCGGGCACACAGTCAACAACTGTAGACGGAAGGAAGTCCATGGGTGTGGCGCACATCACCTGTAGGGACACAACAGCTACCAGCCTGGATGTGCAATCACGTCGTCGGTGGACACAGTTGACCAAACGAATCTGAAAGTACCCTGTGAAGGACAGAAATGACACACAGTCAAAAGCAATGGAGTACAGGACAGAACAGCAAAACTCATGCACAATACATGTTACAAGATACCCACCCAGAACCAAGTTAGCATGTCAACACTGTTGGGGAGTACAGCCCACCTGTCACCACACATCGCAACACACATCCAGTCAAGTAGCCCATGGACACACTCCAACAGCACCAGAGCACCACCCACACATCATGCCAACTCACATCATTGACATGACACCTCAGGATACTCACATTCAGCTAAAGAAGTTGGTGATGAGCTGTGTGCGGACATCACCATCATCATCATCATCATCGTCACTGGCATCGTGGTCCAGGCCAGGATCCTCCACAGGTGGCGGATGTTGGTCATTGTCATCCTGGATGAGAGGCAACTCCTTCCGCACTGCCAGGTTGTGGAGCATGCAGCAGACGATGATAATCTTGCACACTTTCGCAGGGGCATATGGGAGGGACCCTCCGGTCTTGTCCAGGCAGCGGAAGCGGCTCTTCAGGAGACCAAAGATCCGCTCAATCACTCTCCTGGTCCGACCATGTGCCTCATTGTAGCGCATCTGGGCAGGTGTCACAGGGTTCCTGAGGGGTGTCAGCAACCACGGCATGTTGGGGTATCCCGAGTCACCTATGGACAGACAAGTGCACATTAGCTGACTTGGAAAAGTGGGCGGAATACTACAGATCAGGTCACACACAATGGCACAAAGTCAGTACACACCGACAAGCCAGGCACGCTGGTTCTGCATCTGTGCCATCATCCTGGGGATGCGACTACTCCTCATCACAAAGGCATCGTGTGCTGAACCAGGGAAACGGGCACACACGTGTGTGATGGTCATGTCTGCAAGACACACCACCAGTGCATTGACCGAGTGGTAGTGCTTGCGGTTCCTGTAGGCCTGCTCCTGGGCCTGTGGTGGTAGCAAAGCCACATGTGTCCCATCAATGGAGCCAATGACATGCGGCATCCTCCCCAGGGCATAAAAGTCACTCTTCACGTCAGTGAGTCGTCGCAGATCTAGGGAAATAGATGTACCGGTTCAGGAAGAGCAACATTGCCGCCAAAACATCGCGGAGCACACGGCTGAACATGGTCTGTGACATCCCACCAGCAGTCGCCACAGTATGTTGGAAGGTACCAGTGGCAAAGAAGTGTAGGGCTGCCATCACCTTCACCTTGGGGGTCAGCGCTGTAGGATACGGCCGGCCAGGCTGCAAATGTGGGGACAACTGCACTGCCAAATCCTCAATCAGCTGCCTGGTGAAGCGGTACCGTCGGATGCTGTCCCGTTCCACCATCGTTGCCAGGTCTGGGAATGGCCGATGGACAGCAGGAGCCCTGCAGTGCAGAGGAGAAGTAAGCAAGATTGTCAGTCACCCCACATATGCGGCATTGAACACACTCAAGATCCCAACATACATCATTATGAGGCACAACTACATGAAGTGTGCAGTACCGGAAGGACATGTATGGTACATACATGGCCAACATCTGTCAACACGGTCCTACAGGTGGCATCAATTTGTCCCAGGTTGGCCCATTGGATATCATGAGGCCGTGTCACAGTTCCCATCTCCTGCTGCCGTGTCACAATAACCCCCCACAGTGACATGTGAGGACAGATGTGCCCCAGGCACCACAGCTCAACGACAGGTACATTCCCAGGGACCCTGTAATGCCACATGGACACTGGCATTACATGGAGTATCATGTATACACCACAGCAAAACAACCTTGACCCCCACAGGTAGTGGCCCCACTTGCCATGGCAGGACAGACATGGACGTCTGTGACACACACGCACAACATCAGAGTCCATGCACACACAACGTGGATGTGGAGACTGTCTCCCATTGTGCACATGAAATCAGAGACATTGTAAACACTACATGCACAAAGACTGTGGAGGACCATCACTATTGTGCCACTGGGACACCCTGGCTCAAACATACCGTCCCACATGGGACTCACGGGGTATGTGACATGACATACACATACACCACTGTGAAATGTGACCATGGCACATGCACAGATATGAACAGTTGCACATCACAGTGGTCACGTACACATAACACCCAGGATCCTGTCCCCATGAACACGTGCACAGCCTGGGGGTGGCTGCCCACAGGTGACACCCACAGGACAACATGTACACCAACATACACACAATAGGAAATGCAGCCTTACATGCCTTATGATAAGGTTTGGACAGGCTGTCGTGATGTAGGTGTGCCCCTCACTCCCTGAGAGCTATCTGTGGCTGGCATATGTCCATCTGAGACAGGCATGCTGACATATGCCAGTCACATGTACAGTGATGCGTTGAACAGCAATGGACCGATCGGTGCCTCCGGCCGGCCCATTGCTTTCAATGTGTGCGGGTACGCGTTGTACCCCTGTACGCGTTGAACAGCAATGGACCGATCGGTGCCTCCGGCCGGCCCATTGCTTTCAATGTGTGCGGGTACGCGTTGTACCCCTGTGCGCGTTGAACTGCAATGGACCGATCGGTGCCTCCGGCCGGCCCATTGCTTTCAATGTGTGCGGGTACGCGTTGTACCCCTGTGCTCGTTGAACAGCAATGGACCGATCGGTGCCTCCGGCCGGCCCATTGCTTTCAATGTGTGCGGGTACGCGTTGTACCCCTGTGCGCGTTGTACCGCAATGGACCGATCGGTGCGCACCCATTGACAATGGGCTTGCCTGGCAACGGACGCGATTTCGAATTTCGAACGAGTCGGTTGCTGGAAAATCAGTTGGTCACCCACAACAATGTTGCAAAATCATGTATGTCATGAAGTTGAAGATTTGAAGGATGCTGTGGGCGTGTTTTGGTGCTGCTATTCCATGGATTGGCCAGATTCAGAAGATGCAAACGACTTGGACCTATCACTTTGGACACAAGGGACAGTATCTGCCTCTCCAGCACATATATATTGCTGGCTGTTCCCCTGAGAGCCCACTTGCCTGCACTACATGCTCCAAGACGACATCTGCCACTGCACTGCTGCTGTCTCTGCCCCTCTGGACCCTGCAATGGCACGTACTGTGGAGAGAGCCCCAGCCTTCAGCCTTGAAGAGAACCAGGCCCTGCTGGACAGCCTACTTCCACAGTACAGCAAGCTGTATGGGACACCAGGGGAGCAGGTGAGTGTTCTGTGCACTGCCTTTCTGAATGTGCATTTTGTCTGACTAGCAAGGCTGAGAGTCTGCACGCCACTGGCTAGCAGGCTCACTGAGTAGTTGTCACCCCCCATAGTGTGTAGTGACTTGCACTGGACAGGTATGGTGCAGTGACAGTGCATTTGAACATGGTTTTACTTCCCATGCAATGATACCATGTAGTGACGTCTGGCAAACTGTCTATGGTCAGCTTTGCACTGCCTGTGTACATCATGTGCCCCTGTGATTGAGACATGTATATACGACTGTGTCATGCACGGATATGTTGCATGTGTGGTAATGGCCTTTTCACTTTGTCATCCTGACAGGTTAATGCCCATCGGAAGCAGGAACTCTGGAAGGACATCGTCCGGGCTGTCCGGTCCGTGGGGGTCTACAAGCGCCGGATCCGCAACTGCCAGAAGAGGTGGCAGGACCTTCGGGGCTGGACCCGGAGGATTGCACGGGTCCAGCTGAAGCTGTCGCCTCCTCGCAGGAGGGGCGGAACACGGACCCTGACCCCCCACATGCTCCAGATCCTGACGGTGGTCTTTCCAGACCTGGATGGGCAGCTGAAGGCCAGACAGCAGCAAGGAGGAGGTGAGTCAAAGACTGCACTGTGAACTCTGTATTACATGCTTTGTGCCCTCCTCTGGCCTGGTTCAACTGCCACAGTGCAGCAGTCATGTTGTCCAGGAGCCATGTCCCTCTATTGTGCACTGCCCACTGCTCATCTGATACCCAGGTGTGGCCCTTACAGTCAGGGAATTGTGTCACTTGGGACTGTGTCCTTGCAGTTTGCTTCACTAAAGGTGGGGGACAGCATCTGTTTCCCTGACTCTGTTGTGGGCATCATGGGTGGGTCCATTGTTCACACAACGCCTGGTTTTGGACATGTGATCTGCGTGTTGCTTTGATATGCGGTCCACTTGCTGAGCTGAGCCACCACATGTGCCTGGGGTATGTGGCACACGCCCATGCAGCGGGTGGGAACAATGTTTGGGCCCCAGGAGTGTGCAGATTACGTGTGTCACACATACATAGCCAGCTATCCACTGTCCAGGGCACATCCCTCATTCATGTGGAGCAGGACAGTCATGCCTACTCCAGGCCATGCAATGCACTCTGTACTCCCACTCCCGTGTATCAGCTGACACATTGTGCACAGTGATTTGACCCCTCCGGTGTCTGCCTCTGTGTCAGTGTGCTGTGGATTAGTTGCCAGGACTGCTGTGGTGTTTCTTGGTAGGGGCTCAGCATGCCCCTGGAGATGTGACCATAGGAGACGATACTTGTGTGTCACATAGGTGTTTGATCAGCTGCCCGTGCAGACTGGGGTATGCGAATGTGATGTTCAGGCAGCTGTTCCCCATTCACAGCAAATTGTGAGGGGCTCAGGTTCAGAGGGTAGTGTCACAGGTCTCCCATATGTCCAATAGGTGTGACCTGGACAGATGAGGGTTGAGATGATGTGTTGTGTGGGGGATGTACATGTGCACTTGTGCAGCTCCAGGACTTGCATTCCCCATGACCTACTATTGTGACACAGTGCATAGTGTTGTTGTCTGGCTGCCAAGTCATACATCACTGAGACAGTGATGTATGACTTAACAGTCATGCCTCTGCCATGGCATGTGTCAACTTATTTGTGGTCCTGCAGGGGAGTGACATGTGCTACATGCACACCATAGTGGCGCTGGCTATCAGGACATGGGTGCATCATGGTGTCTGTCGCTGGTATGCATCACATGCATTTCCTATTTGACTCTGGGCATCCCTTTCATCCGGAAACCTGTACTGACTCAGTGGCAAGAGCTGTGATGTGTCCACACCGTGTCCTCTGCACTGTCCAACTACTGTGTACTTGGTGCATGTGTCCACACTGGGGTGTTGCAATCCAACAGACACCAGACAGATGGGTGCAAGGCCATGTGGGATGTGAGTGCCATGCTTGGCATCAGACTGACAATTGGCTTCTCCTGTTCAGTTAGGGCACTTTTAGCAATGTACAACTAATGATGCCAGGGCTTGCTCTGTGATGTGCTGTGCTCACAGTGGTGTGTGCGTTTGGTGCAGGTGACTGATGTCTGTCTGTTTCCCCATTGTTTGCAGATACATCCACGGCCACGGAAGGGGACAGCTCCACGGACCAGGAGGAGCCAGAGAGCCAGACTGGGTCAGCAGCCGAGGAGTGGTCGGAGGGACCCAGTGGCACGGAGGGCGAGGGGAGCCACACCGAGGAGTCCTCAGCACCATCCACCTCAGCTGAGGACCAGAGCAACTCAGAGGATGACTCCCTTGTGGAGGCGGGTGTCAGCAGCCACCACACCCCAGCTAGTGTTGCTGTCCCCGCCACCACCAGCACCACCACCGCCCTCCCATCGGCTCCCATTCCCCAGGTCCGTGGAGGCTCCCATGTTCGGGAGCGTGTCTCCTTTGGGCCAGGCACCGCACCCCCTGCCCCTGTGTCCCCTGCTGCCCTGAGTGAGGAGTCTGTGTACCTCCTTCGCCAGCTCCATGTAGGGCAGACAGCCATGCTGAGTGTCCTCCATGCGCACACCGCACTGTTGACTCAGCTGGTGTCGTTCATGGAGGGCATCTCATCGGGCATGTCTGACCTACAGAGGGGCAACAGGTCCATGGACTCCTCCCTGATGGCAGCAGTGTCCCTCCTCAGACAGTCCCTCACCCCTCCTGCCTCTGCTCCATCCACACTCCCCAGCACCTTGCCCGTCCCAAGCACACACACACCGGCACAGGCACACACCAGCACACACACATCCAGCACACAGACACACACGCCACAAACTAAACGCACACGCACGCACAGTCAGGGGACTGAAACCAGACTCACAGGGGATGGGGCCCTGGTACACACACACGCATCCACGGGCACTGCGCAGTCCTCAGTTGCCTCTCCCTCCAAAGCACCCTCCCTTGCCTCACCTGCAACCCCAAAGACCCAGCGCCTCTTCCTCAGTGACCTCGGCCTCTTCCCCTCCGATCCAGCTGCCCCAGCATCCAGGGGAAGAGGAAGCCCCCACACGGAGCAGAGTGCCCCTCGCCCCCGGACACCCTCCCCCAGGCGCAGACAGACTGAGGCCCCCACCCGCAAGTCCCCCGGAGTGGTAAGAGCAAGACCCCGCCGCCGCCCTGCAGCTCAAGCACCAGGTCACCTTCCTCCATCCCTCAGGCCCCCACTCCACAGGTGCCCCCGCCACACCCTGCCCCAGGTTCCCCCACCCACAGATATACCATCCCCAAGAGGCTCCGGCCTTCTCCCCCTGCCACTTGCTCTCCCGGCACCACACCCCCCGCTGCGCTTGTCTGTGCCACTGATGTGGTGAGGGTGTCCTCCCCCTCTGTCCAGCCCACCTTGCCTGTTCCCCATTCTCCTCCCCTGGTGGTAGGCACTGCAGTGGAGTCCACTACCACCCTGTCTGACTTGGGCACTGCAGTGGCGGACCTGTCCACTCCATCTGCAGGGTCCACTGCAGTCGTGCTGGCACCCACAACATCTGAGCCATGCCCCCCAGTTGTGCCGGCACACACCATGTCAGACACCTCCACTGCAGTTGTCAGTGGCTCTCCAGCACCCACCACCCCTTCCCTGCTTCCTCCTGGTGAGCCCTGATCCTGTCCCTGCGGTGCCTGGCCTACCCCCGGTTGCCCCTCCTAGTGGATTGTCCCTGGTTTTGTGCAGGCATGTGTAGGGTGGCATCTGCCACTGTCACCCACTTGTGACTTTGTTGATGGACTGGCCATTGGCCTTTGTTTATGTTCTACCGGACTTCTACTTTTAATGCCACATATGCTGAATAAAGCAACTTTCTGTTCTCTAGTGCTTTTGCTTCTGATGTACATGATGTTGATGATGCTAAGAATGCCCTTGCTGCAGTGATGGTGATATTTGGTCTCATGATAATGAAGTGTTACTGTGCAGGAACCCATGTGGTCCAGGGGTTATGTGTCCTATCCTGTGGTGTATCCATGTCATCCATAGCAGCATCTGAGGGTGTCATGTGTTCAGTATTTGGCAATGAGATTTCCTACTTAGATTGGCAACTTCACATCTGTGGCTTCCACCCCTGCACATCTGTTGTGCCTGCCATTGTTCTATTCGTCTACTTCCCTGACCGTGTGGCCATCTCCAGTGAACATGCAGGTTTGGGCATCAATGGGGAAGGACTCATCTGTGTTGTCAGTGCAACATTGCTATACAAGTGTGTTGGATCTGTGCTGATGATTCCGTTGGCACTTCCATGACCAGGCTGATGGGTCGGGAGCCCTCATTTGTTGCTAATTGTTGATTGTGTGTCCCATTGCTGCCATGTATGGTATCTGTTCGCCTCACATCTGCAGTCTCCACAGGGTATCTGCATGTGTGTGCCCATTGGTGCAAATATGTGGGTCTGCATTCGGATGGTCACTTCTGTCATTGTGTCATTGATGATTGTTGACGGTGTCAGCCCCCATAGGTGTTGTTTGTCTGCACATGGCCAAGGTTATGTCTTATTTGCACTGCAGGATTTGGCTCCCCCAATTTATGTTGCAATGGGACACATACACCACATTGCCACTGATGTGTTTGTTGTTCTGTGACCAGGAATCATCCATGCAGTTTGGCAGATGCACCTCTTACTTTGTCAACACTTGCCTTTTGGTCACTGTGATGATGGGGGTTTGGACCCCATTGCCACAATGTTCAAAATGTGCTTCAGCTATGGACCCCACACTTACATTTTGGTCACTGTGATGATGGGGGTTTGGTCCCCATTGCCACAATGTTCAAAATGTGCTTCAGCTATGGACCCCACACTTACATTTTGGTCACTGTGATGATGGGGGTTTGGTCCCCATTGCTACAATGTTCAAAATGTGCTTCAGCTATGGACCCCACACTTACATTTTGGTCACTGTGATGATGGGGGTTTGGTCCCCATTGCCACAATGTTCAAAATGTGCTTCAGCTATGGACCCCACACTTACATTTTGGTCACTGTGATGATGGGGTTTGGTCCCCATTGCCACAATGTTCAAAATGTGCTTCAGCTATGGACCCCACACTTACATTTTGGTCACTGTGATGATGGGGTTTGGACCCCATTGCCACAATGTTCAAAATGTGCTTCAGCTATGGACCCCACACTTACATTTTGGTCACTGTGATGATGGGGGTTTGGTCCCCATTGCCACAATGTTCAAAATGTGCTTCATCTATGGACCCCACACTTACATTTTGGTCACTGTGATGATGGGGGTTTGGACCCCATTGCCACAATGTTCAAAATGTGCTTCAGCTATGGACCCCACACTTACATTTTGGTCACTGTGATGATGGGGGTTTGGTCCCCATTGCCACAATGTTCAAAATGTGCTTCAGCTATGGACCCCACACTTACATTTTGGTCACTGTGATGATGGGGGTTTGGTCCCCATTGCCACAATGTTCAAAATGTGCTTCAGCTATGGACCCCACACTTACATTTTGGTCACTGTGATGATGGGGGTTTGGTCCCCATTGCCACAATGTTCAAAATGTGCTTCAGCTATGGACCCCACACTTACATTTTGGTCACTGTGATGATGGGGGTTTGGTCCCCATTGCCACAATGTTCAAAATGTGCTTCAGCTATGGACCCCACACTTACATTTTGGTCACTGTGATGATGGGGGTTTGGTCCCCATTGCCACAATGTTCAAAATGTGCTTCAGCTATGGATCCCACACTTACATTTTGGTCACTGTGATGATGGGGGTTTGGACCCCATTGCCACAATGTTCAAAATGTGCTTCAGCTATGGACCCCACACTTACATTTTGGTCACTGTGATGATGGGGGTTTGGTCCCCATTGCCACAATGTTCAAAATGTGCTTCAGCTATGGACCCCACACTTACATTTTGGTCACTGTGATGATGGGGGTTTGGACCCCATTGCCACAATGGTCATGGCCTGCTTGCATTGTTGGTGCCACACACATATTTGTGTGGCACATGTGCTAGGGGGTCACATTGTATGTTCAAAGTCATGTTCGGTGTTGTAGGCATTTGACACAGTCTACACACGCTTGTCATGGTGTTGGGGGGATGTCTCCTTCTTGCATTCCCTAGGTTGTGGTGTGCTGGTTGTGTCATGCATTGTCCATCCTATGAGTGGGGGTGGTAGTAGTGGTAGGCATCCTGCCCCCCTGGCTAAGGGTGGTAGTAGTGGCAGGCATCCTTCCCCCCCTGGGTAAGGGTGGTAGTAGTGGTAGTCATCCTGCCCCCCCTGGCTAAGGGTGGTAGTAGTGGTAGGCATCCTGCCCCCCCTGGGTAAGGGTGGTAGTAGTGGTAGGCATCCTGCCCCCTGGGTAAGGGTGGTAGTAGTGGTAGGCATCCTGCCCCCCTGGGTGATGGTGGTAGTAGTGGTAGGCATCCTGCCCCCTTGGGTGAGGGTGGTAGTAGTGGTGGGCATCCTGCCCCCTGGGTGAGGGTGGTAGTAGTGGTGGGCATCCTGCCCCCTGGCTAAGGGTGGTAGTAGTGGTAGGCATCCTGCCCCCCTGGGTGAGGGTGGTAGTAGTGGTAGGCATCCTGCCCCCCCTGGCTAAGGGTGGTGGTAGGCATCCAGCCCCCCCTGTGTGAGGGTGGTAGTAGTGGTAGGCATCCTGCCCCCCCTGGCTAAGGGTGGTGGTAGGCATCCAGCCCCCTTGGGTGAGGGTGGTAGTAGTGGTAGGCATCCTGCCCCCCTGGCTAAGGGTGGTAGTAGTGGTAGGCATCCTGCCCCCTGGGTAAGGGTGGTAGTAGTGGTAGGCATCCTGCCCCCCTGGCTAAGGGTGGTAGTAGTGGTAGGCATCCTGCCCCCCCTGGCTAAGGGTGGTAGTAGTGGTAGGCATCCTGCCCCCCCTGGGTGAGGGTGGTAGTAGTGGTAGGCATCCTGCCCCCCCTGGGTGAGGGTGGTAGTAGTGGTAGGCATCCTGCCCCCTGGCTAAGGGTGGTGGTAGGCATCCTGCCCCCTGGGTGAGGGTGGTAGTAGTGGTAGGCATCCTGCCCCCCTGGGTAAGGGTGGTAGTAGTGGTGGGCATCCTGCCCCCTGGCTAAGGGTGGTAGTAGTGGTAGGCATCCTGCCCCCTGGGTGAGGGTGGTAGTAGTGGTAGGCATCCTGCCCCCCTGGGTAAGGGTGGTAGTAGTGGTAGGCATCCTGCCCCCCTGGGTAAGGGTGGTAGTAGTGGTGGGCATCCTGCCCCCTGGCTAAGGGTGGTAGTAGTGGTAGGCATCCTGCCCCCCTGGGTGAGGGTGGTAGTAGTGGTAGGCATCCTGCCCCCTGTGTAAGGGTGGTAGTAGTGGTAGGCATCCTGCCCCCCTGGCTAAGGGTGGTAGTAGTGGTAGGCATCCTGCCCCCCTGGCTAAGGGTGGTGGTAGGCATCCAGCCCCCCTGGGTGAGGGTGGTAGTAGTGGTAGGCATCCTGCCCCCCCTGGCTAAGGGTGGTGGTAGGCATCCAGCCCCCCCTGGGTGAGGGTGGTAGTAGTGGTAGGCATCCTGCCCCCACCTGGCTAAGGGTGGCAGTAGTGGTAGGCATCCTGCCCCCCTGGGTAAGGGTGGTAGTAGTGGTAGGCATCCTGCCCCCTGGCTAAGGGTGGTAGTAGTGGTAGGCATCCTGCCCCCTGGCTAAGGGTGGTAGTAGTGGTAGGCATCCTGCCCCCCTGGGTGAGGGTGGTAGTAGTGGTAGGCATCCTGCCCCCCTGGGTGAGGGTGGTAGTAGTGGTAGGCATCCTGCCCCCTGGCTAAGGGTGGTGGTAGGCATCCTGCCCCCTGGGTGAGGGTGGTAGTAGTGGTAGGCATCCTGCCCCCCTGTGTAAGGGTGGTAGTAGTGGTAGGCATCCTGCCCCCCTGGGTAAGGGTGGTAGTAGTGGTGGGCATCCTGCCCCCTGGCTAAGGGTGGTAGTAGTGGTAGGCATCCTGCCCCCTGGGTGAGGGTGGTAGTAGTGGTAGGCATCCTGCCCCCTGTGTAAGGGTGGTAGTAGTGGTAGGCATCCTGCCCCCTGGCTAAGGGTGGTGGTAGGCATCCAGCCCCCCTGGCTGAGGGTGGTAGTAGTGGTGGGCATCCTGCCCCCCTGGCTAAGGGTGGTAGTAGTGGTAGGCATCCTGCGCCCCCTGGGTGAGGGTGGTAGTAGTGGTAGGCATCCTGCCCCCCCTGTGTAAGGGTGGTAGTAGTGGTAGGCATCCTGCCCCCCCCTGGGTGAGGGTGGTAGTAGTGGTAGGCATCCTGCCCCCCCTGGGTGAGGGTGGTTGTGGTGGTAGGCATCATGCCACCTCTGGGTGAGGGTGGTAGTGGTGGTAGGCATCATGCCACCCCTGGGTAGGGGTGGTGGGGCGCATTCAGGCCCCTGTGTGCATATGTGGCATTGGTGATGGGCATCCCGCCCCTATGGTGCTGCTGTTGCTGGTGTAAGTATATTCAGCATCCCCGTGTGTGTGTGTGATGTGTCGTGTACGTGTTGTATGTGTTTTGTGGTTGGTGTCTGGCTTACCTTCTGCGGCGTACGCGTCCGTGCCTGTTCCGGTAGTAAATGTAGAATATTGGTATGATCGGGACGAAGGGATTCATGGTTGGTTCGTGTCGTTCGTCCTTCTCGTTGCTTCGCGTCGTCCTCGTCGCTTCGCCTCGTCCTCGTCGCTTCGCGTCGTCCTCGTCGCTGCCGTGTTCATCTCGTAGCCGTGGATCGTGTTGTGGCGCGAATCGGAGCTTATGTGCGCCTCTCCCGGATGCTTTGACGTGCCGTGCGTAGCGACGGGTTCGGCGCGTACGGAAGCGCATCGTACTTGTCTGGCCGGACGGGGCTGCATTTTTCCTTCCGTGCGACTCGATTTGGCGTTTCCGGATTCGCCTCGGTCGGAGAACAGGACCTGGTTTGGGTGAGTACGGCTCGGCCGGATTTTTGCTGTTGTGCGCATCGTACTTGCTCGTTCGGTGTGCTGTACGGATCGGTCGGGAAACAGGCTTTCGCATGGCTTTTTTCCCGACCGAATGGTATTGGGTGCGCCTCCGACCGAGATCGGAATCGGCCCCTAAATGTTTTGAACATAATGGACAAAAACATGACCTAAAATCCTTCACCAATTGCAGATCACAGAATGTCATCTACTCAATATGCTGCCCTTGTAATCTCCTGTACATTGGCCAGACCACCCAGATGGTCAAAGATTGTATCTTGCAACACCGTAGTCGAATCAGGTTTGGTGTGCTGACAGCACCCTTGGTCACACATTTCAAAGAACTTAACCACAATGAAACCGATTTCATCTGGATGGTGATTGACCAACCGTCCATAACTATTAGAGGTGGCGACATCCAGAGACTCCTGAACAGGTGCGAATGTCGCTGGATAGCTCGCCTTAACACCATCGAACTTGGCCTGAATACTTTGGATGAATGGAATACCACACTCACATAATCATCCTCCAATCCATACGTTCAGCCTATTCCTCTCTGCACCAGAATGTACTTATATTTCTGCATTCCCCCACCCTAGATCATAACCACCAGTTCACATGTGGCTTACACCACTATAACCTGTTATTCTGCTGTACTGTGAATAACTCATGAATGTAATACAACTTTCAACAAGTACAGACAACCTCTTCGCTGTACGTTACTCAACACCAATGTTCCCCCAAATACACTGTTTTAGGGACCTGATCTCATGCATATAACCTGTAATTTATTTATTTATCCATGTCGATTAAGTGTACCCCTTCATATCACTACCTTGTGTATTTAGGACATTCTTAAGAAATTCGATGTTTTCCTCATGACTTTAAGTCTATGTTTAAACAGATGTATTTCACCAATTGTCATTAATCTCTACATATTAGCATGAGAACTGTGCTCCTGCCAAGTCTGTCTTCTCTTTTCCGCCGCACTCTTTCACTAGACAGTAACGCGCGCTCTAGTGCTAAACACCCGTCCACACCACGTGATCGGCAGTGCGTCCATATCCGCGTCAGCCTACACTCTCATTGCCACAGTCTGACTCATGCCGGCTGCACCGATTCGTTCCTGCCGACGCTGTTGTATCCAAGTAAGTGACCCCACCTAGTCAGTTTCTCCCCGGCCCTAATCCTCAGATCCTTGGCACTGACAGCCGACCCCACACGGTCCTCTTGCACCTTCCACATAGGCATTTTTGCCAGTCGCGCTCTCGTGCAACATGGGTTTCCCTCGCTGCGGCTTCTTCCAACTCCGCCTGGCTCTCCACCCGGAGCCTTGACGGCCCTCCCATTCGGTGAATTATGGTCTCCCCATGCTGCCGTCTCACTCCCGTCTTGCTTCCCACATTGGAAATAAGTCATGGCCCCTTCCGAGCTTAATTCATTTATACCCCCCTATGGTCCGTCCCCACAGATCTTGGGGATTGCTCAACCACCCCGCATGTACCATGTTCTCAACGCGCTGCCACGCGTTGGCTCGCCTGGCGTGTCCTCATCCCCATTCTTCCTCTCTATTGCTTCCTGGCCCTCTATCATCCTCCCCACAGTTTCTCGACTGCGCTTCCTCTTCCGCTATGTCTCCCTGTCTTGCGGACAACCTCTGGATCCAGATTACACCAATCCAAGCATAGGACCTTCCTTTCTCTCTCCCCCCTCACCCTTTTCCCCGCCCCCATTGGCCACAGCTCCCCAACAGGCACCATCTTGATCCTGCGCCAGGGCTCCCCTTACTATTACTGAGTACTTCTGTTTTTCACTCTACAGACAGTACGAACAACAGCCCTTCTCATTCAAAGTAATCTCTTTGCACCGTTTCTGTCATTTACCAAGTAAGTGTACTTACCTCTCCCCTCCTTTACGCTCACCGTGATACCTCCCCCCTACGCGCCTCACATTGTGCTCTTCCTGCGCATAGGTCTCTTCAGTGGCATCCTAGTACCTTCTTGGACAGAGCCCCCCGTCTATCTCGAGTAAGTTCACTTCCGGAACAGTTACTTGTGTGCTTACCCACTCCTTTCTTCCATGAGCCTAGTCACGCAGTATTTTTCTGCAGCGCCCTTTATACATCCCTCCCCTCGACCTAGTTTGGGCTCTAAATTCCTCTCTAAACTCCTTCTTACTCTTGCCTACCTGTCCTTCTTGGTCCACCAATCGAACACACAAATATGGAAATGTATGTATCCTTCTATCCCCAGCACTGCAATTTAAATAAAACGTAACCTGGTCCTGATGATGGCCTAACACTTCTGCAGGCTGAAATGCCGTCGACTTCCACAGCGGAACTCCTGGCGCCCCCATTTACGGATACCCCACTCATTTTAATTTTTATATTCATGTACCATTAACTGCCTGGGTATCCTGAATATGTAAAGCATTTTTAAATCCCACTTGTCTCTTGTTGCGCCCATCACTATCGCTGTATGTACCACGTCACGTGTCACTTGCGCCGTCACTATACTTCACGAGCACTTGTGCACAGTATTTTGTAGGTTACATGCCATTCAATGTAATGCAGTGCTACCGCCCCATGTGCTTGTACATATGAAGTTTAATATGTCCAACATGCTTGTCGATTGAAATACATTTAACATTTACAAGAAAATGTCTCCCTGGTTTTCTCCCCCTTTGGATTTAATCTAATAACAAGATCAGGCAGTCTGCTGATATTTCAGATATTCATGCTCCATCTTCTCTGACCCACGAAAGGCCAGGCTGTGTTAAGAATCGGAGGATACATCAGACTGAGCTTTGTAACAACAGTCCAACACGAGGACTTGAGTGATTATCTAACTTCTTAATAATTGCATTTGCGTTTTTGTGTGTGTGTTTGTAAATTTAATATACTGTAAGTTGGTATACAAGAGGGGTGAGGGAGTGCCTAAGAATGGGTCTCCCTCACATTCAAGTTCCACTAAGTATTCACTATTAACTTGAAGAGTAAAACTGTCGGGACTTTCATTAGGAACAGGAGGAATTAAAGGCAGTATCTACCTTGTGATGCAAAGAGACTATCCTTTAATTTCAGATTGTGACCATAGGATGGTGTCCCCACTCTGTCCCCGAGTTAGGAACATCATTGATGAAACTCGGGTAAGTAGGTTATCATTTAGAGTCAATGGGCACGTGAAAATGTATTAGATCACTCGTAAGGTGCCTTACTTTCTTTGACTGGGTATACATTTTCAACTTTTAATGGGTAAGGGCATCACACATTTTGTGTAATTAGCATCTTTATCTGACAGAGGATTGCCTAGCCTGAGGTGGGGGTAAGGGAAGATGTAGCTATGAGCTAACACAACCATACCTAAGCTTGGTGTTTATTTTCGTAGGTACGCAGACGGTGTGTGTCTACAGAAAGGGCAAGTATAGCCATTTATGAGTCCCATACCAGATAGTGTCAAGACTAGGAGGGATCATTACTAGTACTTTCTTAAGGGATCTGTATCCTGATGAATGCTATCAACACTACCGGGCAGCAATCTAGGGCAGAAACATGTTGATACAGCAGACGGGGTAATGATGTTGTTACTTTCCCATATACCCGTTTACTAATTTTCTTTTAATCTTTCCAAGTAGGATTCATAATAAAGGGTTCAGATACCCAATTAGACAGTTTTTAGGGATCCCTATCTATGGAATTCTTTCTTTTCTATATTCTCTGTTTCTTTGCGCTCCTTCCTGGATGTTGGTATGCGTCAGGGAGTCGTAGCGGCCCTATGATGAATTATGCCACTCATTGAGTGGGTGAGGGCAGTATTTACAACCCTTTGGGATTCCCAAATTGGTTTGTCACCTCTATAGGTAACTTTGACACTATAATTCTTGCCTATTTCTAAGGGTTGGTGATCGCTTGTGCTTTACTCTTTCCTGGTATTTTTTTTTTAACCAGTGTGGGACCGTTTGGCCCATTTCCTAGTGGGTAATATAATCTTTTGTTTATTACCCCTGATTACATGTCCTTCTCGTAGAGTGAGTAGTATAATTTTTGGTGTGACCCAGCTATGCGGAATAAACTCTATGGACTTGCGGGTCTTACAGCACAACAAGACAAGCGAGCTGCAAATGCGAACGCTTGCGCCTGTGTGTGCACTGGTATCGCCTCTGGCCAGCATCACAAAGCCAATGAGCTGTGCTCACGCAAAGTTACCAAGGAAGTACTATTTACTGGGAATCAATGGAAGCCTTTTTGCTTCACCAGCCTGGCTTATGAAACCGGCAGTTATTCACTTTTAAAATATTCGAAATACACAGAAATACACAGCAGTGTTACACCGGACATTTTCCGATTTATAACATTTGATTCAGTTAATTAGTTTCAAAGGCATTTTTCTTTTTTTCTGCGTCTCTCTTTAGATAACCTTTATTTTATTTTTTACTGTTATTTTTTATGTTTCTGGTTGTTTTATGTAGATTAAAGAAGCCACTTAACGTCAGATCACTTAACTAGCAAGAGCACGGTGGGGGTAAGGGGCATGGTAAGATAAACAATCTGAAAATGTAAAGTGTTCCTGGAACTCAGTGTTGGCTTTAACTGATGGAATCACTTGAAGCTTCCTGGTGACACACATTTATTCATTTTGAGGGGTTTTGTAAGGGAGCTACCCACTAAGATGTGAAGTGTGTGCTTTTAAAAGAGAGTAATTGGAAAAAAACCTGCACTACGTATAGCTTTCAAAAAATCTATATTTTGAGAACACTTTTTATCCTAAACCTTTTTGCTCATTTTGTAGTAGCCTATCTTATGCTGTGTGTAATGCAAGTTTAAAATAATGACTTGCAAGTTCACAGTGCTTTCTGTCACACACTGGGACCTTGTAGCACTAAACATACACAAGTCACCATCCTCCAAAGTGTCAACTAAGATTTGGTGCAGTGCATTAACTAAATGATCTTTCATAGTGTACAATTGTGTATTTCCCACTGATTAACATATTTTTCATTTAAGCTGTGTGTTATTTTTTATGTAGTTACCAGAAGGTGAAAGACTAAAAGGTAATTTTTTAGCCACACCCACACCCTCACTCCCCCTGCCCTGCCCCCTTGCATACAGCATCACAGTTCCCATACTTTTTTTAAAGCACTTCGACCGGTTGATGATAGAGGCACACATGGCTAAACCATGCATGCCTCTACCACGCAGCCTGAACCATAAATGAGTCTTAACCACGCATTCCCTTACCATGCATTTTCGTGGTAAAGGCATGAATGGTAAAGGGGTATACGTGGCTAATCTCGCCACTACTCTGACCCCCCTCCCCCGCCCTAAGTTACATACCCCCTACCTGCCCCCCGTTCTGAGGCCCATATATATATTTGATATGATATTTGTCGCTACATCCACACATGCGGTCGGGCTCTTGGAGCACAAAGCCTTGGTTGCAGCGCACAGAGACCTTACACTGCCGCAGACAGAGAGAAAAAATTAGAGGGAACATTGGTCATAAGCAGTGCATTGCGGGGGTGCAAGTTCTAGTCAGCTCAGCTTACTATAACTGCTAAATTTCTCTGGTTCGTGATCGCAAACAGAGTGGTCAAACAGCTTTTCTGCTTGAGAATGCAGCTAAGAATCATTGGGAGTGGACCTTTTTCTCAAACTGGTTGTTGGAGTTTTTTTTGTGCGAGAAGCCATTTTTAAACCTTATTTTTTCAAACCAGAAGGAAGTGCCCCAGAGACTCCAACTTCATGTTCCTGTCCAGCAGGCTCCTCCCAGTGCTTTGTCCCTCTCCTGGTCACTGTTCATTGGGATTTTTGAGCTTGAAGTATAACTCTCCTTGTCTGCTGCATATATGCCATTGGATTTAAGGACTTTGTTTTTGAGATATCACAAGTAAGTTGAAAAATTGGTGTCTAAGGGTGTTGTTTGTTTGATTTGGGGCATGCACCTGGATTTATTTGTACTTTTATTCGATTTTGAAAATGTATTGTGGTGGGTGGCCTGCAGTTTTAGTAGGGGTCTAGTTATTTATTTGCATTTAATTTTTCTTTTTTTGTGAGCAAATATGTTGCACAGTTTACTACATTTCCTCTGTGCTTTTAATACATTTGCAATATGGATTTAATTCACTTTGTGTCCTAGTCTGCAAATGGGCCTTCCAGCTAGTAGGACCTGTACTATTCATGGTTGCATGAAACAACTCTCTATGTGGTGTCTGTTGAATTAAAACATCATTTTGGCCATGGATGGCATTGGATTAAAGTACAAAATGTGTTTTTAGTGGTATTTCACTTTTTTCCTGGAAACAGTGTATTGGTGGGGTAATGGCTTTGGAGGATGTATGTTGTTGTAAATATTTTTAGCCTTGTTAATTTTCATTAATGGTATTGCTGAATAAATGCTGTGTTCTCTGTGTTACCATGCCTCTTTTGTCTGGCCAGTGTGTGTGTATGTGTGTTTGCCATAGGCCACCATTTGCCTCGTTGTTCAATATACCATGTGGCCAGGGGTCATTTTGTATACTCAGTGTCAACACTAGGCCTGCATGTGTTATTTGTTTTCCAGGCCTACTGCTTGTTATTCTGACAATGTGACTGGCGCCCATTTTGTGTAGCCAGCCAGTGTGCTTTTGCCTTAGGCCTGCACGTCTTCTCTGTTTGTTGTGACCATGCCTCCTTGCTGGTTGTTGTTGTTCTCTGACCATGTGGCTGACGGCCATTTTGTGTAGCCAGCAAGTATGCTTTCCCCATAGGCATGCATGTCTTCTTTGCTTGTGGCCATGCTTCCTTGCTGGTTGTTGTTGTTCTGACCATGTGGCTGGTGGCCATTTTGTGTAGCGAGCCAGTGTGCTTTCCCCATAGGCCTACATGTCTTCTTTGTCTGTGGCCATGCCTTCTTGCTGATTGTTGTTGTTCTGACCATGTGGCTGCCGCCCATTTTGTGTAGCAAGCCAGTGTGCTTTTGCCATAGGCATGCCCGTCTTCTCTGTTTGTGACCATGCTGTCTTGCTGGTTGTTGTTGTAACCATGTGGCTGGCGGCCATTTTGTGTAGCCAGTCAGTGTGCTTTTACCATAGGCCTGCATGTCCTCTATCAAATTGTGACAATGCCTCCTTTCTCAGTGCTAGTTGTTGTTGATGACCATGTTGCACTGGCTGGCAGCCATTTTGTGTGTCCAGCCAGTGTGGCCCTTTGCCATAGGCTTGCAAGGATGGTTGACAATGATAGCAGTTTAATAAAAGAATATGCTTGCAGATATTTTCACTTATCTTTAATTTTTTTATTTCGAATTTTTGAATTTTAGTTGTTTTGATTTTACATTTTTATTTGTATTTTTTAATTTACATATTCTTTTCAAATTATATAAATATTTAAAAAATGTATTTTGATTTTCATAATTTACATTTTTTAGTTATATATATATATATATATATTATTTTTAAATTTTATTTGTTTTAACTTTTTTTAAAAATCTTTCAAAAATTATTTTAATTTTTCTAATTTACATTTTTTAATGTAATTTGTTTTTATTTTGTCACATTTTTTTTTACATTTTCTAACATCTAGCCTCCCCCCCGAGGGTGCACAGCAGCATTCATTGTCTAAGGATTATTCCTTTGTTACCTGCACGTCCCTGAGTGCCACATCCCAACGTGATGCACATAAAGTGAAAAGTTACATCTGTATGTAGTTGTTGTTGCTCTTTCTGATCCTTCCCAAGTGTACTGCACACAATGAAAGTTTGTTGTTGTTTGAATGGATAGCTAGACTGTATTATTGCTAAGTCGCCACACTAAATTATATTGTTTGTTTGTACTACTACTTGAACTGTAACAATGCCACATTTCACTGATGTTTTTCTTCCTTGTTTGCTTTTAGGTGCACAGGAGAAGAGACATCACCCACAGTCCTGCCAGACAGAAGGCCTGTGCACGAGGTGACGCGTGAATGACTACACAACACGGTCACCTCTTCAGCTTGTTGTGAAGCTAAGTGCCACTGCCAACTGACAGCTTCAAGATGGCCCAAAGACTGGTGCTGCCAGGAAAGTGGCAAGTGGGGAGCAGAAGATGCAGATATCCATCACTGGTGTGCTAACTGCAACCTTTTTCAGGAAAGTTGTGCCTGCCGCACTGGCCTCCAGTGAGCAAGCTGAGAGCAGCACTTCTGCATCAACAGCACCCCCCCAACCTAAGCCCAGCACCATGTCTGTCAGTGAGGCAGCCAGTGCTATCATGCCGACACCGAAGAGTAGTGATATTGAATTGGATTTGTCCCTTTCGCAAAGTAGTACACAATCGTGTCAGGAAACAAAGCAAAGTGGACAGCAGCCGCAGCCAGCAATAGTAAATTTGTCTGATGTTGGAGCAGAACAGCAGGTTGAGCTTCCTTCCGAGCAAGAAGTTGAACCTCCTTTTTTAGAATAATTGGTTCCCAGATCTCCAGCAAGGAAAAGGAAGGGTACTACTGCACCATCTTCTCCAAGCACCACTTCTGATGATGATGATAGGGACATGGTGTGGACCCCGACCGAGACCAGGCAACAACAGGAGAGGCAAGGGAAAACAAAAGTTCCAGAAAGACTTGGACTTATGTAAGGGGATTAAGAGGAGGATGATGATGACGAGGTAGTCATTTTTTTGTTTAATTTTCTTTATTAGTTTTACAATTTTTATGTATCACAACAATCAAATTATTCGTTTTCACATTTTCCATGTAATTGCGCACCATGGTGGTTGCGATAACATACGTACTCAACATCATGAAATACAATAAAGCAAAGAAAAGAACAAGGGAGGGAAGGAGGTGGGGGAGGAGGGGAAGGGGCATATATGAGAACCGATAGAGGAGATAGTAGTGGGGAAGGGGAGAAGGTGGGGAAAAGAGTAGGGGGAAAAATCGCAACTCACTAAATTTCCATTTCCTATCGGGTGGTGTAGCCATCACAATATTAGTCACATATCTCGCCATCTCTCCCAGTACCTGCCCACCACGCAGCAGTGCCTCGAAGTTATTGCCTGCTGTCGTATGAAGGGTTTGTCAGGGGCTCATGCTGCGTATTCTGGCATTTCTCACCTTTCTAGGTTGGTACTCAGGGGGGGAGGGGGAAATGGGGATGGAGGGAGGGTCTTGTGAGAGAAGGGGTGGCATCAAGGCCATTGATGAAACTCGGGTAAGTAGATTATCATTTAGAGTCAATGGGCACGTGAAAATGTATTAGATCACTCGTAAGGTGCCTTACTTTCTTTGACTGGGTATACATTTTCAACTTTTAATGGGTAAGGGCAACACACATTTTGTGTAATTAGCATCTTTATCTGACAGAGGATTGCCTAGCCCGAGGTGGGGGTAAGGGAAGATGTAGCTATGAGCTAACACAACCATACCTAAGCTTGGTGTTTATTTTCGTAGGTACGCAGACGGTGTGTGTCTACAGAAAGGGCAAGTATAGCCATTTATGAGTCCCATACCAGATAGTGTCAAGACTAGGAGGGATCATTACTAGTACTTTCTTAAGGGATCTGTATCCTGATGAATGCTATCAACACTACCGGGCGGCAAACTAGGGCAGAAACATGTTGATACAGCAGACGGAGGTAATGATGTTGTTACTTTCCCATATACCCGTTTACTAATTTTCTATGAATCTTTCCAAGTAGGATTCATAATAAAGGGTTCAGATACCCAATTAGACAGTTTTTTAGGGATCCCTATCTATGGAATTCTTTCTTTTCTATATTCTCTGTTTCTTTGCGCTCCTTCCTGGATGTTGGTATGCGTCAGGGAGTCGCAGCGGCCCTATGATGAATTATGCCACTCATTGAGTGGGTGAGGGCAGTATTTACAACCCTTTGGGATTCCCAAATTGGTTTGTCACCTCTATAGGTAACTTTGACACTATAATTCTTGCCTATTTCTAAGGGTTGGTGATCGCTTGTGCTTTACTCTTTCCTGGTATTTTTTTTTTAACCAGTGTGGGACCGTTTGGCCCATTTCCTAGTGGGTAATATAATCTTTTGTTTATTACCCCTGATTACATGTCCTTCTCGTAGAGTGAGTAGTATAATTTTTGGTGTGACCCAGCTATGCGGAATAAACTCTATGGACTTGCGGGTCTTACAGCACAACAAGACAAGCGAGCTGCAAATGCAAGCGCTTGCGCCTGTGTGTGCACTGGTATCGCCTCTGGCCAGCATCACAAAGCCAATGAGCTGTGCTCACGCAAAGTTACCAAGGAAGTACTATTTACTGGGAATCAATGGAAGCCTTTTGCTTCACCAGCCTGGCTTATGAAACCGGCAGTTATTCACTTTTAAAATATTCGAAATACACAGAAATACACAGCAGTGTTACACCGGACATTTTCCGATTTATAACATTTGATTCAGTTAATTAGTTTCAAAGGCATTTTTTCTTTTTTTCTGCGTCTCTCTTTAGATAACCTTTATTTTATTTTTTTACTGTTATTTTTATGTTTCTGGTTGTTTTATGTAGATTAAAGAAGCCACTTAACGTCAGATCACTTAACTAGCAAGAGCACGGTGGGGGTAAGGGGCATGGTAAGATAAACAATCTGAAAATGTAAAGTGTTCCTGGAACTCAGTGTTGGCTTTAACTGATGGAATCACTTGAAGCTTCCTGGTGACACACATTTATTCATTTTGAGGGTATTGTAAAGGGAGCTACCCACTAAGATGTGAAGTGTGTGCTTTTAAAAGAGAGTAATTGAAAAAAACCTGCACTACGTATAGCTTTCAAAAATCTATATTTTGAGAACACTTTTTATCCTAAACCTTTTTGCTCATTTTGTAGTAGCCTATCTTATGCTGTGTGTGATGCAAGTTTAAAATAATGACTTGCAAGTTCACAGTGCTTTCTGTCACACACTGGGACCTTGTAGCACTAAACATACACAAGACACCATCCTCCAAAGTGTCAACTAAGATTTGGTGCAGTGCATTAACTAAATGATCTTTCATAGTGTACAATTGTGTATTTCCCACTGATTAACATATTTTTCATTTAAGCTGTGTGTTATTTTTTATGTAGTTACCAGAAGGTGAAAGACTAAAAGGTAATTTTTTAGCCACACCCACACCCTCACTCCCCCTGCCCTGCCCCCTTGCATACAGCATCACAGTTCCCATATTTTTTTAAAGCACTTCGACCGGTTGATGATAGAGGCACACATGGCTAAACCATGCATGCCTCTACCACGCAGCCTGAACCATAAATGAGTCTTAACCACGCATTCCCTTACCATGCATTTTCATGGTAAAGGCATGAATGGTAAAGGGGTATACGTGGCTAATCTCGCCACTACTCTCACCCCCCTCCAACGCCCTAAGTTACATACCCCCCATCTGCCCCCCGTTCTGACAACCCTAGGCCTGCATGTGTTATTTGTTTTCCAGGCCTACTGCTTGTTATTCTGACAATGTGACTGGCGGCCATTTTGTGTAGCCAGCCAGTGTGCTTTTGCCTTAGGCCTGCACGTCTTCTCTGTTTGTTGTGACCATGCCTCCTTGCTGGTTGTTGTTGTTCTCTGACCATGTGGCTGACGGCCATTTTGTGTAGCCAGCAAGTATGCTTTCCCCATAGGCATGCATGTCTTCTTTGCTTGTGGCCATGCCTCCTTGCTGGTTGTTGTTGTTCTGACCATGTGGCTGGTGGCCATTTTGTGTAGCGAGCCAGTGTGCTTTCCCCATAGGCCTACATGTCTTCTTTGTCTGTGGCCATGCCTTCTTGCTGATTGTTGTTGTTCTGACCATGTGGCTGCCGCCCATTTTGTGTAGCAAGCCAGTGTGCTTTTGCCATAGGCATGCCCGTCTTCTCTGTTTGTGACCATGCTGTCTTGCTGGTTGTTGTTGTAACCATGTGGCTGGCGGCCATTTTGTGTAGCCAGTCAGTGTGCTTTTACCATAGGCCTGCATGTCCTCTATCAAATTGTGACAATGCCTCCTTTCTCAGTGCTAGCTGTTGTTGATGACCATGTTGCACTGGCTGGCAGCCATTTTGTGTGTCCAGCCAGTGTGGCCCTTTGCCATAGGCTTGCAAGGATGGTTGACAATGATAGCAGTTTAATAAAAGAATATGCTTGCAGATATTTTCACTTATCTTTAATTTTTTTATTTCGAATTTTTGAATTTTAGTTGTTTTGATTTTACATTTTTTATTTGTATTTTTTTAATTTACATATTCTTTTCAAATTATATAAATATTTAAAAAATGTATTTAGATTTTTCATAATTTACATTTTTTAGTTATATATATATATATATATTATTTTTAAATTTTATTTGTTTTAACTTTTTTTTTAAAAAATCTTTCAAAAATTGTTATTTTAATTTTTCTAATTTACATTTTTTAATGTAATTTGTTTTTTATTTTGTCACATTTTTTTTACATTTTCTAACATCTAGCATCAACCCCATGACTGAAACAGGTGGGGAGGGGGGAGGGTGCACAGCAGCATTCATTGTCTAAGGATTATTCCTTTGTTACCTGCACGTCCCTGAGTGCCACATCCCAACGTGATGCACATAAAGTGAAAAGTTACATCTGTATGTAGTTGTTGTTGCTCTTTCTGATCCTTCCCAAGTGTACTGCACACAATGAAAGTTTGTTATTGTTTGAATGGATAGCTAGACTGTATTATTGCTAAGTCGCCACACTAAATTATATTGTTTGTTTGTACTACTATTTGAACTGTAACAATGCCACATTTCACTGATGTTTTTCTTCCTTGTTTGCTTTTAGGTGCACAGGAGAAGAGACATCACCCACAGTCCTGCCAGACAGAAGGCCTGTGCACGAGTGACGCGTGAATGACTACACAACACGGTCACCTCTTCAGCTTGTTGTGAAGCTAAGTGCCACTGCCAACTGACAGCTTCAAGATGGCCCAAAGACTGGTGCTGCCAGGAAAGTGGCAAGTGGGGAGCAGAAGATGCAGATATCCACCACTGGTGTGCTAACTGCAACCTTTTTCAGGAAAGTTGTGCCTGCCGCACTGGCCTCCAGTGAGCAAGCTGAGAGCAGCACTTCTGCATCAACAGCACCCCCCCAACCTAAGCCCAGCACCATGTCTGTCAGTGAGGCAGCCAGTGCTATCATGCCGACACCGAAGAGTAGTGATATTGAATTGGATTTGTCCCTTTCGCAAAGTAGTACACAATCGTGTCAGGAAACAAAGCAAAGTGGACAGCAGCCGCAGCCAGCAATAGTAAATTTGTCTGATGTTGGAGCAGAACAGCAGGTTGAGCTTCCTTCCGAGCAAGAAGTTGAACCTCCTTTTAGAATAATTGGTTCCCAGATCTCCAGCAAGGAAAAGGAAGGGTACTACTGCACCATCTTCTCCAAGCACCACTTCTGATGATGATGATAGGGACATGGTGTGGACCCACGACCGAGACCAGGCAACAACAGGAGAGGCAAGGGAAAACAAAAGTTCCAGAAAGACTTGGACTTATGTAAGGGGATTAAGAGGAGGATGATGATGACGAGGTAGTCATTTTTTTGTTTAATTTTCTTTATTAGTTTTACAATTTTTATGTATCACAACAATCAAATTATTCGTTTTCACATTTTCCATGTAATTGCGCACCGTGGTGGTTGCGATAACATACGTACTCAACATCATGAAATACAATAAAGCAAAGAAAAGAACAAGGGAGGGGGGAAGGAGGTGGGGGGAGGAGGGGGAAGGGGCATATATGAGAACCGATAGAGGAGATAGTAGTGGGGAAGGGGAGAAGGTGGGGAAAAGAGTAGGGGGGAAAAATCGCAACTCACTAAATTTCCATTTCCTATGGGGTGGTGTAGCCATCACAATATTAGTCACATATCTCGCCATCTCTCCCAGTACCTGCCCACCACGCAGCAGTGCCTCGAAGTTATTGCCTGCTGTCGTATGAAGGGTTTGTCAGGGGCTCATGCTGCGTATTCTGGCATTTCTCACCTTTCTAGGTTGGTACTCAGGGGGGGAGGGGGAAATGGGGATGGAGGGAGGGTCTTGTGAGAGAAGGGGTGGCATCAAGACTGGTATTGGGGGTCTTTCCGTGTTGCCCCCGGTGGTATTCGACCCCTGGGATAGATCTTGTGTTTCCAAGTGTTCTTGCCATGCACCCCGTAGGTCAGTGAGAATTGCGACCCAGGCCGCAGCTATCGGTGCCCTGCGTATACCTATGGCATCCTCACGGTGTAGGGCCACCGCCTCCGCCTGCGCCCAACATATCATGGAGTGATACCATGCCTGCGATGATGGGGGGTCAGGGGACTTCCAGCGTTTAGTGACGAGTCGTTTTGCCACTATGCGCCCTAAGTCTATGAATCGTGTTGTCACTTTATGTTTCTTGCGCAGGCGGTATAGCCCCAATACACACACCTCCCAGCTCCAGTCCAGATCTCGCTCTGTGCAGCATGCCAAGTGTGTTGTGATGGCCTCCCAATAATTACGCAGCTTGGTGCATGCCCACAGCATGTGTACTAGATCTCCTCCCATCGTTTCGCAGCGGGGGCAGTGCGCCTCAGCTCGATTGAATATTCTATTTATTGAAGCCGGTGTCAGATATGCTAGCTCTGTAATGTAATATTGAACCGAGCATTCCTCGGTATGTGAGTGGGGCCCGCCAGTATGGTCATCCATTCCCGGTCAGTACTTTCTCTCTGTAGGTCAGCATCCCAGCGCTCTCTCAATGTGGTGAGTGGGGTTGCCGCGTGTGTCCGTAAGGATTCTGCGAACCATTTAACAAGGTGTCTGCCCGTCCCCATTATGTGAAGGTACTGTAGTGTCAGGTGTGTTTTTGGTTCCTCCGATATATCTCCCCAGAGCGTCCTCATCGTTCTAATGAGCGCTGCATGAAGCAAGAACTGGCCCCTCGGCAGGTCATACTCATCTACCAATACATCAAATGGGAGTAGGTTCCCATCCTGATATAGGTCTCCCACTGACTGAAGCCCTGCATCCTCCCACGCACTCAATTCTGTCACTGTGGTCACTCGTAGTTGGCGCGGTGTGCCCAGTAATGGGATAGACGGCACGTAAGTAGTGATCGTTTTGGTGAGCCTCAAGACCCGTCGGAAACAAGCATACGCCACGCTCTCTAGCTGCTGAGTTGGTTTGGGTCCCCGTCTTCCTGGGTGGAAAAGGGAGATCACCTGCATCTGTGTACGGCCTGGTTGGCGCGTGGCTGTATCAGCAAGTTGCCTCCCGCTGAGCCAGCGGGCTATCCATTGCAGTTGCGCTGCTAGATAATAGTGTTCCATATTTGGGACTGCCACTCCACCACCATCCACGGGCAGGTAGAGTTTGGCTAGCGCCACTCTGTTCCGACCGCCATGCCATATAAATTGTCGCATGTCTCCCTGGAAGACGCGGAATACGCATGAGCCTGATATATATCGGTAAATTCGCTAAGTGGTATAGGAGTCGCGGAAGCGCTACCATCTTTAGGAGCGCTATTCTGCCCATAGTGGCAATAGGCAGCGTGCGCCAAAACATCATCTGCGATCTGAGCGCTGTTACCGTCCTGGTGTAGTTACCTTCAAAGAGGTCGGACGGTTCACAATATATCCGGATCCCCAGATAGCGAAATGCGGATTGTTGCCAGCGTACCGGTATAGCATTGACTGTTAATACCGGGTTGGGAGTGGTCTCGTTGAAGGGATAGAGGCAAGACTTTCCCCAATTAACACGGAGCCCGGAGAGCGCCGCAAAGTTGGACAGTGCCTTTGCTATAGCATCACAAGGCTGCCGGATATCGCGCAGATATATTAGAAGATCATCAGCATACAGGGAAACGGTGTGCGTCCCATCTCCGAGAGGTATGGCCCAATCTTCTTTGGTGCTACGTAACGCTGCCGCCAGGGATTCTATAGAGAGTGCAAACAGGAGCGGGGAAAGAGGGCAGCCCTGTCGCGTGCCTCGACCAATTGTGATAGGTTTGGAAACATATGGGCCTGTCTTTACCTGTGCGGTGGGGTGGGTATAGAGCAATTTACCCAGTCCAATGTAGTCGTCGCCTAAGTTGTATTTGGTCAATGTGGCAAATAAAAAGTCCCATTCTAGTCTGTCGAACGCTTTTTCTAGGTCTAATACTAGGCACCCTGAGTGTGGCCACTGCTCCCTTGAGTAGCGGGCAACTCTAAAGAACCGTCTTAGGTTAAGGGACGTGTTACATGCTGGGACAAACCCATTCTGGTCTTCATGCACCAATCCGGGGACCACCGGGGCCTACCTACCTGCCAATATCTTGGCAAATATCTTATAGTCTGAATTTAACAGCGCCACGGGCCAATATGAACCCAATAGCTCTGCGTCTCTGTCAGGCTTGGGTAGCGATACCAGCAGGGACTCACGGAGCGAGCGAGGCAAGATGGATGCATCCCACATATTGGTGTATAAGGAGAGCAATTTCGGGGCTAACAAGACCTGATACGCTTTATAATATTCCGCTGGCAACCCGTCTGGGCCTGGTGCCCTGCCCGTAGCTAATGACCGAATCACCAGTTGCACTTCCAGTAGCGTTATAGGCTCATTGAGCTCAAAGCGCTATACGTCGTCAACCATGGGTAACGACAAGGAAGCCAGGTTTGTCGGCAGTGCTTCTGGGGTTGCCTGAACCACTGATTTATATATTGCACTGTAATGGGCTGTGAATTCATTGTGTATGTCAGTTTGCCTCGTGAGTAGCTGGCCTGTACCGTACCTCAGGCATTGTGGTGACGGTTGTGTGCGGTCCTGTTGGACTAACCTCGCTAATAACCTACCCGCCATGATGACGAGGTAGTCATGGTGGAAGGTGACACAGAGGAATCTGACAATGCTATTCAATCAGCTCTGAGGGATGTGGCACAGGTAGCACTGCCACCAGCTCCCATATTTGCAAAGTCCCAACTGAGACCTGCACCAGCCCCCACCTCAGGAGAAGCAAAGAGGCAATCGACGACATACCCACCTACCTCCAGTTCTTCTTCAGGCATTTGCGGTGGCCCAGTAAAAAAGTACTATTACTCAGTTTGGGGCTTTTTTTGCAGTTAGCAAAGAGAGGGAGCACATTGCATTATGCACCATTTGCCACACAAATGTTCGTCGAGGTAAGCCTGGTACACATTATGGTACTGGAGACCAGACAACCCATATGAAAAAACACCACACTATCAAGTAGGAGGAGCACCTTAAAAAAAATTGCTGAACGTGGTTGTGGTGATAAGGAGAGCCGGTGGAAGGAGATGATGAGGAAGAAGAGGGTGACATCTTCACACAAAGCAACCCTGTCCCCAGCAGTGTGCCAGCAGATTCACCCACCTCAGCGACATCACAATGGCACAGGAAGACTCAGAGTGAGATGATGGAGACACCACTGCATACAGTGACTGCCCCACCACCACGACGCACATTGAGTCTACCACTAGTATCTACTTCTCAAAAGACACCTGCGTCAGTGCCCCAAGAAAAGAAGAAAATCCAGGCTACTATTATGGGCATTGTTAGGCAGGAGGGGCCCTACGAGCAAAACCACCCAACCGCATGTTTGTACACCGGGAAGCTGGCAAAAATGTTAGCGCTAGACCTCCTCCCTTTTTCTTTTGTGGAAGGAGTGGGATTCTTAGAATTAGTGGCAGCCATCTGCCCAAAATGGAAGGTACCAAGTAGGACCAATTTTGCCAGAGTGGCTGTTCCAGTGCTGCATCACGATGTGTTGCAGTTGGTTGGACAAGCGTTGCAGCAAAGTGTTGTTCACATAATCCACCTGACGACAGGCATGTGGACGAGTTGTCAGGTGACTGATTACATGTGCATCACTGCACACTGGATCTCTTTTGCAGGGGTAAAGCAAAAGATATCTTCAGTTCTTGGCCCCGAAGAAAGTATTAAGAGCGTTCGATGGAATGCAACAGTGGCCATGTTCGCAATGAAGAAGTCACATACAGCTGTAAACATCTTGGAGGAATTTAACAGCAAGGTGTATGACTGGCTGCGACCAAAAGGTCTGAGAATTGGTTTTGTTGCCACAGACAATGGCAGTAACATAGTTAAGGGCAAGTCAGACGAAGGCTATTTCAGGGTCCTGTGTTTGGCCCATTGCATCAACCTGGTGGTGCAAGACTTTCTCAAAAAGGAAGACATAGTCAACAACATACTGACCACCTGCAAATGAATCTGCACTCATTTCAGCCATTCTTTTAAAGCCCGTAAGCAGCTGCGGATTATTCAGCGTAATAATAGAGCACCAGTTAAAGCCCGTTAGAACTCCACCTTTTACATGCTGCAACGTCTGCTTGAGCAGTACACACAGATCACTGATTATGTCATTCAAAGAGGAGGGGATGCAGTTGGTAAAGCTATGACCATGGATGCGAACAAATGGGGCCTAGTCATATGCCTGACACAGATGCTACTCCCTTTTGACGTTTTCACAAGGAGGACAGTAAAAATCCAAGCTATCCCGTTGTTGCATCTCCTACAAAACCAGGTGCAGGTGTAAATGAAAACACAGAAGCGCATGCCTTGGTTGAGACCTTAGTCCTGCGCTTGGCTTCTAATATAAGGCTGCAACATGACATCATCAATTCCAAAGAGTACATATGTGCCACACTACTTGATCCATGGTACAAAACAATTCTGCTCACTTTCATTCCTTTTTCTGAAGGGGATGTTTTAAAATACAAGAGGTGGATTGTAGAGCAAGCCAGAGACTTCGAAAAAGAACGGCTGGAACTTCGAGTCCCACCCCACAGTTCTGGGGTGCTACCTTCAACTTTCAGAGAGAGCAGTCTAGTCTCACAGCAGCCAACAATACCATCAACCAGAACACCGGCAACAACAGCAACAGAAGGACCGGACCCAACCGCTGCATTGTATTGGTTTCAATTGACAGGGCTCAAGTCCAGTGCAGAGGCAATGGCAAAACAAGTTGAGAAAGTGGCATCACCAATGACCATCCACAGGATGTTCCAGGAGTATCTGGATGATCCAAAAGAGGTTTATGTGGATCAAAATCCATTAATGTATTGGTATGGGAAGATGCGCCAATGGCCAAAGCTCAGCCGGCTGGCAATAAAGTATCTGGCTTGTCCTGTCACCAGTGTGTCTGCTATGTGTTCAGTGCAGCTGGTGCGGTCATCACAGTGAGAAGGACCAGTCTCTTGCCTCAAAGTGTGGAGAAATTGAGTATGATCAAAATGAATCAACATTTTATTCCACACAATTACACCATTCCTGAAACAGCAGCACAGGAGG